>WBNH01004305.1:39947-104096 GCA_013401255.1 Urocolius indicus
ATGCCATTAATAAGGCAATAATGGCCTTATTATTATATTAATAATATAATAACAATATAATTAATAAAATAATTAATTATTAGTTATTTTTGTGTTGCAGCTTTATCCCATTACCCCTTGTCCTGTTGCTAGCTACAATAGAAAAAAGGGATGTCCCAGCCTCCTGACAATCACCCTACTAATGATAACACTCATGTCTATAGGCAGTAATCAAGCACCTGCTTCTTTTGAATGTCAGAGTGTTGAGCACCGGTAGTAGTTTCTTTAACTCTGCAGTGGGTTATGCAATCTTGGTTATCACTGGGTCCCTTACCACATAAGAACATTTTTTTCATCCTGCAGAGCTATCCTAACCACAAAACCACTAACCACTGGACTGCTCTATCTCGAGAAATTTAACTGGCACTCTAAAATGAAGCCTCTTAAAGCTGCATGACTACAGCACATTTGAACACACAGTAGGGAAACTTTATGTATGTGTGTTTGCATTTTATATGTAAACTGTCTTGCACGTCAATAAGGAGAGTACTTATTTCTTCTGAAAGCTTGTATGCATTAATGAATAATAGCAATTGAAATACTTGTTTACTCTAAGGGGTGTGATGAACTATTATTCAACTAATTTATTCCCTCTATTAATACTAGCCCAACTAAAGGTACTTAAATGGTATTGGAACACTTGGAATCCAAATGGATACAGTTTTAAAGAGCACTCACAAACTGTGTTGTATTTTTTTATACTCTCCCTTGCTTTGGCTCCTTTTCTTGCCAACAGCAACTAACTCAGCTATTTTTAAAGCATGTATCACCCTGTCATCTAACTGTTCATCTCCTTTTCAAGATTGCTTCTGCTGCAATTGCTGAAAAGAGAAGGAAAACAAAACTAAACAAAGAAGGCAGTGTACAAGACTACCTATGCTTAACATTGTCTCATCACGGTTCATTAATATGAGAGGAATAACAAATGAGGCTTTTAATTTCTGAAGGAGATGAGACTCTAAATCAAGTATATCCATAGATTGAGAAGTATTCCAGGGAAAATATTGAAAACAGTACATACATCCTTTCTGTACCATTTTCCTTACCAGTAGAGAAAAAGCTTTCTGCCTCTCACTCTCTAAGATATTACGTAACTTCAAACAAAAGAGTATTAGATAGAGTTATGTCTTAGCTGGCTATACCTTTCCAGACGAGCTCTTAAAACTCAGTATGAATGAAAAAGCACATCCAAATAGATGCTAATGTAAGTGATGTGTGACATATTTTCTGCAGTCATTGCCCAACAAATAACCTTCATAAAAATGAAGTTGAGGAGCAGTTCTGTGGAGAGAGACCTGGAACTGCTAGTTGATAATAAGCTAACCATGAGCCAGCAATGTGCCTTCGTGGCCAAGAAGGCCAATGGCAGCCTGGGATGCATCAACAGGAGCGTAGGCAGCAAGTCAAGGGAGGTTTTTCTCCCCCTCTCCTCTGCCCTGCTGAGGCCTCATCCTGTGTCCAGTTCTGGGGTCCCCAGTTGAAGAGAGATAGAGAACTTCTAGAGAGACTCCAGTGGAGGGCTGCAAAGATGATGAGGAGACTGAAGCGTCTTTCTTATAAGGAAAGGCTGCGGGAACTGGGGCTGTTTCATCTGGAGGAGACTGAGGGGAGATCTCAGTAATACTTAAAAGTATCTAAATGGTGGGTGTCAGGAAGTTGGGACATCGCTTTTTTCTGTTGTACCTAGTGACAGGACAAGGGGTAATGGATGAAGCCGGAACACAAATGTTACAAGTGTTGAGGTGAGGGAGCCATGGCCCAGGCTGCCCAGGGAAGGTGTGGAGGCTCCTCCTCAGGAGATTTTCCAAACACTCCTGGGGTTTTGTGTGACCTTTTCTAGGCTTCTGCAGGGGGATTGGACTAGAGGTCGCTTTCAATTCCTAGCATTCTATGATTGTATAATTCTATGATGAAGAGTGCTTACTGGAAGGAAGATAGATTTGTGACTTTAAAGCAGTTAGAAATATTGAGAACAGAAGGAAAGGATACAAGCACAGACTATTCCCCCTTTTGTGTTGGCATTGAAGCCAGAACAGTCTATTACAATTATTATAGCCATAAATACAGAACAAGTGAGAAGATACAGGATATAATGTAGAAGAAAATTACAGAGACTGCAGGAAAGATAAGAATACACACTGAAGGCAAGCTAGGAAAAGACACACTTTGATCTATAATGGAAAAATAAGCAATCGTAAGACAAAGAAAGAAAAAGAAATGCAACAAAAAACATTAAAAAAGAAAGTTAACCAATAACAACACAGTCATATTAATCTTCTTTATCCCACCTAAACTTAAACTGAACAGAATGACTTAATTTCTTAACTATGCAGAAAAGCTTGGAGGAAATTGTGTAACAGTTTTGATTTGCTGGTTTTTTTTTTTAAATCTTAACCAGTAGATTCAGTCTGTTTAGAAAAAATGTTCTTGATACAGTAGAACTATATAGAACAACAAAATATAGGGTTGTTTGTTTTTTTTTTTTATCTGATTAAATGTTTTTCTTTAAAAAGAAATCCTAACACTAGTAAATATTTATCCTGTAAACACACACTCTTAATGGAATGTGACCAAATGAGGTTTCAGGTTAATTTTTACAGCCTTAAAACTTTCTGATTATCTTATTTTCAAACATACCTTTCTAACTTCAATTAGGAGGTCTTCCACATGGTAAAGAGAAAGTGAAAATTAAAGTTACAACTTCTATAAAATAGAAGCAAGGAGCACCCTTATAATAACTTTTCCTTTGAAAGGGAGAAGGAAAGAAGAAAGAAAAAAAGAATGAATAAATAAATGAAAAAGCAAGAAAAAAACACAAAGAAAGAAAATGTAGTAAAAGTTTTGTGGGACTATGAGGAAATAATATGGATGTTAGGGTTTATCATTTCAATGTTGTCTAACATGTGCCAACTATTTATTATTAAACTATGAATCACTTACATTTCCTGTTAATGGGATTATTCAGAAACACACAATAAATTACACTGAAATAAGCATTACTGCAAACCTATTTCCAACCTGAGCACTCAGACAGCATAAAGTAAACATCATGCAACAATTCTGTCGGTCGGTTTTCTCAGAACTCAAAGAGAACTATGGGAGCTGTTGAATTTACCTGTTTATCTTGTTTCTATTTACAGTATGAGACCCTCATTTCAAGTCTTTTCATCCACATACGAGATGAAATACTCTGTCGAAATCAATGAGAGGTTTGCTACTGATTTTAATGAAACCACATTTCTGGTCACTGTTTGTATTCTGTTTCCCTCAGGGCCTAGAGAGATTCTTTAAAAAACAATCAGGCAAACTACACCACAGGAATCCAACTCATTATAGTCACTTTTCATACAGCAAAGGGAAGAAATCTTTTCATTCTATGGGAAAACTGGGCTGTTTACAGTACAATTTGTACCGAGTCAAGCTGAAGTGCTCATCAAAAAGTGTTCTTCTTGGTAGACTTCTGATGTTATAGTAGAAAATGGGTATATATTCTTTCATTGAATTGGCTACTAATATCATTGTGACAACAATTTATAGCCCACTTTCACTATTATGGAAAAAAGCATGAGTAAAGCACACATGAACTATTAGTGTATGAAACATGAGTGAAACCATTTTTACATCATTGCAATTATATGCAACTATGAAATGACTGTAATAAGAGTATCTATCACACCTCTATCCATGTTATTTTTTCCTGATTTATTCCTATATAGCTGATGCAGTATAAAGATGGGAAATTACCCCAATGTAATGACTTCCTCAAAGCATCACCACCTTGAACATCTGAATCTAATGCAGAGGGTAAACCACCATCCTTAGCAGTGCAGTGCTATCTACATAGTGTCATGCATTGTCCACACATTTAAACATGAGCTAGCAATGTACTCTCGTGGCCCAGAAGGCCAATGGCATTAGGGGGTGTATTAAGAAGAGTGTGGGCAGCAGGTCAAGGGAAGTTCTTCCCCTTTCTACTCTGCCCTGGTGAGGCCTCATTTGGAGTACTGAGTACAGTTCCTGTCTTCCCAGTTCAAGAGGGACAGAGAACTTCTAGAGAGAACCCAGTGGAGAACTACAAAGATGATCAGGGGACTGGAATATCTTTCTTATAAGGAAAGGCTGTGAGGCCTGGGGCTGTTTAGGCTAGAGAAGAGTAGGGGGGTGGAACCTCATCATCACTTTCATGTACCTTTGACTTTCAAGGATGGACATCAAGAGGACACGGCAACACTTACTTTTCTGTAGTGTCCAGTGCAGGAGTAATGGACATAAGCCTGAACAGAAAAAGTTCCACTTTTAAGGAAAAACTTCTTTCCTGTAAGGCTGAGGGTGCTCCGGCACAGGCTGCCCAGGGAATATGTGGAGGCTCCTTCTCTCAAGGTTTGCCAAACCCATCAGGGCACCTGATCTAGGTTGACCTGCTTCATCTCTAGAGGTTCCTTCCAACGCCTACCATCCTATGAGTCTGTGATTCTGTTAACTGACACAAACAAATGATGAAATTAAGTTGAAAAAAAAAACAAAATGTTTCTCCGCTCAGATAGATATGTCAGTTAGTGAATGCAGATCTGAGCTGTCCACCTTAGCAAATCAAACTGGAACTCCCAATTTGATTGATGAGACTCGCAGTAAGAAGGGAGGAGGAGGAGAAGGTTTGCTTTGGTACACCCTGGCTTGGCTAGGTGGGTAGTGCGTTAATAGTTTTTATGTTTCTGTTCCTGATTCTACCTAAAACTGTGAAATGGGGGAAAAAAAAAAAAAAAAAAAGGATGGATTAATTGAATGGATTAAAAGAAAAACCCCCTTCCAACTCCTACCACTCTGTGGTTATTCTGTGAATAAGCCATGGCCATTACCACTGAACAAGTTCTCTCCCAGGCAAAAACAGCTCATAATTTCAAAGAACTGAAGAATCTTTTGAGTACAAAGAAAAAAAAAAAAAAAAGTTCTTTCAAAGCCCAAAGAGACCTCACAGACAGCTGCTCAACGTCTTTTCTTCAGCGGGGGAAAGACCAGGGAGCCTCTTCACGCATCCCGGCTGCCGGCAGGGTGACGAGCTGTGTTTTTCCCAGCCGCACGCCCGCAGCGAGCGGCGCTACCGCCGCCGTTCGCAGAACCGCGCTGCCAGCCAGCGCCCTCCCATCACCCACACGCAGCCGCCGCTGCCCCTTCCCAGCCCCGCGCCTGCGCCCCGGCCAGCGCATGCGCCCCTGCTCCCGGCTCCGGAGCCTCCTGCACCGGCCGCGCTGGCCGGACCCCATCCACGCTCGCTGCCGGCCAGCGCCCCTGCTTCGGGAGGGTGAGTAACGGCGGCGAAAGGCCGGGCTGCGTCGGGTCGGATGCCGCGGTGTAGCCCCTGGGGCTGCTCGGGACTGGGAGAGGAGGGGAAGGTGCCTGCCCCTCGCTCGCTGCCGATATCCGAGGGGCTGGGGCACCCCTCTCCATCCTCTCTCTCTCTCTCTCTCTCTTTCTCCGGCGAGAGTCCTTCGCCGCGCGTCCCGGCTGCGGCAGATGCTCCTCTTCTGCCGGGGCTGATGCTCGGCTGAGAGCTGCGGCGCTGGGCTTGTCGGGGTTACCAAGTGTGAGCGCTCGGCTCTTGGTGGCTCGCTCGGGGGGAATGGGAGCCAAAGCATCAAGCTGGCTTCTCTCCCCGTGCTTACTTTTACGCTCTTGTCAAACAGCCTGGTTCTGCAAAGCTGCCCCGGGAGGGTGGTTGTTTTCGTAGGCAGCTCCCCGTGAGGAAGGTGGCCAAAGGTTACTTTCTTTTCAAGGTCTGCGGACTGCTCAAACTTCGAGATGTGCTTCAGTCCCATTTCCAAGCAGGAAAGTTGAAATCGAGTACTCTTCTGTTTAAATGGAATACAACGTAATGCCAGAGACTGCCTTCCCACGTTTAGAACAAAAGGAATGCGACAGGGTTCGGTTTTGTTCTTGATGGGATCTTTCTGAAAGTCTGCTTAAGCTTTTGCTACATTGCCCTATATTGCCTGGCTTGTGAGTGATACAGTTATCCAGATTAGAACTGTCGCCTTTCAAGTATCTCTTCCTAAATCGGGTGGGCCGAAAAGAAACCTTATATTAATAGAAATGCTTAAAAATATATATGTATCATGTAAGTACATCTACAAAGTGTCCATATGTCATGTCTTCTTCCCTCTTTAAAGATTTTCAAGGGCTTTGCAAAAAAAAGTCTTTAGAAAGTTCCTTTTCCTATGCAGATAATTTCTGAGAAAGTTCTCTTTTTATTTTTCTAATACTTGAAACACTCAGAAGGCTCTCACGAGGAAGATATTATCATCTTCTGTTCCTTGTTAATTTCTGTTCCTCAGAATGCACTCTCTAAATGTGGTTTGTACAGACTCTTACCAGCCCTCAGGGGGCTTTAGTAAATCTCACCTGGCCAATCACCTGGGAAACAAAGTAGTGTTTGTAGATGAACACTTCTCCCTCTACTCTGCCTCCTCCTCCTCTACTTTGCCCTCATGAGACTGCATCTGGAATATTGTGTCCAGTTCTGGGCCTCTCCATTCAAAAAGGACAGGGAGCTGCTGGAGAGAGTTCAGTGCATGGCCATAAAGATGATGGAGTGGAGCATCTCCCTAATGATGAAAAGCTGAGGGAGCTGAGGCTCGTTGGCTTGGAGAAGAGGAGCCTGAGGGGTGACCTCATTCATGTTTACAAATACATAAAGAGTGGGTGTCAGGAGGATGGAGCCAGGGTGTTCTCAGTGATGGCCAATGATAGGACAAGGGGCAACAGGTAGAACAGAAGAGGTTCCAAAGAAACACAGGGAAAAACTTCTTCCCTGTTCAGGTGAGGGAGCCCTGGAAGGGGCTGCCCAGATGGTTTTTTCCTCCACTTTCTCTGGAGACATTCAAACCCACCTGGATCAGTTCCTGTGTGACCTACTCTAGGTGGTGCTGCTCTGGCAGGGGGTTGCACTGGATGAGCTTTTCAGGTCCCTTCCAGCCCTTCAGATTCTGTGATTGTGATAACTATGTAAGACACTTTTTGAGAGGAGGACTGAATGTTATGGGAACACAGGTTCTGCCCCTTCATGGTGAAGCTTTGTATTTTTCTAATGTGTAATGAAGGAAATTACAGTATCTTAATCATAAAAGATCCTGACTTCTTCAGATGCTTTTCAGTGGAAATCTGCCAAAGAACTTCTCCAATGACTGGATGATTAGAAAATAAAACCAAACAGATAGTAGTATAATTCACAGAATGAAGAAAACCATTTTAAGTCCACAGTCATGACCTCTGAGCTGATTTTTACCACTCAGGACTTAGATTTAGGGATTATAATCATTCTGTAGTCACGTTGCATGCATCAGCTCTGTACTGAATTAATAAAAGCAGAAATTTTTGGAGGTGGAATAGGGAGCAAATTTAACTTACTTTTTTTAAGGGCAGTTTTGTGTCCAGAATGCATGTTGAATGTCACTGAATTTGAATATGTTCCAGTAATCTCAGAAAGGAATGATCCAGTGGAGGTGAAACAGTACAGAAAATAAACAGCACAAAAAAAAATGTTTACAGGCATCCAAAGACAGTGATACAACATACTAGACAGACTAGAAATTTCTCTTAAGGAAGTCTTGGAGAACCTGATAGAGGCAATTAAATTGTTAGTGAAGTAGAAAATGTAAGTAACAATAAATAAATGTAACCAGATGCTTGCTTACTCTCCCTTTTAATTTGAGGACTACAGACATCAAATTGAGTTAGCAGGTGAATTTCTGAATGGAAGGTGTTTTTTCATATTGTACACAGAAATGACCTTGTCAGCTTCCCAAGCCAAGACAAGGCATGAGAACCAAAACGTGCCCCCTACAATTCAGGGGGAGATGGTCAATGACCTTCTGCTCCACGTTGATGTGCACAAATCTATGGGGATGGATGGGGTACATCCCAGATTGCTGAGGGAACTGGCAAGGGTGTTGGACAAGCCACTGTCATTTATCAGCAGTCCTGGCTGACTGGGGAGGTCCCATGTCAGTCACACAATGTAACATCCATATACAAGAAGGGATGGAAGGTTGATCTGGGAAATTACAGACCTGTCAGTTTGACTTCAGTGCCCAGGAAGCTGATGGAGTAGATCATCTTAAGTTCTATTGTGCAGCATGTGCAGGACAACCAGGTGATCAGGCCCAGTCAGCATGGGTTTATGAAGGACAGATCTGTTTAACAAACCTGATCTCCTTCTGTGAAAGGATGACCCACTTGTTGGATGAAGGAAAGGCTGTCAATGTTGTCTACTTTAACTTTAGAAAAGCATTTGACACTGTTTCCCACAGTGTTCTCTTAGGGAATTTAGCTGTTCTTGGCTTGGATGATCATACACTTTCCTGGGTGAAAAACTAGTTAGATAGTCAAGTCCACATAATCATGGTGAATGGAGTTAAATCCAGTTGGCGGCCAATCAGAAGTGGTGTCCCCCAGGGCTCCATGCTGGGGCCACTCCTGTTTAACATCTTTATTAATGATCAGGGTGAGGGGATGGAGTGCAGCGTTGGTAAATTTGCAGGTGACACCAAGCTGAGTGGAAGTGTTGATCTACTTGAGGGTAGAGAAGCTTTATAGAGAGCTCTAGACAGGCTGGATGGTTGGGCCAAGGCCAGTGCCATGAGTTTCAATGAGGCCAAGTGCTGGGTCCTGCCCTTGGCCCACAGCAACCCCCAGCAGTGCCACAGGCTTGGGGCAGAGTGGCTGGAAAGCTGCCAGGCACAGAGGGACCTGGCAGTGTTGGTTGGCAGCAGCTGAACATGAGCCAGCAGCGTGCCCAGGGGGCCAAGAAGGCCAAGAGCATCCTGGCCTGGATCAGGAACAGTGTTGTCAGAGGAGCAGGGAGGTGATCATTCTCTTGTACTTGGCTTTGATGAGGTTGCACCTCAAATCTTGTGTCCAGTTTTGGGCCCCTCTGTACAAGAAGGACATTGAGGTGATGGAGAGGATCCAGAGGCAGCTACCAAGCTAGGAAAGGATTTGGAGCACGTCCCCTATGAGGGATGGCTGAGGGATCTGGGGCTGTTGAGCCTGGAGAAAAAGAAGGCTCAGGGGAGACCTTCTCACTCTCTACAACTGCCTGAAAGGAAGCTGTTGCGAGATGGGAGTGGGTGTGTTCTCGCTAGGAACAAGCAATAGAACAAGAGGAACCAGCCTCAAGTTTTGCACCCTGAGGAGGAATTTCTTTGCTGACAGGGTTGTGAGGCATTGGCAGGGGCTGCCCAGGGAGGTGCTGGAGTCACCTGGTGCTGGAGGGGTTTCAGAGCCGGGTGGATGTTGCCGTGAGGGAAATGGTCTAGTGGTTGATAGGGCTGGGACAAAGACTACACTAAATCTTGCCGATCTCTTCCAGACAAAATGATTCTATGATTCTAAGTCTTTGAACCACACTTAACTGAAGATGCCTGACTGTTCTGCTAAAGCATTTCTCTACACTGCACCTTTTCTTTGCCCATAGGTAGAGAGTGGTGATCCAACCTAACTCATTCTTCCTTCTGACTTGTTACAGATGGTTTTGTTCTTTTAAAATGAATTCACTGGGCAAGAGAAAGAGTTTGAAGTACTTACATTTTTGGCTGGTACACCAAATTAGGCCAGCAAACTTGATATTAGAATCCAAAAGCTGCTTCTAGTTAACAAGTCTTCACATGAGTCAGAGTAACTGACTGCATCTGAGATTTTAATCTGCATATAGCTGAAGTTACTCAGGCTGACTTCTTCCTGCTGAGGAAGGGAATTGCTGTTAGATCCAAATAAACACACAATTCAAGGGAGGGTGCTTCCAAGTATGTTAGGAATGACCTATGTACCTTAGTAAATTGAAGTAACATTCTGAAATTTGCATGTACGTGACAGCAATACAAAATCACAGCTACTCTGTCTCTAATGGCTGTTGAATCAGAAATGTCTTCTAAGGTTTTTGAACTTCCGAGGATAGACATAACTTCAGGAAGCTGTTTCACGTGGCGGCTGAGTGTGTTTCCCCGGTGTTACTGTTCTGCTGTGGTATTGATGAGCAGAATTTGTCTGTCACTGTCTCTATAGAGTAGCTCTTAACAAGATGAAGTGACATAATGCAAGTATTGTCAACCTGCAGCACTTCGATGCAGCTTTTACAGTATAGGTGTCTATGCCGCTGCTGAGTTATGTCATCATCATTAAGACTAATATCTCCCCAAAACACAAGTGTTTCTTGTAGGTATCACTTACTTGTTCTAGAAACACAGAATCTCAAGGGCTGGAAGGGACCTTGAAAGACCATCCCCCCTGCCAGAGGAGGGCCCTCTAGAGTAGGTCACACAGGAACTCATCCAGCTGGGTTTGAGTGCCTCCAGAGAAGGAGACTCCACAACCCATCTGGGCAGCCCCTGCCAGCGCCTCTTCACGTCAATAGGGAAGAAGTTTTTCCTTGTGTTTTTTTGGAACCTCTTCTGTTCCAGCTTGTACCTGTTGCACCTTGTTGTATCACTGGCCATCCCTGAGAACAGCCTGGCTCCATCCTTCTGACACTCACCCTTTATGTGTTTGTAAACATGAATGTTTTGCACTTTGATGCTGATTCTTTATACAAGCACACCAGAGGTTTGTAATATGTTGGGGTAGACCAGAGTCTATCCTGATGCTAGCTGTTTTTTAATAACTATGCTGTATACTTTCATGATTAATATTCTATTGAAAAAGTACTTGTTGAAAGAGGAACATGGAACTGTAAGATCAATACCTGATACTTTTTCAAAAGTACTTTATAATAGTGAAATCTTGATGCAATAGAGGATGGATTTAGTACCAGATATATCAAAGAATAAAAAGGAATGGTTTCTTCATGTTGAGTAGGAAAGCCCAAATGAAACACCTTACAAACATTCTAATTATAGACATTACGCTCATGAGTTCTTTTTTTACAGAAAAGTGATGAAATAACAATTGCAGAAGGTCAATAGCATAAGTTAAACTGAATACATTAATAAATTAGCCAGGTGAATAATATAGTTTCCTTCAAAAGGAAAATAAAGTAAAAAATTCCTGACCCTTTAGGAAACTTCAGTTTGTCTAATGCAAACATTGAGTTAAACTCACAGGGAGAGGTAGGATAATAGACTAGAAAGGAGACTGAAAGAGTAGCTAGCAACAGAACAAGGGGTAATGGGATAAAGCTGCAACACAAAAAGTTCCATTTAAATATAAGAAAAAAGCTATTTTACTTTAAGGGTGATGGAGCAGTGGAACAGGCTGCCCAGGGGGGTAGTGGAGTCTCCTTCCTTGGAGGTCTTCAAGACCTGCCTGGAGATGTTTCTATGCCACCTGATCTAGGTGAATCTGCTTCTGCAGGGGAGTTGGACTGATGATCTCTAGAGGTCCATTCCAACCCTGCCATTCTATGATTCTATGAAAAACAGAAGTAGTTTGAATGTATTTATAGCTTGTTTCTTATTGGAAGAAAAGCGTTCTGGACTCCAAATAATCTCTGACAAAATTCTAAGATCTTGGGATGGATAGTGAGCTATAGAAGAACCCTGTAAATGCTTGTGAAATGATGTGAAATCTATTAAGTTTTAAATGAGATGCTATAAGCATATATGATATAAAATAATTTTCCCTGACAGTGGCCAAATGTATGGTTTCAAAGTCCAGTTGGGCAAAATGAGCAAAAATCTCTTCCCTTATCTGTGTTATTAACTCTTTTGTTGGCCTTAGTAAGGAAGGAAAAGATGACTGTTAGGGATAGTTGATATGGATTCACCAAGGAGAAGTCCTGCTTGACCAACCTAGTAGCCTTCTATAATGGCATGACTAGCCGGGTAGAGGAGAGCAGTGTCATCTGCCTTGATTTCAGCAAGGCTTTTGACACTGTCTCCCATAACATCAGAAAGCTCAGGCAGTGTAGCTTGGATGAGTGGACAGTGAGGTGGATGGAGAGCTGCTGAATGACAGAGCCTAGAGGGTGCTGAGCAATGGCACAGAATCGAGTGTAGGCCTGTGGCCAGTCAAGTTCCTCAGAGATCAGTTCTGGGGCCAGTCTTGTTTAACATCTTCATCAACCACCTGGATGAGGGGACAGAGTGACCCTCAGCAAGTTCCCTGATGGCACCAAACTGTGAGCACTGGCTGATTCCCCAGAGGCTGTGCTGCCATTCAGTGGAATCTCGACTGGCTGGAGAGTTGGGCAGAGAGGAACCTCATGAGGTTCAACAAGGACAAGTGCAGAGTTCTGCATCTGGGGAGGAACAACCCCATACACCAGGACAGGCTGGGGTTGACCTGCTGGAGAGCATCTTTGCAGAGAGAGAGAGACCTGGGAGTCCTGATTGATAATAAACTGACCATAAGCCAGCAATGTGCCCTCGTGGCCAAGAAGGCCAATGGCAGTCTGGGATGCATCAAGAAGAGTGTGGGCAGCACATCAAGGGAGGTTCTCCTCCCACTCTCCTCTGCCCTGCTGAGGCCTCATCCTGTGCCCAATTTTGGGGTCCACAGCTGAAGAGAGATAGAGAACTTCTAGAGAGAGTCCAGTGGAGGGCTGCAAAGGAGGAGACTGGAATATCTCTGAAGGGCAATTTTAACAAAACTTAAAAATACCTAAAGGATAGGTGTCGAGAGGATGCAGCCAGTCTTTTTTCTGTAGTGCTCAGTGACAGGAAAAGGGTTTACAGGCACAAGCTGGAACACAGGAATTTCCACTTGAACTTCTTTCCTGTTGAGATGAGGGAGCCCTGGCATAGACTGCCCAGGGATGGTTTGGCAGCTCTTTCTCTAGAAGTTTTCAAACCCGCCTGGACATGTTTCTATATGGCCTGATTTAAGTGGTCCTGCTTTAGCAGAGGAGTTGGACTAGATGATCTGTAGAGGTCCTTTCTAACCCTACCATTCTGTGGTTAGTGCTGTGGTATTCATTGAGCTGAGTTAGGTCTTTAAAAGAGTAAAAATGCACAGAGGTCATTTAATTTTCCGATGTTAACAGTGTTTGTTGATGAAGTGTGTGAGTGACCTTACTGTGAAAACCAGATTTATTTGTAACTAATAGAAGGCAACAGGATGAGTGGATTAAGGTTGGAAATAGCAGCAGAACTTCCCTTTTTGGCAGTGTCATACCACTAATCCAGTCCAGGTTGTAATATTAAAAAGCATTCCTTACCTAAACCTATCATAGCAGTATTAATGCGTGACAGCTGAGCTGTGTGTTAATACACTTCAACAGTGATAAAGAACACAGGTAGGAAACTGAAGTGAGATGACTATTTAAGTATTTTCAAACAACCTGTATATGTCTCAGTAAATTAAAGTAAGGCTCTAAAATTTGGAGGTTGGTGACAGAAATACAGAATCCCAGCTATGCTATGTCTAACGGCTCTTGAACCAGAAATTTATTCCAAGATTTTCCTTTTTAGTGTTGTGAGATTTTATGCATAAACTTGTTCCACATAATTCTGTGGTAACCTGAATTTTGTTATTCCTTTTCCCTGTCTCTCTTGTGTTTAATGTTGAACAGGAATTAAAGTTACAAATAATCAGCCATTCCTTTATGCTGATTTTTCTTCCCTTTCAGCACTAAAATCTTGCTGTGTACTTTGGTCTTGTTTTGAACTTAAGTCCTGAAATTCTATGTGAAATATCGCACAACTGTGATGTTTTACTAAAAGCCTGCCAGCAGTAAACGTACAGGTCTTCTGTCTGGTTGAGATATATCCTTAATGCTATGCTGGTTTTTTGTTTACATAATTCAAAAAACAATTTGAATGTTAGATCTGTAAAGTTGCAAAGCATCGTTTCGAGTTTAATTTGTCAAAGTACTAAGTCAGTGTATTGATTAACTAAACATAAAGTGATTGGTCTGAAGCCAGTAGAAAGGCTAGTAAATGAGACCTATATTCTGAACAGAGGCTGCATTTCTGTCATATCTCATTTTTTCCTTCACTCTTGTTCTGCTTCATTACTCTCCTTTCACGGCTTCTCCTATTTTGCTTCTGTTTTCTGTGCTGTTTCTGTCAGATTTGTCAAAACATGATAGTTCTGAAATAACGTAGCCAGAATTTCCTTTTCATGAGATTTGTTTGGTTTAGGAAAACAATGAAGTCCAAAAGTGAGATGTTTTAGACAATATGTGAGCCCTTGGTTTTAGAACCTCAGAGCCTGGCTGGCCCACATTCTCAAACGCAGAAATGGCTTTTTCTTCTTCCCATCAAGGGCTGTGAATTATGCATCAGATTTGTCTCCATTTTATTTCTAGAGTGTGGAAACTTTATAAAGGATTTCATACTTCTGAATTAGGTAATAAAATTAATCTGACCTTTAACTATTTGTCTTTTCATCAGTTCCGGCCAAAATCCTTCTGTTTGGATTCTGAACTATGACATCATGGCAAGATTTCGCAGAAGAACATGCATCATTTTGTTGCTTTTCATTTTGTTTATTTGCTCTATAATGATGGCTTTGAAGACTCTGAGGCCCGACAGAGCTGGCTTTGGGGATCCATTTGGACTTGGTTTGTTGCCTGAGCTTCAACAACGGACAGTGCTCTTAGACGATAAACAAAACTCAGTGAACAGGATTCAAGGAGACGCTGTAACGCGTGTCAGTAATTTGCACAATATCGCAGTCAATACCATGAAAGCATCTATGCCTCCTGTGAACAAGCTGGAAGAAGAGATGTCTTCTCCTAATTATAATTTCCACATATTCTACTATAGTTGGTTTGGGAATCCACAGTTTGATGGTAAATACATTCACTGGAATCATCCATTGCTGCCACATTGGGATCCCAAAATTGCGAACAATTATCCAAAGGGAAGACATAATCCTCCTGAGGATATTGGGGCCAACTTTTATCCTGAACTCGGATCTTACAGTTCCAAAGACCCTTCTGTCATAGAAGCTCACATGAAACAAATGCGTTCAGCTTCAACTGGTAATGAATGTTAATGTTTCAGCATGTTGTTAATTTATCCAGCCTTAAATATGTGAATGAGCACAGCTGACCCATTCTTCCATTTTTCTGTGTAACTCTGGAAATGTCTGAAACTAACAAATGTCTTTGTCTTTTCTCAGTTTTAACAACTGAAACCTGCATCTTCAAAGCTGTGTCTGATGAGTGTAACAGCACAGAAGCTTGAGCTGTATTTGCGGTCCTGCAGGTGCATGCGTGTCATGACTTAGTGTTAAGCACTAGTAACATGCATAAAATATACAGAACCCATAGCTAGAATATATTGTCTCTGTATTTTAATTTTGGAGATGAATAATTCAGTTTTAAAAAGAGGTTTCAGTAGATCATAACGTGCTTATAGAACGGCCTGTTCAACTAGGAACTTCGTTTTTTTTTTTTCTGAGTTCTTTGTGCTTGATAACAATTAGGTATTAATTCATATGTCAAAGAGCATTTAGGACTGTAACTATTAAACCATTTGCATTTTTTGCAATGTATTTATAAGTGTTCTCATTAGCTATGGAGATGTCTAATACAACCCTTCCTGAACTCAGCTGTGATAATTTCAATGTAGCTAATGATAGTTTACTTCTTTGTCCAAAAATATACTTTTATTCCAATACAAATCGATGTTCCCTCTCTCTAAATAAGATGGACTATATACAAGAGACTATTCAATGTGTTTTTGTGTCATTCATTGTTCTTGGGCTTTTACAGTCTTTTTTATGTTAATCTTTAAGGAGTCATAGAGGCTAACATTAAAATCTGAATAATTTCTCTAAATGTAATGACCAGAGCTCATAGCATTATTCAGAGTGCTAATCACCTTGAATTGAATCACTTTCAGGTTTAATGTAATTGTTACGTTCCCACTAGCAATGTTTACTTGTATAATGTTGCTTCTTGGTTATTGTTTGTTCCTGGTGTTTTTATCTAACCTGTATTTTGTACAAGGGTTGATACAAATGTGGGAAGTTTCTCACCCTTTTCAGTAATACGAGAACTCCACTAAGAGGAACACCAACCACAGTGGGTAAACTGTTGAGGAGAAATCTCAGGTATTAGTTGCCAGTAATCACATTTTTAGTCATACTTAAAGCAAAATAATGCACAATAATGTGATGAAAGCAGAGAGGTCACTTTTAGCTTTAGAAAAATCTATGAAGTGTCTCATCTTTTTAATACAAATGTCTAATAAAGCTGAGCTGCTGGTGGAAAAGGCACCAAATACTAGGAAAAATGCTTTGCCAAACAAGTTGGTTTTAGTAGCATAAGTTACTTTTCCATTTAAAACTCATCAATATGAATCAATAGCTGGTGCTTCCTGTGAGTGACACAATTGTAACGTTGCTGATATTTGTCAAAAGTAATTGTTTTCTGCTGACTTATGGATTTAAGAGCACTTGAATTTGTTCTCTTAGAAGAGTCTAGATTTGACCAACAGAAGTCATCATTTTTTTTCCTCAGATTATGACTTCAAATATTGCATTTTTTTGAATAAGAATTATAAATTGTTCATTCTCTGTGTACCATGAGGTTGACTATTTACTGTTTCTTCTTTTAATCTCTTAGACAATGTCTGATCCATGACTGCAGTTTACATTCCGTCAAATAATATTTTTTTCCTCTAGCCTTTCCGGAAGCTTTATCAAGGTTCAGGCAAAAGGAGAAAATTCCAAGTGGTTCTTTCAGCCAGTATTGTGTAATGATCAAAGCCATGTAAGAGGCTGGAGGAGCATGAGTTTCATGCACTGCTTCCTTATATCCTTCTTATATTTTACAATTCTTTCCTTATTTATTAATTACCTATTTTTCTAAACAGATTACATTCGACAGATTTTATTCCTCTCGATTGCTTGATGAAACTTTTGTTTTGGCACCAGCCTGTTCTTTTGGTAGTCCAGTTGGAAGTGCTTCATTTGACTTGAATGACTCGACTTTGGTTTTAAAGGTGCTTATTGCTATTTTTTTGGGCAGCAAGTCCACAAGTGTTTTAGACTCCTGAAGTGGTGCATAACTTTATATTTTAACCAGAGTGATCTGCTTGTCCTTTACATCTTACTCATTTGAATTTTTCCCTTTTGTGAGAAATAAAAGATCGGGTGATAAAAGGCAGTAAAAATACTGCATTTTGCTTGTCCCTGAGCAGACTGTTTCTTGTGATAGAATATTATGTGTGATTCTCTTTTTGTTAAAATGTGGAGAGCATATACTGAGGGTAGTTGAAGTAACATCTATGTGGAGTGAGCTCAAATTTCTACTTTTGATTTTTCATAATCTTGGACTTGTTTGTTTGGAAATTGTTGGTCAGAAATACTCTAATGTTAGTAAAATAGATGGAGTATGTACTTCCCTGTCTCAGTGACTGAACCTAAGTCTTTACCTGGATAAAAAGAATCACAATGAATTATTCTTCCATATGTCTGAAATAACGTTAGAAAAAACATTCCTATGTCATTATTTCATGCATTTCTTTCTGATATTATTTCTTACTTTCTTACTTCCTGATATTATTTCCAGCTATACACCTGAGAGATATAACTTAATTATGTGACAGCATTTTGTTCTAGGAGGAAAGGCTTTAGCCTCTCTGAAAAGGTACATGTGCTTTTGCTTTCATGGAGAACAACAAGAAAATTTACAGTGTAGAGACATTGTATTTGTTGTCATCTTTTTTTTTTACATCAATAATAACATCCTTCAATTATTCAGAGTTACTCAAGTGTTTTTAAGGTAATAAATTTAAAAACTAATTTCAGGTAGCTGAAAGGATGGATTACTCTATAGTAACTGTATTTAGCAAGAAAGAAGGTTGTGGGATTACAGTCACTGCTTCTAGTATGAAATGATTGTTTTGGATTGGAGCCAGAGGTACAATGCAGAAATATGGTGGAGAATGAAGTTTTATAAAATAACAGTCTCTTTCATCACATGCCTCACCTATTGAGTCTTCTCTAACCCCATGTATCTAGATAATCTCTGTCCTGGACCAAGAAAGATAATTAAGGGAGTGGAGCATCTGCCTTATGATGAAAGGCTGAGGGAACTGGGGCTCTTTAGCTTTGAGGGATGACCTCATTCATGTTTACAAATACTTAAAGGGCAAGCTCTTCTCAGTGATGGCCAATGATAGGACAAGGGACAAGGGATACAAGCTGGAACATTAGAAGTTCCAAAGGAAAAATGTCTTCCCTATTGAGGTGAGGGACCACTGACAGGAGCTGCCCAGATGGGTTATGGAGTCTCCTCTGGAGACATTCAAAACCCACCTGGACCAACTCTAGGTGGTCCTGCTTTGGCAGGGGAGTTGGACTGGATGATCTTTTGAGATCCTTTCCAACCCTTAAAATTCTGTGATTCTGTGATAGCTATAATGCCACATTTGGGAGCATTATGTTCTTCTTGGTACAACCTGGAGGTTAGGACACTGTTCTGAGAAGTGGAGGAATGGCTTGGGACACTGAGCACAGATCCCTTCCCTTAACAGATGATCTCACCACTGTTTTGTTGTCTTTAAAAAGGAAGTTAAAATCCATTCTGAGAACACTGAAATTTTGTAGTTGGTTAAAAAGTAACTTGAAATTATCATTTATGTAAATTTTCCATCAAACATAATCATAGCAATATTACAATGTGCATGTTAAATGTTAAACAACATGACTTAAAACTTCAATTTTGTGTTTTCAGGTGTAATAGTGCTTTCGTGGTACCCACCAGGTATGGCAGATGAAAATGGAGAACCAACTGATGATTTAGTGCCTGTTATTTTGGATTATGCACACAAATATAATCTAAAGGTAAAGTACGACCTGCTTCTGTAGGTGGGTTGGATTAGATGATGCCTAAAGGTCCCTTCCAACCCTACCATTCTATGATTCTATTTTTAAGATGCATAGAATAGGACTGCCTAGGACAGTAAACTTCTCGGAGTTCACTACATTTGCTTCATGGTGTAGAGCAGGTGGCTTCTGTTTCTGTCTCCTGTTAATGTTTCAACACTTGAATTTTGTTAAGACCTAAGCAATATTGCCTTACAACTAGAATAAAGGTCATAATCTGCCTTTTACTGTTTGTCATGGTTTCGGCCCATCAGGGAACAAAAGACCACGATTAACCTCAAGTACCGAAGACTTAAGGATTGCTAAAGGGCAGGGAGAGCTTAATTGCCGCTTAAGGTGCAGGACAAAACAGAGCAGGCTACTCGGCTTGGGGAAGAAAACAGAAAACAATTTAATACCAACTAAAACCCAAAACCCCAAAAACCAAAACAAAACAACACAGAATGGTACAGAGATGAAGAGTCCGACCAGCCCTTTAAGACCACCTGCTCCCCACCCCTCTCCTCTTCCCGGGCTCAGAGCCCTGATCCCGGTGTTTTATACCTCCGTCCCCCCTGAACGGCCCAGGGGGGCAGGGAGTGGGGGTTTCAGTCAGTCCGTTCCTGGTGGCTTCTGCCGTTTGTCTAACCTCAGGGCAAGTGGGTTCTGCACCAGTCCTCCTTGCAAGTCCGTGAGGTACCACACACACATGGCAGCCCTGCACGGGCTGCACCGACGCACATTTGTCCCAAAACCCTGCACGGGCTGTACCGATGCATTTGTCCCAGAAGTTGCCGCTCCTCTCTGCCTCTCGTGTGGGGCTGCTCTGCGGTGCACAGGCTCTCCAGCATGTCCTGTGCCATGACCGCCTCTCCCACACAGTCTCTGGCCCGTCCGGGCACACTCACATGAAGTTGCTGCTGCTGATCCATAGGTTGCAGGGGTACCGGCTGCACTCTCACCACGGCTTGCAGAGGGGTCTCTGGTCTGATGCTCCATCCTTCCTCCTTCTCCGACTGTGGGGTCCGCATGGTCGCCTCCATCTTGTACCACTCTTACACCTCCTGCCTCGCACCTCAAATTCCCGTCCCTAAATAGTGATCGCAGAGGCGCCAGATTGGCCCAGCCAGGCCGGGGGGTGGGTCTGAACCCAGGAGTCTGGGGAGAGTCTAAAAAACTTTTACCGGGTCTTCACTGCAACCCGCTCCCCCTGTTACTAAGCAAAAGCAACTCCTTGCTAAACCATGACACTGTTTTGGTTCAAATTTAGAAGCTTACAGAATCTCAGGTGCTGTGTTGTAGACTTTTTTAAGGAAACATTTTTTTAAATTAGACAATATGTTGTTTTCAGATCACTCCTAGGGGTTGAGGAACATATTGAAAATTTCAAACCATTACGGAGTACAATGATTTATAAACTAAGGAAAGAAAACTAACCTCATTTTTGCATTACTACGTATTTTGCTAGTGCCTTATCACAGAGGCCAGGAGTAAACATCTATGAGTAATAAAGAGGGATTTATAAGTTCTAGTTTGAGTTAATGTCTTTATTCCAGGAAGCATCAGGAACACCTGCCTTGAACAATGAGGTCAGAGAGGTGCTGCTTTGACTTTAGGTCACTCCAGGGCACATCAGGATACAGAGGCTAAATTACCAGTTTCTTGAAGTAATTGAAACATCAAATAAATTATAGAGTACATGAACTCATGGATGGATTTTGTTATTTTTAGAGCAAAACTAGCATTTTCCCTTGGGATAGAGAAAACAAGCACTTGTCTTTTAGTCTTGCCATATAATAAATTTGAGTTTTTAAATTGCTTAAGTAGCTGAAGATGTTTCATCTCTGGAGGATGTTGTCTGTACTGGGGACTAAAAATACAGCCAGTTCATCTGCTGTGGTGTTAGTTGTTTGTGCAAGTTGCATATTCTCGGAGAAATTCCCTGTCCCTAGTAGCCACTTCAGATTCTTTGACGAGCAGGAGGAAAGCAGGAAGGTTAAGTCAGTTACAGAAGTCATTTTGAAACTTGAAGATACTGTGTGGATTGCATTTTGTGACATAAGTTGCACATATGGAATAGTAAACGATGAAAAAGAAAAAAAAAAATGTTTTATCCTTCCTCAGAATGTTCAGATCACGTGCTGAATCTTGCTCTCACCCCAAAAAACTGGTTAACATTCAAGTCTCTCAAAGGAACCAAGGCAAAATGAAATAAGCTACCAAGGAAAATGCATGTAATAGTATGTTCTTGGTTGGAGTAATTACTGAGAGGAGGATATTAAGTATACATACTCAAGGAATGCTGCTTTCACTGTAATGATTTTAGATGTTTTTAAACATTTTTACACTAGTAAGTTGCTACAATTAAATGTTAGGAATGTGAGACCAAAACCAACTTACAAAATGCATCTCTATTATCTCTGCTAAAAGATAGGTCCTTTTTTATTTACCTAGTTTTGATACTTGGATAGTAACTATGAAATTATAGTGTTCTTCAGCCTGTCCTGTCAGTCCTAATGATTTAGTCTAACACTGTATTTTTCTGTATTTTGCACCTAATAAAGATAAATATTTTTCTACAGTGGAAATTTGTTACTGTAATAGAGTTGTTGAATTGAATGTATTCTGCTCTAAAATTGCTGCTGAAAAAACAATTTGCTTTGATAAATGTAATATTCTCTTCCATTTAATTGTATATTTAGCTAACATTTTTATATTGAAATGACTTCACCAGGTCTAGGTTGAATAATTCTATAAGCTCCAAGTGTGAAATTCACTGGCATAAATTTTAAATTCAAGTTTTCAAATCCCGTATCTTAAAGTCTGTTTTTGAACACTGAAAACTACTTGGAGAATTGTTTCTAGAAAATTTAATATGTCATTTAGAAATTCAATATTAAAATGTTTCATTGGTTAATCAGTTCTTTGACATTAGATAATATTTTATCTCAGTTTTTACTTTCTGCTATAGTTGTTTTAAGTTTTCTGAAGAGTCCTTACTATTTGGCTTAGGGAAACAAAACCAGTGCATTTGTTTTTAATGTAAGAAACCAAGTATTTATTATCAAACTTCCACGGACCTGAGGCTTCTAATTGTAGCAGTGCAGGAGTTGAATTAGGTATTGATTATTCTCAAAACGGGCTAATGAAAATGTTTGCTCTGTAAAGAACTGTATTTCATGTGACTGGTACTTGTTTCATATAATACCGTCATGTTTTCGATAGTATTTTACTTTTGTGTTGCTCTTTTGTTTTCATCTTTCAGGTCACTTTTCATATTGAACCTTACAAAGACAGAGATGATCGCAGTATGTACCACAATGTCAAATACATCATTGACAAGTGAGTGCTTTCAGAGTGGTTCCCTCTGGGGTTTGTTACATGCTGTTTTAAGGGATTTCTGTGTATTAACAGTTGGAAGAATGTGTAAAAAGGTGTACACCGAGTGAAGGAAACTATTGGAATCTCTGTTCATATTTCAGTGCCTTTTTGTATTTAGTCTGCCTTTTGAATATTGAAATGTGTATTTTACAGAGATACTTTCAACATTCATTAGTATCACAAGTCATGATACTTCAGATTAAAGCAGTTGAAGTATTAGCTACATAATATATAAACTAAACATAAGTTTTACAGTATGAATTAGCAGCTTTAATGTGCTGTCTTCTAATGGTTTCAGTCCAACTTGGCAGATTCTGTTCTGCTAGTAGTTGTTTTGTTTATCAATGCAATTTAAACTGTTTCATACTGAAGCAAAGAATTGCCTTTCTCAGATAACTGATACCTATAGCACAGTTTGACACTTGTTGCTAACTTGTACTTCAGAAATTCTTTGCAGATTCATTGTCTGATGCTTAGCAATCACTGGACTTAAAATGGGTATGAATTGCTGTGTTTTGAAGCACGTGCACTGTCTTTTTAAATCCATCTTTAAGGAAAATCTTCATCTCAGATTGTAAAACAGTGTTTTCCAAATGGCTAATCTTGTGTTAATGATTCTTCTTTGCTTTCTAGATACGGAGGCCATCCAGCCTTTTACAGGCATAAGACCAGCACAGGCAGATTTCTTCCCATGTTTTATGTTTATGATTCTTACGTCACAATTCCTGAAATATGGGCAAATCTATTAACTGTTTCTGGATCCCAGACTATTCGAAATACTCCCTATGATGCGTTATTCATTGCGCTTCTTGTAGAAGAAAGACACAAGCATGACATTCACAGAAGTGGCTTTGATGGAATGTACACGTACTTTGCCACCAACGGCTTCTCTTATGGTTCATCTCATCATAACTGGGCAAGTTTAAAAGCCTTTTGTGATAGTAACAACTTAATGTTCATTCCAAGTGTGGGACCGGGGTATATCGATACCAGTATCCGACCATGGAACAACCATAACACCCGGAATCGTGTCAATGGGAAGTACTACGAGACTGCCTTCAGTGCAGCCCTTTTGGTGCGACCAGAAATTATCTCCATTACGTCTTTTAATGAATGGCACGAGGGAACTCAGATCGAAAAAGCTGTCCCCAAACGGACTGGGCAGATAGTTTACCTTGATTATAAGCCCCATAAACCAAATGTTTACCTAGAGCTTACTCAGAAGTGGTCTGAGAAGTACAGAAAAGAACAAGAACAGTGGCTTATGTGAGCTGTTGCTGCAGCAGTTGTTTCCTAATGCATAGACTACATTGAGGGGGGGGGGGGAAATCAGTGCTGAAAAACCTGTTGTTAAATGTCTCTATTATAGATAGATGTTCAAATTATTGTATCTCTTGAATGTATATGCACTACTACTGAATTTGAATTTTGAAGAGTAAGAAGATGATGAGAGAATGTTAGTATTCCTCTCTTACTGGATATTATAGTTAAAGAACGTTCAGGGAAAATGCTGTGGTTTTGTTTGTCGGTTCGGTTTGGGTTTTCTTTAAACTTCATAACTTGCATGCTGAGCTTCCAGAACATCTGCATGGGATAACTTTCTACATGACCAAAGTAGAACAAAAATTTGACGTAGTTAAATATAACTTCCTTGTGTTTCTAATCCAAGTGATGCTGTAACATAAATTCTTATGCCGATATCTGCTTGCAGGATGCATGTCTGTAGTGTGTAGCGTCTGCTGTTTCGCACACAGGGAGTTCTTGGCATCTAGTTCATGACTAGCTTGTGGTAAAAAACACTGAAGAGGTATGTGTGATGCTACACCAGTGGTACTGGTTTAAAAAAACGTAAATGTATTTGAAAGTTCCAAAGAACTGCTGAACGATTTTTAGTTTGCTTTCATTTGTTGTGCTCGGTACACAGTGCAGACTTTTGCAGATTACTGGATTACTAGTAACATAGTAAAATATTTTCTGAAGGGAGAAAAGCCCTTAAACGTGCAAAAAAATATACTAAAACTTCCATTGTTATATGTTGTCTGCTAATTGTTTTCATAAGGTAACGTCTTACTAGTTCTACAATAAGTACAACCCTAGGAAATGCTCTTCTTGTTTCTGATTTAGGAGCAATCTAGTTTGGCAGCAATGACAGCAACTGCCAGTTTAATTTGAAATCTTGCTGTTTCTGGTTTTCTTATAGTTCATCTAGTTTTTCCAAGATTCAGAATAGTAGAGACTAAAATCTTGTTATTGTACACATAAGCTCCCTGCTGGCATAACCTTTAATACTGTGGTGTGGTTGGAAATTAGTACTTTCTGACTTAAGAATCTCACCTTTTTGGGTTTTTTTAGCTGTTATTCCTAATGAAGCTTGAAAGATCAAGTCACATGAATATGACTCAGCAATCCTTTTTTGGGGAAGGATTTCCATACAGCTTCATAGAAAAGGAACAAACTTTGGAATAGTAGAAATTGCAGTGTTTTATTTATTTGCAAAGTGTAGCAAAGTGGGTTTTTTAGGTTTCTGTTTTGTTTTTAATGTATGGTCAAGGTTTTGATCCTGTGTTTTTAGTTCATATGCTATAACTGTTGTGACCACTAGAATTCCAGTGATTTCAGCCAGAACCATGGAAATCAACCTTCTTTACTCAGTTCTCACAGTAATCTGTCCATGAAGTTTTAAGTTGAATGTGAGAATTTCTGTTTAAGAAGGAAAACAAACCAAAACAGTATGATTTTTCTTCCAGAAACCTCTATCATTCCAAATAAACATAAACCAGTTACTACTAATATTTTCTAGCCTCTCTCTGGTATGAAAAATGCTTGTTTATGTATTTTTCAGTTATTTGCAGTTTAATTCTGTTGTCATTTCTCTACAGTTGTTAAGGAGATGTGGCATAAGATAATGCCCTGAGCTGCTTGAAAAAAGTGCAAAATTTGGGTGACAGATATGTAACTTGGCATTTTGAAGAGTGCCTCTAGAGTTCTGGGAGTCTGTTTTTATATCACTTCATGATTTTTTTGGTGTGTGCTTTCCTACTGCATTTTTGCAAGCTCCAAAGTACTTCTGAAAGAAATGTTTACTATTGCATATTTTGTTTTACTTACACTCAGGTGGATAAACTGAAGTAGATGTAGGTATGGCTACAGTCACAAAATAGTGTCTGAGACATATGAAGCACTTGCTGGGCTTTTACCACTGAGTGAGCCACTCATTTTGTTAAGGAAACTGATTAATATATTTTTAATAGAAATCCCTTAAATAGCTATATATAATTTGGTCTTATAATTTGTTATAGGTTCACTCTTTTCCAGCCCAAAGAGCCCTTATGGTTAAATGAAAGACTAAACTTTTGCATACCAATGTTGCATATATTATTTTAAAAAAACCTTTGAAATCAAACCTTTTGGATGGACTTCTGTGGTTTTCCTTTACTTAAATTGTGATCCATCAGTCTTTTCTCACTGTAGTTGTCTGACCACTTTACTAGTCATGACAACCATGCTCTCAGTTTTCAGGTCTTCACTTTCTCCTCCTGACTGTTTTCCCTGTGCCTATAGGTGTTGCTCCTTTTGTTGTTCTTCATAGAAACATTTCAAGTTTGATCTATTGTGCAGCTGAGGTGATTTATCTTGCTTAAGATATAATTTATGATAACAGTGTAATGGATCTTCATTACTCTTGAAAGATTTCGGTAATTACTGGAGAGGTATCATTTAGTTCTTGCCACGAACTGGTTTATGGGCCATGACACACTAGTGTCTAATGGGATCTTCAGAAGTACTTACAGAATTTCGGTAGAAAAGAAGGAAAATTCAGTGCCTAGAAATTAATTGCCTCTGAGCACTTTTATTTTTATGTGCTTCTTACATTCTAAAATATAAATATGGAACTGATAAAAAGTTTCAGAGTCTAGAATTTTATTTTATGATCCTAAGGGGAGCTGACGAAATAGCACCTACTAGACCTACCCCACCTGCCTTGCCTCATGCTTTCTCTGTACTCAGAGCAAATATTAGTGCTACTTCTTGTTATAGTGGATGGAAAGTTTTGCTGATGGACTATTGCTGCAGTCACAATAGATTTTGGAAATTTGATTAAAAATAGGTGTGTGGGAGATGATTTGAACAACTGCAAAGGAATAAGATTGTTATAACTGCACAGTTAGGTGGGGAGGGAGAGGGGAGGTAAATGTATTAAGAAAGTAATTGCTTCAAGCTTTACAATTATAGTAGGAAAAAAAAGATACTTTAGTGTGCAAACAAAGTTGGGTAGAAGGGAAAATATTTCATGAGTTTGAGATCTGAAGTGGAATTTTAGGAACATATAGATTCTATGTCGCCTTGAATTCACACCCCCTCATTTCTTGATTCATTGGAAATACAAAACTAATGATCACTTCTTTATTTTTACACTGATACATTTGATTTGACTCATTATAGTATATTATAGTACTTGGAGTGATACACTACATTTATATAGATTAGGCAGGAAACTCTATGGGAAGTTTTAATAGAGATCATACCATACTGTTATACCTCTGCAAATTTACAAGTACCTGAAGTTATTGATTACATACTGTTGACTGAGTATCCCCACGGGGGAAATGGATTCTGAGACAAAGTAGCAAGTCTTTGTAGTAAAAAAAAGGACTTTTTAAAGGAAAATCTATAGGTACATTTCTGCTTCTGTCACTTGTGATCAAGTTCTGTGAGGTATCTCAGAACTGAAGCTTAATACATCTTATCTAAAATAACAATTTCTATTAAATCTTGTAGAGTAATGCATGTTTCTCAGAACTATAAACTTGTCCTGAATTTTGAGGGAAAGAACACGTGCATATGCTGTTGATATTTCAGTGGCAAGCTGTACCATTGTTGTGAATGTTGTTCCTATACTGATGTTCATCGTGTTTGTCTAGTGCCTTTCTTTGAAGGTGCCAACGATTTGTCTCTTAAGAGGTTCTTAAAGCAGAAGGTCTTAGTGAACTCCTTTTTTATCATGAAACTTTATATATATATATATATATATATATATATATGCACCCTGTGTATTTTGAATGAACATGTTTTACACATGTCTCTTGGGTTCTCTTGAAAACATTTCAGAGGAGTGTTTTCAGTGCTGTGTTGCTAGTAAGAGAATGTATCTCTGGGCACATGGACAAGGACATACTATAACTTAGGGTATTTATCTTATGTACCTAAAAAGTGGAAATAAGGTATTTGCAGACAAATTATTTACCAATTAATGTGAGCTGAAAATCTGTGTCTCAGTCTTAAAGTATTTTACAGGTATTGGTCTTCATCTTTCTACTTAAGATAGTGTCAATATTTCATTCCTTTTTTGTTTTACTTTCGATCAGCATATTAAGTGTTGCATCAGCGTCTAAAGTGGTTGTATTTCTAAGTCTTCATAGTTGTAATATTCAGTAAAGAGAATCTACAAGATCACTGGCACTGCAGAAAAGCCTAATATGAATTTGGTATCGTATAGCCATGATTATTTGGTGGATGCATAGTGTATCTTTGCTGTGTATTGAACATGAAATTAAAAAAACTCCACACTTATTTTGATACCCTGACTGGCTGTGGCAGAGATGCATTTGCTTACATACATATATAAAAACAAGTGTATGTGTGTGTGTGTGTGTGTATTTATATGTATTATATATGTGCATATAACTGAGGTCATTATTTTTAAAGTACTATGTCACTGTATTAAAATTACTGGCTGATCTCTGCTACTTTTAAGCAATGTTTTTAATTCCCCATGATGTTTACAAAAAAAACCCTAGTTGCTTATGTATAAATACTTTTATGAACAATAAATATATACCCCCAAAAATGTGGTTTAAAAGGTTGTGTGATAATATTTATTTAAATTCATTTAGAATGTGAATCTTTAATTTTCTGTTGCAATGTGTGTTTGGAATTTAATTAGACTGAAGAACAACAGATGTATCACAATGTTTTTAGACAATACTCCTGAAGTATTACAACTTATTAGGCTAAATGAGTTCACTCGTGTATAGTGTTTGAGGTATCTTTGAGTCTCAAGGTGTGGTTGTATTTTGAGAAAGCAAAACTGAAATTTCCAGTTCATAGAATCATAGATTCTAAGTTCCTACAGAAGTTTAAGAGGGATGAGTGCATAAATAGCCACGCAGTAGAGGTTTACAGTGAATACTACAGTGCAATCAAAGAAGTATTTGTTGCATTCTGATGGTGTATTGTGCTATTATTAGAGTATAAAAACTCTGGAAGGTAAGGATTGACTTTTTGCCTTCTTGGTATTTGAGAAATGTCTTGTTACACCCAGTAAACTACATTGGTGAGGAAGCAATTAAAGGTAATTCACGCACATAGTACTGTGTGTTTCTGTAGATGAATCAAAAGTATTGTAAGATGTTGAATAATTGCACCATTTTGTACTTCCTTTGTGTATCACATTGTAAGTGACTTTTACCTGAAGTTGAATGTGGTTTTTTTTTCCATGATGCAAATGATTTCCTGAGAATTTCCTGTCTCAGGAAATGCAAAAGGTAATCAACACATGGTGTGCTTGAAATTTGAACTTACGTATGTATCTGTAATCGACACTTTGCTAGGAGGCTGTAAAGTGCTTCTGCAGTTTAGTGAATGAAGTATCTCCTAGAGTATTTCATGTTGCTTCATGTGAATTTAGTAGAAAGAGAGAGAGAACATCAAAACAGTATTTATTGTCTGTTTTACTTATCTAATGCGATCACTTTCTCCACAGTATATGGGATATAGATTTAATAACATCTTTGTGAGAATGATAAGGAAGGAAAACTATGTTGATGTTTATATTCTTCAGCTGGACACATAAATGAAACAGCAATACAACAAAAAGCAGCTATAGGTTTCAATTTTTAATCTTAAGTTTAATCATACCTAAAGAAAATACTGCAAAAATAATGGAATATGCAGAGTTTAATACCATTTAAAATAAGAAAACCTAATTCTGTGGTTTGCTATCCACATCTTGCACCTATTGTAATTGTTTCAATATTTTACAAATAGAAAGGTACAGTCTATTAAGCTGGAGTCAAGAAGGTATTTATTGTCATACAGCATGATGATCTTATTGAAAGTGATGAGAATTCTTTTCTGTCTATTCCATTATCCCTGCTATTCAAAGCTAGCTTAGCACGTTAAAAAACAGAGACCTTTTAGAATGAATTCTGATATTACAATATATGGATGCAGATGTATGTGCACACTATTTCTTTTTACATTTCTGTGTGAAAAAAATATAACTGCTTTTGTATAATAGAGGAAGTCTAGTGCAGTTTTATGCATTTGCCACATCCCTGCCTGTCAGTGATCATGGAGTGATCCAGTATGGATTCTTGATTGTAGCAGTTCACCCATGTGGATAGTTAGAAGTAATCAGAATATTCAAATGCACTCCTTACAGCCTTTTATCTAAAGGTATAGTTATAAATTAACTGAACTTCTCATTGTTACAAAATGTTGATCGTGGTTAAGCAGAACTGCTTTAAACTTAGATTTATAATGTAGCAAAGAGTATACATTGACTGACTAAATATCCACGTGGAAGGAGTCTATTAGATAATGTTAATGTCTCCTATGGCATTCAGAGCTCACTTACCACTCTTAGAAAATAAGTTTTGCTTTTAAATTGCACCTCATCTCTACTCAGAATACTCAGGAGACACATCTTTATTTAGTTAGAATATATTTCTGAGAAAACTTTGAAGAGGTATGCTGCTAGTTCTGCATAGGGCTAACACAGTAACAGGTGGTTTGTTGGGTTTTCTTCCCTTTTTTTGATGCATTGAAATGAGCTTTATGCATCTGAGAGCGGGACCTGGCCTTCTGGGTAGGTTTCATAACTTGAAGTCATTGCTATGGAAACGCAGCATGATTTTTTTCAGACTGATTTCTCACACTGCAATGTGATTCAACAAATAAAGGAAAAAAAAAAAAACAGAACTCTAGTTGGTTTTGGAATACTAGTGAAAAATTAGGCTGCCAAATTGTGATTTTAATGGAAGCTTCTTGGAAAATTTTTGTATCGTAAAATATACTTATAAAGCTAATGTTTACTACTTCTTGAGATAGCCTTTTAAAGTTGAATAACTATGCATTTATATATCACAATATATTTCAACAATATATGATTACATAATGTCATTACCATTAATCAAAATAATTTCATAACAATGAATACTTGTTTTTAAAAGAGAAACACCTTGTCTGAAAGAAGCCAATGATGTCAGAACACAATATTAACCTATTAGTAACATTACTAAGGGTTTTTTTTCCAGGGGAGGAAGAAATTAGCCAGCCATTTACTCTGTGAAAACTCAACGGTCCTTTTATTACATCATACATGATTTTTGGTGAGTACACAACTTCCATTCCAGGTGAGCCAAGGTTCTGTTTCTAGAAAATACATTCTAAAAGCACAAATGGAAATCACCTTTAGTCATACTGTTACCATACTAAAGGTACATCTGCTTTGCTAGGTCCAGCCTTCGGCAAACTTCTTGATCTACTACTAGCACTGGAAATTTATTGCATGTATTTGTACTGGTTTTTAAATAAAGACATTAGAGAGCAAGCAGAAAGAAATATCTATTGCAGTAACGTGATATTGAAGAAGACAGAAGTGAAGAATATAGTTAAGAGGTGTCCAAGTGATAAAATATCTGCAGGCCTTATACTGGCAATATTCAGGTTATTGCACCAAATAGAAAAGATCTTTTAAGAGGAATGGCAGAAGTTTGTGTATTAAATGATAGGAAAAAAGGAAAGCATTAAAAATAAACTTCATTTGAAAGATATATTTTATGTTCAAATGATAAAACCAGTGAGTAGCCAAATTTCTGGCATTAATGAAGACAAGCTTAAAAATTACCCCACCAAAATTAGAGGAAAGAGCTTCCTAAATAAAGAATAATGAACTTTTTGATCTAAGTGGGACCTGCTTTGGCAGGGAGTTGGACTAGATGATCTGCAAAGGTCCTTTCCAACCCTACCATTCTGTGATTCCTCCAGAAGAAAATAAAGCAAGCCATAATAAGCAAGACATCATATAAAGACAAAAGCAAACCAAAACCAAAAGGCAAGACCTGTATACTAGAGACAACATTAATGCATATTTTTAAAACATATCACAAGCGGACAGAAAGCTGACAGAGCTTTCAGGGATATAAAAGGAGCTTTTCAAAGAAGACAGGGCTGTAGAAGTTTAAAGTGGCTTGTATCTATGTTTGTTGCAGAAGAGATTAGAGACTTTTGTATGCTGGATTCAGTATTTGTTGGTGATTAATCTGAAGAATTACCCTAAAGTGAAATACCATACAACTGATTTTTGAATGGATTGATAAAATGAACAGCAATAAATCAGTCTCGATAGGATTCACGTGCTTTCAAGGGACACAAATACTAAATTATTAATCTGTTCAACTACAATATTTTTAAGGTAAGGGTAGTCACATGAAATAAATTGGACAAACATATCAATTTCTATTGATACAAATATCAAAGGTATCAAAGTCTTTTTAAAGACTTCTAGGAGACATGCTAGAAAATGTAGAAAAATCTGAAATCCATGCTGGATTTAAAAAAAATAACAGTAAGAGACATTTAAGATGGATACATCGGTCACTGTCAGTATTGTTTTTCCAAAGCAAAGTCGTGCACAACAAATCCATTACATTTTTGAAAGTGCAATTGATAATGCAGTCAAAGACAAGAAAGCTTTCAGCAAGGTAGTTGGCCTACAAAAATACTAAATCATTAAGTAAGTAGAGGGAAGAATTCGAGAGATTAGTTGCCAGAAAAAGAAAGAAACAGAATATGTTTAACTTTCGTAGCAGCAGGCAGGTACTGGATAAGTCCCAAAGAAATGTGTATTTGCATTTGTACTGTTCAGAAAGCAGTTGTTTAAAAGTAAATAGTTGCTAGCTAGTGATACACAGCTTTTGAAGATAATAAAAATCCTAGTTCTATAATACTTACAAATGGGATGATAAACTGGCAGTTGGAAAAACAACGTTGACAGGTGCATTTCAGTAAATATATATACAAACCTATACCAATGATAGTGATCTACTGCTTAAAATAGAGATTTGATTGTCCTTTTGTCTAGTTCTATAAAAAAAATAAGCTCTGTGATAGTTAAAAACCAATTTATCAGGCAAAAACTGAAAATACCACTATATCATAGTACAAGTTTGTATTATGTTATGGAATACTGGTTGTCCCTTTTAAAAAGAAATAATGAAACAATGACAATATACATGGAAGGATTACCAAAAAAAAACCACCAAACAGATTGTAAGTTTTGAACCATGAAAAAAATACCTTAAAGTACTCAGCTTCAAGAAAAATAATCCTTCAGAGTGTGGTGATGGAGTGGAATCATTGAATAGGACTAAGAAAAAGGAGAGAACAATTCTCTCTTTATAACAAAAGAAGAGCATCTAATTAAGTTTTCAGATAGCCTGATTAAATGAAGAAAATGAAGTCTTCTTTTCATTCAGTACAGTTAAATCATCAAACTCATTGCTGCAGGATGTTTTAGAAATTGAAAATATAGTGGGTGCAAAGTCACGTAGCATTCATCAGACTTTTCTGTTGTTAACAGGTTGGCACAGCTGCAACTTTTGCCTCAAAAAGTCTCTTAAGAACTGATTGTCTGAAGGCCAATGAAAGTATTTATGGAAGTAAGTGTAAGTTCTATTTCATATAATGCTTATTGTGATAGATTTCTTTATGGAAAGAAAAAAAAATACCCTAAGCTGTTTCTGAAATTGAGAAGGACGATCAAATTAAAAATAGAAAAGGAGGCAAAAAAACTATGATTTGATGACAACCAGTTAGTATTTTTCTTTTGTTTGTGTGAGGTTGAATGTTGTTGGCTTGAAACTATGGAATGTCATAGGAGTATCACTCGTTATGCTGAATCACAGCTGTTTATTCTTGAAGATGTTGAAGGGTTGTGGTGTGGCTGCTTGTCTACTGTGAAAGTAAGCCCCAGAGGGGCTGGAAATAGACCCTCTCATGTTGGAGGAAAATTCAGCCTACCCCTGTCTAGCTTCTTCAGCCTGATGCTATACATAATCAGTTTGATTTGCAGCAAGTTTTGAAGCTTAACGAAGAGTGTGTGGTGTTGGTGGCCTTTGATTGAGAGCTAAAGAAGGGTACAACCAGAGCATTAATCGTAAGACTTCCAGGGATCCAGAATAGAGACTGTAATTTGGTAAAGTTAGAATGTAATTTGTTTTATAAACCCCTAAATTTATCTTCTTATTAGCAGTGAGGAACTTTGTACTAGTTAATGATTGTTTTCCCTTTATTCACCTGTTTACTTTTATACATTGAATTTCATCTGCAGTTTTACTCCCTTATAAAGTTAAGTCTCAAAGTCTTTTTGCAGCATTTGTGCAGTTCTGCAAATTAGACTTCAACTAATGCTAGTCTGTGAAAAGAATAAATTCTTTGGTTATGATGATTCTTTGGACTGCTGACTGCTAGTTACCACTTCTGACAAAGCATGGTAAGTGATTGTGGAATCATTTTAGGACATTGTATTGTAAAATAAAACACAAGGCTTAGTTCATCTTCAGCTGGTGAGAAAGTGGATTAAGTTAATTCCGTGGGAGCGGTAATATGATAGGTATTCATTGGAACACAGCTTTACAGGACCAATATGGGACTACTCACATGACATTTAGTAGTAAAATCTTTCTGTGATATGTTTTCAACCATATTTCCTACTAATACAAAGGCTTTCTCAATCAAGTCTACAGAAACTAATGATTAGGCTATCAACTTCATCAACTTAGTCTTAGATTTGGAAATAATTTTCCTATAAAGATCTGAAATAAGGACACTAATGAAAAGTTAGCTAGTTACATGAGTGGCAATACTGTGGCTGGCATGTAAAACACGTGTAAATTATCTATTATTATGCAAAATACTGACAAATGGGAATTTTTTCAGGTGTCACAAAGGAAAAGAGATTGCTTGTAACTTTCCTTCAAAAATCTCTAATTGAAAGGTCACTTAGTACTATCCTGACAATTTCTGAGACTTGGGGAGAGGTATTTGCACAGTTATCTGTGACAGAACCTCATACTGATTAAGGATTTAGAAAGTAATTTGTTAATTTTTACTACAGCTTATCTGTAAAGTGTGGTTTTTTTTCTTCCTATAGCAATTACTGCTTTGGTTTTGTTCTTATTTTCCCCTTTTCCGTTTGAGACTGATTCACATAGAGAACATCTGTGTTCTTAGTTTTATGTATGTAGTTGATTCTTCCCAGTCTCAAATGTGTTCTCCTGAGTCGAAGTGCTTGTTTCTCATTATAGGGATGTGTATTTGGATTTGTTTTCTTTAATTTATATCAGCAAGGAGAGAGGGATTGCGCATCCCATAGATGCAGCTTGAATATGTATAATACATGGAGGCATCCATCATTTCCCACAGCTCAGTTCATACTTTCATCTCTTTGAAAATGTAATACTTAGGCAAATTTCCATTGCAGTAATATGTTACTGAATATGATAGAACCAAATCTGTTTGGTAAACACATAAACAATGGCTGTACTAAAGAAATGTGCTTTTTTCCAATGCTGTTCATGTTGTCTATTTTCACAAGTGCTTATAGATCTCTTGGTAATTTGGAATCTATTTTTCTGTACCATCTCTGTATAGGTCAAAAAATCAATAAGAATTTTAACTTTTAAAGCTAATTGAATTACATTAAAAAAAAAAAAAACCCAAACAGGCAACTTAGAACTAGGCTTGCAAAATATTCCTACTTAGTGTGATTATAAAAGCCGTTTTCCTCTGCTAGTATTCAGCCTTTAGTTAAGAAACCTCAGCGAAGTGAACTAGCAGAGAATTTGGAATATAGAGATTTGTGTTTCTTTTTTTTTCCTTGTAAAACCCTGGTGCTTGAAACCTACAAAATAAGGCTGTCATATGCCACAGCATTTATGTGCTTAACCCTAGAAACTCAGAAAATGTTTACCTGTAGCATGTACAGCACATTAGAAAACTAGGGCCTAATTTTTTTGAGCTTCGGTTTAGGCCTTAAACAGATTTCCCAAAGTCTTCCTAAAGAAAGGAGAATCTGGCATATATATTTGGGTGATGGGAATACTTACCATGCTATGTATGTGAAAACATGGCAGAAACAGCTAAAAAGCATTTTTAAATCAGAACAAAGAGAAATTGAAGAAATGTTGCTTTTCCTTCCTTAAGCCATATTTTTAATGCCAGTGTTTTCTAGTGAGCAAAAACTTGGCTAGATGCAACGTTCAAGTGTTTTTAAACTACAGGAAGATCTGAAATCCTAAAAGTGTTTAAGCCTTTCTTCCATCTAGTGACAGCATGCTCAGCTTTTATACATTTACTGCTTGCTAATGTCACTGATATTAGACAAAGCCCTGAGAAGGTGTAAATGAAGACAGACCACCTAGCAAAAATAACCATTTCAAAGCTGTGCCTCCACAGATCCACATGACAGAGCAACAGTATAACATCTGCCTTACCTGAGCCAGCACCATAATGAGAGCAGCCTCGATAGGGAAGTGGCATCCAGGTAAGAGTCAGCATACAGTAAATTCAATATTTTTAAGTCACAGTTATAAATCAACAGAACAAAACTCGTATGTCATCGTCCACCTGTGAGCTCCAACACTCTACTAAGACAAAAACAGTTTTTCCCCTGCACCTAACTTCATATTAGAGTATTGGAAGGAAAGATACACAGTCTGTGCTGAACAGCCCTGTTAAATCATCCACTTGTAGCTCACTTATCGAAGAAAGAGGAGGAAGAATCGAATGTATTTAGGGCACATACTCTGGAAGCCAATGCACACCCACATGAAGTTTGTCACATGGAGAACAGCTGAGGTGGGGAGAAGGCACTCTTCCGTAGGCGACTGGGAAAAACTCTCTTAACAAGGAGAGCAGAGCAGCTGATTTTGAGTGGTAAGTAGAGCAGATGGGAGCAAAAACAATTGATGGAGGGAAATAGAAGATAGGGCTCTGCTCTGCCTGCCAGAATTGACAAGGGTGTTGTGTAATATCAGCATGTAATGTGAATCTAATACTACCAGAGGTAACTTCTGAACTTAGTTCTGAAATGGTTTTTTTTCCCTTACTAATGCAAATTCATGAAATTATAGAGACATTCTGTTATTCATGTTTCCCATAAGCCCTTCCCCCTCTCTCTCCATCTTTACAGTTGCATATTTTGTTGTACCACAGATGCAGAAAAATAACTACATAATGTTATTTTTTTTTTAATTTGGAGGAGACTCGTGATAAAAGATTCACTTCCCAGCTGTGTTACAGAAACTTGTTAGCTTCAGGCAATTGCCTCAGTCCCCCGTGTGTAAAACAGAAGTCAGATTCCTTATCTGTTATGATCCAGCTGTCTGATTTATTCAGTTGTCAAAAGTATTTTTTTTCCAGGCAGAGGCTGTTGCTTATGATGATTTGTGTGCAGAGCACAATGAGTACCCTGACATTGTCACATGCTTATCTAGATGCTGCTAAAACATGAGCTGTCTTCATAAGCTAAAAATCTCAGACAGAGCTTTTGTCTGGAGGTGCCTGATGTTTCTGCTTTGTATTAAGAGCAGTTAAACACAGCTTTAGATGCAGTTGCACAAGACTAAGGGTTATCTAATCATTGCAATTCCTTTTTTTTTTCCTAAACTAGGGAAAAGTGGTACTAGCAGGATTATTTTATCAGCAGGTAATATAGTTATACAAACTGGGCTACTGAGAGGGATGACAATGAAATAGTGCAGTTCCCCTAGGCCAGTGAGAAATAAAGGGCCTGTATTGCATGTACTGATCATGTGAGGAAAAGGTGGTCTTGGAATTGCTTTTTCCAGAGCCACATCTTATGTTTGAGATGACTGAAGAACTTCTCCTTTTTACTTTCCTGGTTCATGTCTTGTTCCTATAGTCCACAGGCCATAGGCCTTACAACAGCTATCCTTCCTGCAGTTCCCTTTTCTATCTCATTGCCTCGTGGCAACTCCTGCTCTTGCTGCCTCCTGCTTAATCTGCAGTTACTCCACACTTTAAGTTGTCCTCAATTTTCCAATAGCTAAATTACTTCAGTGAGAAGGAAAAGGGAGAGGCTGCTGGAATGAATAGCAGATCTTTCATAAAACCTCAGCGTAACACCTTCCCTTTTCTTTGATGGAAAAGGAGCATTCAGCTCCTTTAGAATCATAGAATGGTAGGGGTTGGAAGGGACCTCTAGAGATCATCAAGTCCAACCCCCTTGAAGAATCAGGTTCACCTAGATCAGATGTCATAGGAACATGTCCAGGCGGGTCTTGAAGACCTCCAAGGAAGGCAATTCCACAACCCCTCTGGAGAGTGTGTTCCAGGGCTCCGTCACCCTTACAGTAAAATAGCTTTTTCTTATATTTAAATGGAACTTTTTGTGTTGCAGCTTCATCCCATTATTATCCATCAGGACTCCTAGGTCTCTTCAATCCCCAGCCTGTGCTGGTGCATGGGGTTGTTCCTCCCCAGCTGCAGGACTCTGCATTTGTCCTTGTTGAACCTCATCAGGTTCTTCTCTGCCCAACTCTCCAGCCGGTCGAGATACTGCTGAATGGCAGCACAGCCTCTGAGGAACCAGCCAGTCCTCCCAGTTTGGTGCCATCAGGGAACACTCTGTCCCCTCAGCCAGGTTATTTAAACTGAGGATTGGTGTGCAGATATAGAAGGTAACCACAGCACTGGACTGCAACATATTACCCAGGCAAATAGCTGCAAAACAAAGTCCTGTGGGTGTAGTGTATAAAGTAAGAGATTATACTCTAGCACTTTGCTGGCAGACAAATGCAGTTTCAAGTGCAGGATGAAAAATTACCCTGTATGAGCAATGGCTTAAAACCAAAGTATAGTTTTGGGTTTTTAAATTTGTGGTTAGATATTAACCTACCAGTAAGAGCAAAGTTCTGAATATGTGTCTCTCCCACATTCTCAAACAGTGTTTAATGCATGAGCAGGACTAGCTCACAAAGGTAGCAAAGCAGTCAAATACATTATGGACAAGAAATTGTCTAGTAAAATTCAGAAACTCTGCAGAGTATGGATGGGAGAATCTAAGGAAGCAGATTAAAAAGAGTAGGATAAGGTTGAGACATGAACCAGCAGAGAAATAAAAGAACAGCAAGTAGAGTAAGAAGTGCTCTGGGTAGTGTCCCCTTAGTGAAAATAGCAGCGGTTGGGCAATCTATTGAGTGCATGCACCCAGGAATTCAGATTGAGCAGAGTTCAGCTGAGGCTATTGCCATAGAGATAGGAGCACTCACAAACCAAGACAGTATTAGAAAATAGAGAACTGAACTTTGTGGTTTGAGTAGGTGTGAGAAAAACTGGGAAAAGCTCTTTAGAAGCTTGCAGTTGACAGAATTTGGAAGGAACGTGATTTCATGTGACTACTTCCATAGCCTAGATGGAGGTTGCTTGTTACTGTCAGAACTATTGCACAAGAACAGGAGCAATCTGTATGAAAAAGCAAGCCTCTTTTCTGCATTTCCATTTCCTCCTTCCTAGCATAGGTTATGATAAACTGAGTAACTTGGTCATTGGGAACTACATTTTTAAATGTCCTTAGCACATTGCTGTCTCTTACATAACATAAGAAATCATTGGGTTTATGTGGTAACTTTTGTCATTGAGCTTTTGAATGAATGATTTAAAAATCTAAATGTAGAGTAGCTTTGTGCACACATAGAGACTCATTTAATTCTTTGTATCTACTACAACCTTTTATTTAGGTCTTAACTTATAGCCAAGTGCTTCAGTTTACTTTCTCTTGTTTTAAATGTGTTTAAATAATTTTGATGTGTTTACAAGCTGTGTTGGTTTTGTTACTGAGTCCAGATGAAGCTTAATCTGGAGTTGTAGCTCATTTTGTAACTAAAGTGTTGAAGTTGTTGCTGCCAACTTATTGCTGTTTATCAGTTAGCAATCACAGTATTTTAGAACTGCAGTGCCTGAGGATAAAGAGTTCAATCTGCAATTTTCTGTTCCAGCAATGTTAATATGTTTATCACCTCCTGTTCTCACAGAGGTGGGAACTGCCTGCTGCAGCTTGTCCCGTCCTATATGATTAAAGTCTACTGCACATGCACAGAGCAGATATGCCTTCATAGAAATACCAATGTTAATGACACACACATGAAACAGTGAACTCGTATCTGACCAATAGATTGGCTGCCTGTTGGAAGCATCAGGCTTATAGTACATACACAAGGCAATAAAGCAAATGTATACCCTGGAAGCATCAAATGCAACACATTTGTGAAAGACTGTACTATTGTGCAATGCCCAGGGTGGCCAACATGTAGGGGAACAGCCAGGTTTGGGTAGCACCAAGCAACTTGCACATATTCAGCAACACCAGAGCTCCCAGGGCATGCCAGTTCTGCACTTATCCGAGGTTACTGTGAGGGTGAGGGAGCCCTGGCCCAGGCTGCACAGGGAGGGTGTGGAGGCTCCTTCCATGGACTCACCTGGACATGTGCCTGTGTGACCTGATCTAGGTGGGACCTGAGTCTGCAGGGAGGTTGGACTAGATTATCTCTAAAGGTCCCTTCCAACCCCTACCATTTTATGATTCTGTGATGCAAGAGGAAAAAGGCCTGAGAGGGAAGCTGGAATTCAAGTGCTCTTAAACCCTCTGCTGGAACATTTTCTTGGTGCCCTCAGACAAAATGGGGCAAGTAACACCAATGTCTTAGGGCAGGAAGATACAGAAAGTAGAAGGGAAACCAATACAAACTGTAACGCAACTGTGATCAAGAAGAAATGCTCATAACCACCATGCCTATGTTGATTGCAATAACTCAAACTATAGCCTGTACAAGTCTCAGCACTCTATTCACTGATCAACACGTTAAATTGCTCTGCTTATACGTAATGTCAGCAATGTTTATGACAAAATTATGCAGTACCTAGAGCATTTAACATAATGTTTTGCAAGATTCCATTACATTATTATATATTTTTGTCTCAGTTCAAAACATATTTGGTGAATGATTTAAATTCCTCTTTTTTTCCCCATTAATTTATATAAAAATATAAAAAAAGCATGACTAGTTTACAAATTTACATCCAAATAAGCAAGAATCTCCATGGTATAAATTACAGGAGCTATTTAGTAGTTCAGCCAACAACTGGGACATTAAAAACATTTGTGCAGCTAAGTTAATGGAATTCCACTTGCAAAACATCCTGATTTTTCTCAAAAACATGTAGCAAGAGATCAGTTATTGTATTTCTCTTTACTAAAATGCAGAAGGGGATACATATTGAGCTTAGCAGAACCTTGCAAATGATGCTGTCATTGCACACGATCAACACTTTAAAATTAGCAAACAGGCAAGTAAACATTCAAAACACAGGTATAGCCCATTACAGAAATAAACTCTATTTATTTGTTTCAAGTGCATCATCAACAATATTGAATGGAATTGTCCAGGCCAATCAAACACAGAAGTGCTGAACAGATACTGTTGCACACCTATGACAGTTTCTCCTTGGATAATATAGTTTGTTTGAGGGGCCAGTGGAGTGGGAAAGGAATAGTGTTTCACTGCAGTGCCTTGTTTGCATAATGCACATACGTGGTGCATAGGATCTCATACCTAGGATGTGAAGTTTCTAATTGCACATCTATATCATGGAATCACAGAATGGTAGGGTTGGAAGTGACCTTTAGAGATCGTTTAGTCCAACCCTGTGCCAAAGCAGGTCCCATCTAGATGAGGTCACACAGTAGCATATCCAGGTGGGTTTTGAAGACCTCCAGCGAAGGAGCCTCCACACCCTCCCTGGGCAGCCTGGGCCAGGGCTCCCTCACCCTCACAGTGAAATAGTTTTTCCTTATGTTTCAATGGAACTTTTTGTGTTCCAGCTTCTTTCCATTACCCCTTGTCCTGTCACTGGATACAATGGAAAAAAAAAGTGATGCCCCAACCTCCAGACATCAAGGTTTCTACCAAGCAATGCAGCTATGATACTGTTTTTCTGGGAGAGACTGTTTGATATAGTACAGGAGGAATTAGCCCCATCATTTAGAGTCAAGTACCCTGTTTCTGACCCTTGGCACAGGTCTTCAACATGGCTTTTGGAAAACTATTTTCTCACTTCCTGCCTCAGGCTTTGGCTTGGCATTTGAGACTACACAGTTAGTTGTGAAAGCAGACAGCTTTGGGAAAAGGTTACACGAATATCCCATTTCAAGTATATTACATCTTCCTGGGCCAGAAAAGGGCTCAGCTGAAGTTGAAGAGAGTGAGTAGATAAATGTGAATAGAATAAAAAGAGGGGGAAAACATACAGAAAATGTGCAGAAAATAGAATAAAAACAAAAAGAAAAAAAAGCCAAAGAAATAGAGCTTAAGTTTCACTTTTTTTTTTCTTCCCCTTATGGTTTATTTTTTGCAAACTTTTCTAATATGTCACTTGAATTTGTGAGTGTTTAATTAACATTTCATCCTAATAATAGCTTAAGGTTGCTTCTAGATAATTTAGCAGTAATAATCCTATCCTGCTTTAATGAACTGTGAGGCTTTTGGCCTGAGAGATTAACCTGAATGTGATTACTATCTTATACATAGGAAACTTCTTCAAGCCAAAATTGTATCATTTATAAAGCTTCAGACTACACTAATAGCTACTCTGTTTTACTTTGTAAAATGGATAAAAACATAGTAATGTGATACCTTGCTGTGTAAACCATGCACTGTCAAGTCAGAGGTAAAGGGAAATTGCTGGGAGAATCTTTGGTGAGTTTTGGTTTCTAAGCAGAGCGCCAAACATGAAAGTACATGAAACATCCTGCAGAGCAGAGACTGGCATATGAAGATCTCTGTGCTTTGCTGTTGATAATGAGCTAAGGCAAAAAAATTTTGTCTCATTTTACTGGAGGGGGTCACGTAAATGTGACATAAAAGCAGATCCATGGGCTTCTGTGTTACTTTTATTCATGGGCTTCAGGAATACCCGAGTTTTAAAGCCTTTCTTTTTTTCCCCCATTGGTGTTTGAATTCTGTGCCTGAAATATTAGTTTATTACATTAGAAGTTGTAATGTCAGTAGACCTATGTTGCTGTTAGAGGACCAGAGTACTAGACAGCTCGTAGGCCTGAGTACACACTTCAGCTACATCTGTCTGTGTTGCATGAAGACCTTGCTGTTGATGGGTTGTTTTTGTTTTCACAAGAAAAAACCATTCACACAGGACCTGTAGAACTGGATAATTACAGAACTGAAGGCTAGATCACATAGCAGTAGATAGAAAACCACAATCCTCATCTTCTCTCTTACATTACCTTTGTACTAAGCTAATTTATAACTGTCTCATCATGAGAGATACATTATGAAGGGCTTGTGACTCAATACCAGAGTGCTAACTGTAAATGCCTTGTTAACCATACCATCCACAACTTAAGCAGTGGCATGTGGTTGTCTGCACTATTGAAGTTTCGGCATACTGCTCATCACAGTTTTGTTCCAAGGCACACAATATCCTTTTGGACAATATCCAGGTGTACTTCAGGGAGTAACAAGTCCCAAACCACTCACAATAGTCAGGATGAGTGAGGCTACATCTCTAGGGGAATGAAAAGAAAGTTTAGCTAGATGGATATGATCAGTGTCATGCTACTAAAAACATGGTAGTAATCCCCCAAAAACCTGACTTTATTAGTAAAAAAAAAAAAAAAGGAAATAAAAACAGGCCTATTTTCTTACTCTGAGGTCTCACTAGTACAGCTATAGCCCCTTTTGCTGTGGTTACATCTTTACCGTGGTTTCAGCTATATAGCTCAGCTCCCTCTCAGTATGGAGGTAGCAGTGTAAACTATTAGCTTTTGTCAGAACTTATCTAGAATCTGGGCCGTGTCAAAGCTCAGGTTAGTCTAAGCAATCCCTGCTGCTAAGCAAACAGTGGTTCAAGCTTAGAGGAATGAGTGAATACATGAAGGCACAAGCTAGCAATATCCACTAGTGAAAGAAAAGAGTAGAAAGGGGAAAACGTTTTAGTAATGGATTCTTTCTCATCATATTTGCTGAACTGCAACTGTAATTTTCTAAAACTGAAATCTGTTTTCATTCTGTATTTCTTTGTCTCCTTTAATTAAAAATAGTGATTGATTTAAAATGCAAAATGAGCTAGTTCAGGCCTGTTCTTTGGCTTCTGAACTAGGGCTTTAGGTAACTCAAAATGTTATGTGGTATTGTTATTACACTTCTTTCCCAGTATTGGTGATGATATTATTTAATTAAGAGTTTTCAATATTAACTTGTAGTGTTATTGCGGCTTTAGAATGGTTTCTTTTCCTGATAATGCCTTAACTTTCTCTGTTGATTGATGTAGAAAGTGTTGTTCAAGTGTGAAGGTATCTAAAACTAAACAGCCATAGGTGGTTCTTGTGATTGCCATTGTCTGAAACTTTAGATCTTTTAATTTTCTATGTGGTTTTTCTTTTAGTGGGAATCCTTATGTCACAGTCACATATGCAGCCCCTAATAATGTGTGGTTTTTCTTTGATTTTGGATTCAAAGGTCACTTACTCTGTTTTTAACAAAATGCTCATAACTTCTTTAACATCAGATACAGATTTGTTCTTCCCACATCTGATCTTTCTAACAGATGTGAATGTCAAGACAAGACTCGGAGTCTAGTTTTTTCTCAGGTGTTGTAATGCATTGCAATTGTGTCTGTAACACTTTTAAAAGATAGATCTACAATAGAGGTTTCGTAATGTCACAGACCTTGCTTTGCTTGCATTCGATTCACACCTATGGCGATCCTTTAGTACTGCAGGGTGCTGAGCAAACCCAGAGAGATACTCAGCGATGTCAATTCTCATAGAAATCCATGGAGTTNTGTGCTTTGCTGTTGATAATGAGCTAAGGCAAAAAAATTTTGTCTCATTTTACTGGAGGGGGTCATGTAAATGTGACATAAAAGCAGATCCATGGGCTTCTGTGTTACTTTTATTCATGGGCTTCAGGAATACCCGAGTGACCACTGACAAACATTTCAAGGCTTTGAAAAAATACATCAAGAACTAACCTCTGTATTTAAAGCCTTTTTTTTCCCCATTGATGTTTGAATTCTGTGCCTGAAATATTAGTTTATTACATTAGAAGTTGTAATGTCAGTAGACCTATGTTGCTGTTAGAGGACCAGAGTACTAGACAGCTCGTAGGCCTGAGTACACACTTCAGCTACATCTGTCTGTGTTGCATGAAGACCTTGCTGTTGATGGGTATTTTTTTTTTTAACAAGAAAAAACCATTCACACAGGACCTGTAGAACTGGATAATTACAGAACTGAAGGCTAGATCACATAGCAGTAGATAGAAAACCACAATCCTCATCTTCTCTCTTACATTACCTTTGTACTAAGCTAATTTATAACTGTCTCATCATGAGAGATACATTATGAAGGGCTTGTGACTCAATACCAGAGTGCTAACTGTAAATGCCTTGTTAACCATACCATCCACAACTTAAGCAGTGGCATGTGGTTGTCTGCACTATTGAAGTTTCGGCATACTGCTCATCACAGTTTTGTTCCAAGGCACACAATATCCTTTTGGACAATATCCAGGTGTACTTCAGGGAGTAACAAGTCCCAAACCACTCACAATAGTCAGGATGAGTGAGGCTACATCTCTAGGGGAATGAAAAGAAAGTTTAGCTAGATGGATATGATCAGTGTCATGCTACTAAAAACATGGTAGTAATCCCCCAAAAACCTGACTTTATTAGTAAAAAAAAAAAAAAAGGAAATAAAAACAGGCCTATTTTCTTACTCTGAGGTCTCACTAGTACAGCTATAGCCCCTTTTGCTGTGGTTACATCTTTACCGTGGTTTCAGCTATATAGCTCAGCTCCCTCTCAGTATGGAGGTAGCAGTGTAAACTATTAGCTTTTGTCAGAACTTATCTAGAATCTGGGCCGTGTCAAAGCTCAGGTTAGTCTAAGCAATCCCTGCTGCTAAGCAAACAGTGGTTCAAGCTTAGAGGAATGAGTGAATACATGAAGGCACAAGCTAGCAATATCCACTAGTGAAAGAAAAGAGTAGAAAGGGGAAAACGTTTTAGTAATGGATTCTTTCTCATCATATTTGCTGAACTGCAACTGTAATTTTCTAAAACTGAAATCTGTTTTCATTCTGTATTTCTTTGTCTCCTTTAATTAAAAATAGTGATTGATTTAAAATGCAAAATGAGCTAGTTCAGGCCTGTTCTTTGGCTTCTGAACTAGGGCTTTAGGTAACTCAAAATGTTATGTGGTATTGTTATTACACTTCTTTCCCAGTATTGGTGATGATATTATTTAATTAAGAGTTTTCAATATTAACTTGTAGTGTTATTGCGGCTTTAGAATGGTTTCTTTTCCTGATAATGCCTTAACTTTCTCTGTTGATTGATGTAGAAAGTGTTGTTCAAGTGTGAAGGTATCTAAAACTAAACAGCCATAGGTGGTTCTTGTGATTGCCATTGTCTGAAACTTTAGATCTTTTAATTTTCTATGTGGTTTTTCTTTTAGTGGGAATCCTTATGTCACAGTCACATATGCAGCCCCTAATAATGTGTGGTTTTTCTTTGATTTTGGATTCAAAGGTCACTTACTCTGTTTTTAACAAAATGCTCATAACTTCTTTAACATCAGATACAGATTTGTTCTTCCCACATCTGATCTTTCTAACAGATGTGAATGTCAAGACAAGACTCGGAGTCTAGTTTTACCTCAGGTGTTGTAATGCATTGCAATTGTGTCTGTAACACTTTTAAAAGATAGATCTACAATAGAGGTTTCGTAATGTCACAGACCTTGCTTTGCTTGCATTCGATTCACACCTATGGCGATCCTTTAGTACTGCAGGGTGCTGAGCAAACCCAGAGAGATACTCAGCGATGTCAATTCTCATAGAAATCCATGGAGTTAACAACCTAAGGAGTCTTTTAGCATTTCAGAGTTAGTTAATTCATTTGTCTAGTAAATAAATGAATAAGACTGCTGAGGAAAGAATCCTACCTGCAGCTGCCCTAAGGTGTCTCTGTGGCTGCAGTCAGAGGACTGCAGGCTGGCTGCTTTGGCACAAAGCTCTGCATGGGCTGCAAACCTTCTCTCAGAGAGACACCACCACCTGCTAGAAGGGTTGACATGTTAGGCATGTGACAGAGTTTTCAGAAAACATCTGCCAAATCTAATCACTGGTGGAAGATAGCTTCTGAATTTGACAAAGCACAGTCATGAACTGAACCCATGTGTGGTGAGCCTGGGCCTGTCAGGACTTGGGCAACTCTGAGTGTGTCAGCCTGGTATTTCTTAGGTATTTAATCTCCTCCCTCATATACTCTGTTAAATCCCAATCTGCTGCCCCTATCCCAAAATAGACAAGTCTGGATTCATAATTTCTCCTCTGAGGCACTTCACTAAGCCTCTATGTTCCTGCACTCTCTCTACAGATAATGGAGAGAAATTGAAATCTCCTATTCCCAAATTACCCTTGGAGCTGTGTAAGTGAAATAAACTATATTAGGAAGCATTTCTAAGCACTCAACTTGATCACCCATGTTGTCAATGTCTTAGGCTGGGCCTGGCACAGTTTTGGCCAATGCTAATTGCTACCTCCCCGTCCCTACTTCTTCCGTGTCCTAAACAACTTTTGGGAATAGTTTGAGCATCCACACAGATCATTTCCAAAGGATAGTTTGGATGTGACCCAATTGTGGATGTGGGAGCATTTAGCAAGGTGACTGCAGGCTATTCTCTGACAGCCAGGGGGAATAACAGATAAGGACTGTGACTATATCTTATTTATTTGGTGGTGCCAGCTTCTCATTCTAACACAAAACACAGAGGAAAGAAGTAACAACAGCAATTGTAGGTGTTGTAATTCCAGCATTCATACAGGATGGAAGAGCCCTGACATTTAGCTTGAGCTTTTGGTTTCCAAACCTTTTCTTGTGTTTCCTTGGAGGCTGTTCTCATTGCCAAACTATTGACATAGCAAAGCTATGTTTCACTAACGTTAAAACCAAGTTGTATGTATCCAAGCATTGAAGATTCTGGCTAGTGGTGTCCTGTGTCCTATTTCTGACTGTACAGGTTACATTTGGGTAGTGCAGAGACTCTGTCTAGCCAAGGAATTCTTCATTTCTCCAGCCAGAGAATCAGTTTTCACTGAGAATTAAGAGGTCACACTAAGGGGAGTCAAATCATAGAATGGTAGGATTGGAAGGGACCTTTAGAGATCATCTAGTCCAACCCCCCTGCAGAAGCAGGTCCCACCTAGATAAGGTCACACAGGAACATGTCCAGGTAGGTCTTGAAGACCTCCAAGGAAGGAGCCTCCACACCCTCCCTGTGCAGCCTGGGCCAGGGCTCCCTCACCTCACAGTGAAATAGTTTTTTCTTATGTTTAAATTGAACTTTTTGTGTTCCAACTTCATTCCATCACCCCTTGTCCTGTTGCTAGATACCATAGAAAAACAGGATGCCTAAACCTTCTGACACCCACCATTTAGATATTTGTAAATCCCCTACAAAAGTGTCTCGACTACTGAACTTCATGGCCAAATGTGGCCACAAAGACATTATGTTTCAGATGCTGACAAGGGACCCTGACCACCTGAATCATGACTAGATGGAGACAGCAAATGTGTGCCACCCTGTCAGACATCTCATGTTCATCATTTCCCAAACTCGTGCAATATTGCAGCCTGTTTTTTCCCATAAACCTTTAGTTTTGCCGTAACTGTTGCCTTTGCAAAGAAATCTAATTTATCTCTAGAGACCACTAATACATTTGTTAATATTCAGATAGCATTTTCAATCCTGGTATGCTCTTTTGCATCAAAAAAAAAAAGATTTAACTCATCTATGTATAACCTCATTAGTTTTGTCAGGTTTAAATCCAGTTCTTGGCTTTAGGAAAAGCTGAGCAATGTTTGCAGAGTCATGTTTAATGATGTTTTGGCATTTAAAGGTGCAACAAATGCAAATATCACAGGATGAAAGTAATATTTGCATGAAACTTATATAATTCTGATAGTATGACACTGGGAGCTTTCCCTCAAGTTTACCAGTATCTGCCAAACGAAAAGTGTCTATGAATAGAAGAGACAATAGGGAAGGGAAGGGAAGGGAAGGGAAGGGAAGGGAAGGGAAGGGAAGGGAAGGGAAGGGAAGGGAAGGGAAGGGAAGGGAAGGGAAGGGAAGGGAAGGGAAGGGAAGGGAAGGGAAGGGAAGGGAAGGGAAGGGAAAGGAAGGGAAGGGCAGGGAGCAAAACAATCATAATAGTCTGAATGTAATTCTGAACATTTGAATTAAGATGTTGTACTTTTGCACCTAAAGTATAAAACCCACTATGTCTGGGTACTCATTTTCTACTATCAGTTTTTACTTTGTAAAAAATCTTGTGTACAGCAGGAACACAGAATAAATGCAGAAAAAGGCAAATGAGTTCATGTCAATAGCATACCCAGCCTTTCCCAGATGCTAAGGGTACATGTACAGCTTCCTCATAATAATAAGCATTTGTAATCACAATATAATTTCTAGTTATAGCAGTATAATACTATAATGTGACAATACTAAAGCATATATACAGAATAGCTTCTTTTTAAACCCAGGCAATTAGTAAGTGATACAAAAAGCATAAAGGAACATAAAGGGTTGAATTCACTAGATATTTTAAGATGGTTTCTGGGTTATTTCTTTTTTCTTTTCTTTTTAATACTTACAATAGCATTTGAAACCCCATTGTACTCTGCTTCAAAGTCAGATTAGTGCTGCTGTATATGAGCGCATTCCTTTCACAGCTTCTGAATGTGCGGTCAGCTAATTTTGTGGAGGGCAAGGCTCTGAGGAAGAATAAGCAGGAGTGCTCAGATGACCTTCTCTATACGTTCGTACATTCTCTGGAGCATGTCACTTCTTATTTCTTTCAGTCACATTGCTGAAATGCTGTATCTTCTTTTCCCACTGTAGCATGAGAGAATGCAGATGTCAAAACTGCTGGCCAGGATTGTAGCTCCAGTCATGGAAATTCACTGTTTGCACCAGTACTTCAACACCCCCAGGATTTAGGGTAGTTTTCAGCTTCCTGCTGGGGTTTGTTTTCATGTTCAACAGCAACATGTGTATGTATGCTTGTGTGTGATGGTGGGACAGCTAATGGTTTGCTGTTTGCAAAATGACTGCTCAGGCATCGCATGCACAGCCATCTAACATTTAGCTCTCATGCTGCCTGCATGTCCCATATATGTTTTCAAAGTGTCAGGCTCGATTTCTGTCTTTCTCTCTGCCCTTCCTACTCTCCGGTGCATGTAGCTGACACCATGAAATGGAGTTTTCTTCCATTTGAATTTCATTGATTTCTCAAATCCCGTTTGCCTAGAGGCAGAATGACAGCATAAATTCCTGCATTTTTCACTTGACTCTTAGATGTAGCACTCAGAGGACAACACACTATTTTAAGCACTTACGTATGACCAGATATACTCCCTACTATAGCTAGCTCTTCCCTTCATCTCATTTTCCTTTAAAATTGTTATAAAAACCTTACTGCTGTTCCTTGTGCTTATTCAATACTTGCAGCTTTGGGTCCTGCGCCACTGCTCCGATCATCTTGCTTATCAAGAGCATAGAAAGAGGCCATGCCTCAGAGTTTTTGCCAACCCAGCTATATTGATTGAGGATATGAAAAGTTCACCCTATGAAATTGACTCCATGCTGTTCCCAGAGCTTCCTCTGGTTGTTTTCTTAGGTTATATCAGAGTAATTAAAAAGCAGGAAAGCTTCTGCTGGCATTGGATAGGTGCTGGGGATGGAACAGGAATGCAATTGTTGTTGCAGACTTTTTGCATAAAATCCAGAAAGAAGACAAATGCTCTTATGGCAGAGGTAAGTACCAAATTCATACCTGCAACTTGAACTCCTCTCCCCCCTTCCTCTATTCAGCTGACAGCTGCTTAGTCTAAAATCAATAACCACGTGCTTTGTCTCCCTTTTTAAACTCAAGTCTCTCCAGTGCCTAGAGTTTCCCTTTTTTATGTGACCTGACTGCACTAATGTTGATATAGCTTAGTACCTAGACTGAGCCAATATCCAAGAAGGATCCATCAGAAGGTGAGATCTCAGAGGGATCTCTAAAACACAGCAGAGGGTTTAGCCTGCTTTAAAACCTCAGTTTACAACAACTGCTTGTGTTTGAGGACAAGGCTAGAGAGAAAACTGTTCTCCCTTTCAGAAACTAGACCACTTAACATTTGTCAAGGAAGTGAGAAAACCAGCATTGCTGAGGGACCTCTGTAACCTATATCATTCTAAACAGAAATACTAATGTGCTACATGTCATTTAAATTAATGAAAGGCACTTTCTACCTTCCCTCTTAATGCTACGTCATGGTGCAAAAAAAGAATCAAGATTCATTGGGATAAACAGATAGAAGAAGAAACATTCACAAAGGAGCATGATAGCCAGGCCATTTACTGGCCCTTGTTTCAGTAAGAGGTTATTTTGTCAAAAACATCATGGGCATCACAGAGGGAACATGTTTCAGACCATCTGATCAAGTAGAGGAGTTGGGTGATGCTTTAAATCAGGGACTGAACTTTGAAGTTCAGTCAATAAAGAGCCAGAGCCCTACTGAATTCTGCCAAGTGCAAAGGAAAGTTTTAAGGAAGGAAGGTAATTTTAGCCTTTGGTGCCAGTGTCCCATCTAAATCTCACTAAATGAACCAATATATGGAGCAACTGGCTGATTTTTAGAAGTCCTTTGTCAGTAACATGAAGAGTATTCTTTTTTTTTTCTGTGATTATTTTGTGGCTGTATGGATTATCTGAGCTACATTTATGCTGAGGCAAAGTCCATTCTTAGGAGGCCTTCAAGCCATCTAATGCTTCAGGGCTTCTGCTGCAGGTATTAATTTTAAGTGAACCCTTCCTCTAAATATAGCACAGCCACACAGCAGTTCTCCCAGCTCTGTATTAAACATTGTATAAAATCCTCTTTGTCTCTGTAGTAACATAGCTACCAGGAAACTCAAGGGACAACCCTGTCAGACCTGTGAACATGTCAAATAATAAAAAACAGTGTTCTCCGAGGAGCCTGCAGAAAATCTTGCCCTTGGATTTAGCTGATGTTACCATGTCAGAGTTAATCACTTGAGGGATGAGGGAATAGCAATGCTATTCTGTTTCTACATTAGTTTAGGCAGCATAGTTTCATTTCAATCTATGCAGTGTTATACTGTTGGCATGTTACTTTCGCTATTCACTTAAAAATAGGGAATATAAACCAGAATGTAAACTGTAGTGAGGGTGACAGATTGAATTTTTCCTCTCATGTGAAAAAATATAAAGTAATGAATATGTATGCAGTTGCTTTTTAACTGTGGCAATATAATGAATAGGTCTTGGTGCCTCTGCCTTAGCCCCTGTAATGGTCCAGTCTCATAGAGATCCTCATATAAATCAAATAACACAGAAGAATCTAATTTCTTCTCGTTACCAAATGGGAAAGATGTAGTGGCCAAAAAAAAAAACCCTAAACAAACAAACAAAGCCCCTAGATGTTTAATTAAATAATATTAAAGGTATATTTTTGTAGATAAGAATAAAAATAAGTAGCCTAGGAAGGAAACACAAGGAACAAATGATCTCTTCTACCCTCTGGCAGTCCTTCTGCAGCAGTGATCATACAGATAGCTGAAGGATTTGTGTTAAGCTTATGCCTGCGTCTCTTCAGAGCAGTTTTCTGTATTAATATACAAAAAGCTGTGAAAGAAAATGTAAAAATCATGTGTGTGGTTAATCACATGGACTAACCATAAGGTTCACATTCTGCAACGTTTGCCCAGGAAATTAGGGTCTTATTTTGTAAGCAGCTGACAAGAGATGACACGCAACCAAGTGGTTTATCGAGTAGTTTGAACAGTCAGATACAGTGAAAAGTTCACTAAATAGAAATTTGATGAAAATATGTGTTGTCAGAACACAGTCTTCAAGACAGAGAGTATCTCTGGATACCTCTGAAGCCCCACTGTACTTACCACCTGTTCAAAAGAAGCAGGAAAATATGCAGAAGTGAATTTTCAATTGAGCCTCATGAGACAACCGTAAATCTACTCGTTACTTTTGGATTTGAACATGAATGGTTTATTGTCCCTATAAAAATATGTTTGGAAGAAGGCAATTCCTAAACCTTTGATCCAAACAAAGTCAGTAATTGAGTGTACAGCAGTTCATAGTGTAACCTCTGCAATACCTAAGCATGGCTCAGGAGTGCTGTTGGGAAATCTGAGCTCCGAATGCTTTGTGGGCTGAACTCTTCCCCTTGTTCCTCCCTTGCACTACCTGGAAACCCATAAACCTGATGGCCAGTAATTTCCTGGAAAATAAATGTGGCAAGTTCTTATCTGACCCTTAAATCATGAGACTGGCTAAACGTTCTAAAAGCTCTCCTTACAGTTTCCACTCCCTGGCCAATTTCTGTTTGTCAGGTTGCTTTATGTATGCATTCATTTTAGAACCTACTGTTCACTATTTGGTTAAGTCATAATTGGGAAGCAAATGCATCTTTTCAGTCACCATAATACAGAGCTATTGTTTTGAAGGCTTGTGCTGCTTAATTTACAAATCCAAGATGATTTAATCTGCAATCTCTTCCAGCAGCACAATGGTCTTTGCCAATCATTGTACTAAATTTCCTGAAGAGATAAGAGCTAATAGGAGCTTGCTCAGCTTTGCCATCTATCATGCAGTAGCAGAGAGTGTCCTGTTTCGTATGCAACATAATTAAATGTTGCCCTTGAGGAGTTTACATATTGCTTATTTGCATTTTCCTGTTATGATAGGAAAATGACTGTAGTTTGTAAGCTTGCTGTCTATAGTCTTGTATCAAATACTTGGCTATTTACTGTATTTTAAGAAGTAATACATTTCTTAAGGTAAAGACATCGTAAATGTGTTTGATTTTAGCTGAACAAAAGAAGTGGTATCAGAATATGTACCTGAGCCCCCACAGTAGGGCTGCAGCAGGGTGCTGCTGGGAGCAGTCTGGAGCCCTCAAAAAACTACATCAAAAGGCTTACAGCCTAGGTCCCATCTCCAGTGCAGCTCTCAGGTGAAGGGAGGCCATTGCTTACACAAGTCTCACGCACAAGGCCCAGCCTGCACACCAACAGCCAGACCCCCCAGGAGGAGGTTGATGCTCTCAAGCATCAACAATGAGGATAAATAAAAACTGCTGAGACTGCCATAAAGTGATGTAGCTGGTATAATGGAACATCCCAGAACAATTCTCACAATGTTTCCATGGGAAACATTTGGCATGGATGCTAAAGAAGTATCGTGCTCTTCAGCCTCTCCTTAGTGCCATGGCCATGTAAAGCTGTAAAGCCAATGACAGTGAGAATCTCTACCTGTATGTAGAAATAATGACATCTACAATCATTTACAAGATCACACTTGATGGATATTTGAAAAGCATTTATTATTTGAGTCATTTTGCTTTTAGAAAACCAGAAATGAAACACGCACTGTCCTTTGTTGTTTGTGCAAGCACAACCTATACACCACCAACGCAGTATGCAAATACCATTTACATAAAGTATGACTTTAAAGTAGCATTTGTACAGTGTAAACACTGAGGTCTTCACACAGTTTATGCACAGGCACCTTTGTGGGCTTATATAATTTACCCTGGCTGATCATCAGCCTCTATTATTGAAGAGTGTGTATAATGTACCATCAAATAACAGCAGAAATGTGAAATTAAAGAAAAACTGCCCTGCACTTTTGTCCTTAGATAGAACCATAGATTTTCCTCCTGCTTTGTACCTCCTGATCAACAACATAGTGCTTTTTAAGTAATCTTAATAATTTTAAGTGCCCCTGGAATATTTAGGGCCGATTTTTGTGATAATGTTTGCCTAAGTTATTGAGCAGATACTCTGGTCAATAATATCTAGAGGCTGTTACTGGCAGTTAGCCCCTGTCACACCTGTGCCAAGCCTGCAGGATAAATAGTGTTTAAAAATAAGTGCTGAAGCAACCTACATGGCTGTGTTTTAGTCTGCTGGATACTCTCAGCAAATATTCAAATCAAATAAATTTAAGAAACAAGGGAAACAGTAAAAGGAGTTTCTAGAGCTATACAAATTCTTCCAAATAAAACATTCACTTTGTATTTTTTTGATAAAAGGTTTGCAAACTCTGAGCAAAAATGGGGAAAAAAAGGGAAAGATAGTAATTACTTCTGCTGTCTGACACAAGGAGATAGAAAGGCCACAGATAAAGCTATGTGACAAACTCTATGTAGAAGGAGTCAGATATTTAGCAGGGAAGGATGGGATTGTCACAGCACTTCACACAGCCTAGAGCGAGAGATGTTCCCTGTTTGCTTTATGCATTCACTGCTTGATCTTGTTCAAACATGTCCTTGGAAAACAGTATTGGGAATTATTTGCCCCATATCCCCTTCTGTCAAGAGGCAGAAAAGGAGTGGCAGAAAGAGTTCTGCTCTTCTTCTTGGGTGTGCTGGCTGTGAAGGAAGATAACAAGGGTGCTGCTTTGCAAGAGCTGAACACGCTTATTTCCTCCTCCACCTCCTCAAAATAGACGTGAATGTGTAATTAATTATCAATAATCTGGTTTCTGGCTTTCCAGGGAAATGTAACACCAAAAGTTCCACTTAAGGAAAAACTTCTTTCCTGTTGAGGTGGGGGAGCCCTGGCACAGTCTGCCCAGGCAGGGTGTGGAGGCTCCTTCTCTGGAGGTGTCCAAATTTGCCTGGATTCATTCCTGTGTGACCTGATGTAGGTGGAGCTGCTTAAGCAGAGAGATTGGACTAGATGATCTCTAAAGGTCCCTTCCAACCCTACCATTCTGTGATTCTGTAGGTGTGTAGTCAGGGTCTTTTTGCAATAAGCATGTTATAAAATTATAATCTCCCTCAACATTCAGGAATGTCCAGAACCAATGCCCGTGTGGCACTTACATTGTCAGCTTTTTCTCTTATGTGAAGATTTGCATAAAGTGCCTGCTTGCCCCAGTCACCTGTAGGTGTAGTTAGTTGACTCAGACTTCCACAGAAGATTACAATCATAAAATTTGCTGAATTTTATGATTCAGATCCTAGCTTTTAGGCAGAATTTCCCTTAAAACTGATTGGAAAAAAACACACATGGCTCGTAGTTTTGACCTGCCGATTGGTGTTGTTCACCTGTCTTGTACTTTCTCCATAAGATAAGGTCTCCATAAGCTGCCGTCTCTCAGGAAGGTGCACCTCAAATTTAGGCAACCCATTTTTCAGGTATGCTAAGCATAGCCCTTGAACCAGGTTCAAAAGTTGACAGTAGTTTGCATTATTTGCCCTACTTCAGGCTCCTGAAATATCACCTTGTTTTAAAGTGGTGTGTTTACAGTGGAGATGGAGGAGAATTTTCCTTCAAAACGTTCAGAAAATCTGTCATAGTGTTTTTGAGTTAAAGGCTCTGAGATTTATTTAGACTCTGAAATCTCAACATTTATGTAGTTCTCTTTTTCTCTTTTCATTTTTTCCTTCCTTACTGACTCAAAGCCTTTTTACCATCAGCTTTGCACAGAATTGAAGTCTCCTGGTTCCCTTAGACACCAGCCATGGTTTTGACACAAATTCGTCACTTTCGTAATTCCTTCAGAGGAGTTGTTTTAGGTGCCAATTCTGTGAGAACTAAGTAAATAATGATAATTTCACTTAGATCAAGAGCTTAATGGAGAGTCATCATCACCTTTGCTGTAAGCAGTATTAGTCCTGCTACAGTAGGATTATTTTGCAGTTTTACCTCATGGGCAAATTGGAGCTTCATGTGACACACAGAGCTTCTGTATGGCTTCTTAAGAAAAAGTCCACAACCTAAATCATAGAATCATAGAATGGTAGGGTTGGAAGGGACCTTTAGAGATCATCTAGTCCAACCCCCCCTGCAGACCTGATCCACCTACATCAGGTCGCATGGGAACACATCCAGGCGGGTTTGAAGACCTCCAAGGAAGGAGCCTCCACACCCTCCCTGGGCTGCCTGGGCCAGGGCTCCCTCACCTGAAACAGTGACATAGTTTTTCCTTATGTTTAAATGGAACTTTTTGTTTTCCTGCTTCATCCCATCACCCCTTGTCCTGTTGCTAGATACAATAGAAAAAAAGTGCTGCCCCAACCTCCTGACACCCACCATTCAGATGTTTGTAAATGTTAATAAGATTCCCCCTCAGTCTCCTCCAGACTAAACATCCCCAGGTCCCGCAGCCTTTCCATGTATGAAAGATGTTCCAGTCCCCTGATCATCTCGGTAAATCTTACTTTTTGCTTCACAAGAATAAAACTGGTGAGATCTTAAACCAAGAATAGTTAATTTTCTTTATCAAGGATGATGAATGTGTTCTACAGACCAGCATCACAACTGGCAACAGTACCTTTCTAGTTCTGTAGGTTATCTATTTTTTTCAGGTGTATTGGCAGTGCCTAGCTGAGAGAGGGAATGTTTGCTTAAACTGGGGCTCTTGTTGATTCATGACAAGTTGTGTGTGATTAAGATTATGAAAACCAGTTATTTTCTCCCTTGCCACATAAAATACAGTCATTGTTAATTTCTTCTTTTGAATTAGAGTATTTCTATTACAGGACACTGCAACATTTTATAAGGAGCTTTACTTTAAGACTGGACTGACCATTTTCTTCTAAACATTGTGTTCAAGTTCATGTATAATTAATTCAAGGACAAGCTAAAGGTATATATTATATCTGAGCTCAGATTTGATCATCATCATTATTATTTCTGGTTTCATAACTACATAACCATCCATACTGCTAGAACCAGCAAATTCAGAAAGGCTCCCTGCAGTTGGAGGACCGATAGTTTATTTAACCTTCAAAGGCCAGAGGATAAATCTCAAACCTATAAAACAAATGGAACCATAATATCAAGGGGATTTATAAAACTGTTAAGTTCTTAGTTTCTTTCATTTCAACAAAACTAGAAACAAACAAACAAAAAAACCCCAAATAAACCTCTTTGAACATCTCTGTCAATTTTTACCAAACTCCATTCATGTAGAGAAATGCTCACAGAAAAGGTTATAGCTCTTTCCCACTCAGACAAGTACTAAGTGATTTGTCATTAAACAACTATTTAGGTTGGATTAGTCCCTTCTTGAATCTCAGGTGTATTTTTCTTCCAGAGGTATAGGACTTCCCAGAAGAAATCTAAACACTATTAGCAACTCCATTTGGAGCTGTCTTTACATAAAAGGGCAAAGAGATAATTTTTTATGAACTAAGATCCTTTTAGTTTTCCAAGGTAGTCCATAATACCTATGTTATTGCATGCCAGCACAGTAAGTTTGTGAAGGCCGATAAAACCCATGTACTGAGGCTTTGCTGTTTCTCACACCTCCACAGCCAGGAGCACCCACAAAGAGCTGTTCTCGTCAGCACTGTAAGCACGCTCTGGCTGTTATTTTTTCTTTCTCACAGAACTAGACTGGACAAAGCACTGATAAAAATAAAATATCCATCATTTCTCCTCAGGCATGGAGGCAGACTACACATTCAAGCAATATTTTCCATTTAATATTCATTAAACAGTTTCTAGTTAAAAGCATCAGCTGATAAATTAGGAACCCAACATCTTACCTGGCTAGTTTTATGTGCCTTATGCCTACATGGGATAGCTAGAACAGTTATGATGTGAATTTATCACAAGAGAAAGCATTATCACTTAATATACTTCCACTGCAGACTTCAAAATAAAGTTTTAACACGGAAGGAGTGTATAAAAATCATAGATATGAGCTGAACATAGAATCACAGAATGGTGGGATTGGAAGGGACCTTTAGAGATCATCCAGTCCAACCCCCCTGCAGCAGCAGATTCACCTAGATCAGGTCGCATAGGAACGTGTCCAGGTGGGTCTTGAAGACCTGCGTCATTAGCTAAAGGCAGGACAGATTCACTTAACCTGGGTGGTAATGAAAACCTTTGTGTCATACTTTCTTTATGACCTTAATATTCATTTTCTTGAGCCTTATATGTGCCAAGCTCCCTTATATGTTTCCCAAGCTTCCTCATGGCAGTTTTATGTAAAAGTGAAAGGGAAGCAGCAGATTACTCCATGCCCTCTCATATGACACAAGTGCCCTTTACCTTTCCAAGAACTAGCATTCTCACTGCCATAATCAAATAACAATATTCTATGTCACTATTCTGGTCTCCAGAGGAGGACCAGCCATAAAATGCTCAGAGCAATTGTTAGTCTCTGCAAATGGATTCCCAGAAAACAGTCCTTGAATCATACAGATTAGGTAGGTATTGCACATTGTCCTCTTTCATAATGTTATGTAACGTGTTTTCTTTCATCTATCTGTCTTTTCTGTATGATGTCCTCACACTAGATAAAGTCCTAGTTCAATTTCTCTGAAACCCCTCATGTACGATGACTCCAGCACCTACCTGGGCAGCCCTTTCCAATACTTGACAACCCTTGCAGCAAAGAAATTCCTTCTCACATCCAGCCTGAACCTCCCCTGGTATAACTTGAGGCCATTTCCGCTTGTTCTATTGCTTGTTACTTGGTCCTTCATTTAAACAATTCCAAAACACCACCATAGAAAAATCCTGAACTAGTAACTGAATAGGCAGAAGCATCATTTTAAAACAAGAATTGTTTAATTGCAATTTGAGTGGTAATTATAATGAAACAGTTAATTAATTTTATTCTTTTATTATTATTACTATGGGATTTTTAATTATCTGAATAGATAGAATTAACTTATCCTTTTTCTAATATCCCTTTCTCCTAGCAATTGTTATCACTAAGTAAGCTCACAAATGGAGGACACCAATCAACCTTTACACAGGATGAACTGACAACTGTCAATGAGTCTTCTTCTGAGGCTGAATTACAGAGTTCTCAGGAACAGAGGCATGTGCTTTCCATCTCAGTGAAAGGGTTGTTTTGGGGAGTGGTGACACTAAATGCCATCTTAGTAGAGAATAATCTCTTCTGGCAGGCAATAATCAAAACCCTTTGGCAAGCAGCAAGAAGGATGTTTAAATGGCTTCTGACTTGGAGAATAAGGCTGCTCATGACTGATCTATTTCCAGAGAAAAAGCTACAAAAGGACTCAAAAGGCCAACACCCCACAAATCCTCTCGGTGAGTTTCAATTAGAGAGTTCTGCCAAGTCTGTGAAAATGCCATAAAGGCAGATGCAAGAACATTTTCAAATAAGAAAATACAGGGTGTTACCAGTAAGGAGTTAGTCAAGATAAGAAAGTTTACTTTATCCTTATCCTATGTCTTTAGGGAACATTGATGCATTTCACACCAGAGTGAGTTAGGTAACGGTATCATTTTAGAGATGCTTGAAAAGCCCTAATATACAAGATATTTTGTAGAAGGATCTCCCATTTTTATATGCATACAGAAAGAAGCATCTTCCAGCACCCTTTCTGCCTGAAAATCCCCTTGATGAAATGTGCAGTCATAATTGCATATTGATCCAAGTGCTAATCATCTTGGCTGACAGCACCAGTGATGCAAAGCACTAATATTCTACCCACTGTTCCCTTTGAAAAAGGCCCTCTCTGACTGTGAAACACAGACATGCTTTGCATTCATTGGTTTAATGTGTTTGGAGGTTCATAAAGCTGGGCTTCTATCTTGCAAGCTTTTCTTGGCAGATGTCTATCAATCAACATCTTTTCATTAAGCTGGCAGCCACTGTAAGAACCATTTAATCTCTGAGTAGTTTGTTTCCTAGAGAAGCTATCCTTCAGTGCAGGTCCTTGTAGAGGTCCCTGTACCAAAAAGTCCTTGTAAAAGAACTCACGGCCCAAAGCTCTAATTCTGTAATGATCTCTCTGTCCAAAGATCCCTGAACCAGTGAAGAATTTATTATGTTGGCCTCTCCCCATAATGACACTTTGGGAAAATGGGAAGCAATGATAAATTAAGTGACCTGGGATGCAGAACAACAGTCAGTGAAGGAAAAAATAGGAATGTGTTTTTACACATTTAAAGTGAAAAAGGGGGATGAACTACTCTTAGATATGTTCATGTAAGTGAGTCAATGATAAACTGTCAGGCATACTGGCAGAGTGCTGTATTTTTCAGTACTCTGTTCTTTCAGGGATTGATCTAAACAAGTTTGAAAAGCATAGCACTAAATCAGACACCAGCAAAGCTCTGAGCTTGTTGAAGACACTGCCATGACCGGGCCTTGTGGATTTTGTTAAACTGAACTCTTGTTGCAGATATTTCATGGCAAAAAGTTGAAAGGTGTTTTCCAAAGCAAGAAACAAGCCAGAAGACAATAAAGCCATGAAAAAAACTGTAGCATTCTAAAGGTGGAAAGATTGATATGCATTCAGTAATGATCTAATTATCAGGGTAATGAATGGCTGTATTGAGTCATGGGGCTATTTATTGTATATGACATGACGTTGTTATGATCATTGTTATGTTTTAATGGCAGACAATGAAGATGTAAGTAGTACTGCTGTGATCACATCTGACCAAAGATATGAGTGAGATTAGTTTGTGTAAAAGAAACAATATCTTTAATTAGACCAGCTGACAGAGATAATCTTTCTCCAGCTTAGATGCAGGAGCAGAAAATTTGCACATTAGATGGTAGGCAAGAACAAGAGTTTTCTGTCAAACTTCTGCTAAATTTCTTGTCCTGGTTTCAACTGGGATAGAGTTAAATTTCCTCCTAGTAGCTGGTACAGGGGTATTTCAGATTTATGCTGAAAACAGTGTTGATAACACAGGAACGTTTTGGTTAGTGCTGAGCTGTGCTTGCACAGTTTCAAGGCCTTTTCTTCTCATCATCTGCTCTGTCAGTGAATAGGCTGGGGAGGCAGAAGAAGCTAGGTGGGAGGGAGCATGGCCCCTCTCCCCATGTTCAGGAGGGTAGTCGACCTTGAAATTTAATATTAAATGCAATGAAAGGAAGTGGAACAGGAGTAAGCTTTGGAAAAGTGAGTGATTCTCCTTCCTCTGTTACTCCATGCAACTATTCCCTGTGTCAGAGTCTTGTTTTGGGGGAAATTTTCAGAAGCACAATGCAGTGAAGTCCAATTTAGATGTTGCTGCAATTTATAGTTAAGAAGTCAGCAGAAATGTGAGCTTTTTGGACAGTTAGTGACATTTTATTGTCCCAGCAGCACAATTTATCTCCCCATAGGTATAAAAATAATATAGTGAGTGTACTGCAATTGACATGCTCTTACACAAGTGCCTGTAGAAGCCGTGATTGAAATGTCTTTATATTAAGGGTAGTAACCAGTCTTAGGGAGAGAGTTGGAAACTGCTCAAAGTGATGAACTCACTCCTTTCTCCTTGACATAAAAAGGCAAAAAGATGTCTTTTGGAAAAGTGTTGACTCAAAGTATTTCTTGTTTGCAAGTGGATAAATACAGTAACTGCCACAACACTACTAAATTGTAATATTTACTATATTGCAGTTTGTTTTCCTTCTGCACCTCTCTGTTTTGCTAGACCAGAAATTCAAAAGTCACAGCTTCCCTTTGCACTGAAGCATAGAGCACTTATATCATTAATTTCTTTTTCTCATTAGAGTGATTGTAGTAGTTTAGATCAAGAGGGTTCTTTGACATTTCCTTGCACAAGACCATCAGCAGCCATAAATAAATTCAATGTGACCGAGACCATCATTTCTGTTTATTCTGGTTCTGCAAGAAAAACAGTTCACTACATAACATGCCTGGAATCACTAGGGAGAACATTTAGTTTTTTCAAGGAATCTATTTAGGCAAATCAAAATGATGATTTCTGGGAAACATTTTTGCAAATTGATAGAGTGCTGACCAACACTGCAAATGAGATCTCACAATAAATGTGGGATAATTAATTATACTATTTCTATGGAAGGAAATTCGAGAATCTCATCAACCTAATGGCTAGAAATATCATAGAATTATAGAATGGCAGGGATTGGAAGGGATCTTTAGAGATCCTCTAGTCCACCCCCCCTGCTAAAGCAGGTCCACCTAGATCAGGTCACAGAGAAACGTGTCCAGGTAGGTTTTAAAGACCTCCAGAAGAGGAGCCTCCACACCCTCCCTGTGCAGCCTGAGCCAGGGCTCCCTCATCTGAACACTGTCAGAGTTTTTCCTTGTGTTTCAATGGAACTTTTTATGTTCCAGCTTCTTTCCATTAACCCTTGTGCTATTGCTAGATGCAACAGAAAAAAGTGCCCCAGCCTCCTGGCATCCACAAATAGATGCGTTTTCTTTTCAATCTAAGCATATGGTTTATAAATATATTGATCTTTATATTTTTATCTTGATCAATATTGCCTCTTAGCTCAGATAACCATTTCTCCTACAGTCATAATGCCCTCCTGATATATCTAGACAAAACAAAAATATTCTGTATGGATTTGTCCCGTTCTCACACATTGCTTTCATGTTAAAGAAGCCACATTCTTTTAGTCTTGTTTGTCAGAGAGGTTCTTCATATTTGTCTTCATTTTCTTTACTTTTTCCAATTCCACTCTTCACATCTTTTTCCTAGATCAGGCTTCCTTCCATCTTGCATTAATTATACTCATCCTTCCTTCTGAAGAAGTCAGTCTCAGGATAAATCTGAAGTTAAAGCCTGGAATTAATTTTCTGTGAACTTTTCCAATAATTCGTCTTTACTCAGTCACATGTTCAGTAAATTTTTCTGAACTTGCAAATACAATCACAAGTTTCCTTTAGGAAAGGGGACATTTCTGCATTTTAACCAACGTGGCTTCCTTAATTTTGGTCTGTCTCCAATTCTGGCCTCACTAAGGCTCTTACAGACAAAATGTTTCTCTGCATCCATTTGCATGCGGTTCTGGATAATGGCATTTATTGAAGCATGATGTGAATCTGGAAACATAATTGATGCCTTATTGACAGATTTAAACATTCTCAGGGGTTGTTTAAAACTTTGACCTTTTGTTGGAAAGCAGTATTTCTAGGGGATAAAGAAACCTGATAAAGTTCTCCTTTACTGGATTACCTTTAGGTTTATTCTGCTAAAAGAATGACTCCATATTCCCCATGGAGAATTCAAGACTTGGACTTATTGGCCATCAAGATCAAGTGATACAAATTATCTGGGTTTGTGTGTCCGTTTCCCGAGGACAACTTTGACTTTACTGTGTCATCAGACTTAGATCAGATATCTACAACATTTTGGCATTCTAAGTTAGAAAAAAAATCAATCAGAACTGGAGGAATAAAAAATTGAAATGGACAGCAATAACTATCTGCACGAAACCTCGGTCTGGGTTCCTAACGCACTTGTAAGTTTTATTAGTTGGCTTTTTAAATTAGAATTATTTCTTGTGTGAGAACTAATTGAGAAGAAAATTATGGTTTTTTTTTTTTCTTCCCACTCTTGATGTAGATGAGAGGGACTGATAATAATGATACATTATGAGACATTGTAAGTGTTTCTTGAAAATGTAGTCGATAAGACGTGTCCTTCCCTCCTCCACAATCTGTTCTCGCTTTTGACTTTTATCTGTTAAAAAGGTCAACTAGCTAATTTAGTCTACAAGCTGAGGCAAAAAATGGTACCATTAGAGGTAGCAAAATTTGTATGAGACTAGTTTATCAGTATGTCTACCATATATTTGATTCAATGACCTTTCTATACAAGCAGTTTGGAAAAGAAATTCTCCCAAATGAAAATTGCATCTCACAGTATCATTTTCATTCATACATCTGCTACCACTGCTTTTATTCACATGGTCCTGGTGAATTTCTTATCTTTCTCTGCTTTACAATACCCACAGATTTTATAGTCTAAATATCACATTCATCACACTTGAGGAGACTGAGGGGTGAGCTC
>WBNH01004306.1:9389-25505 GCA_013401255.1 Urocolius indicus
TGGAGGAGGGAGATCTTAAAGTGCTGGTTGTAATTCTGTCATCATCCTACTCCTTTTTTGCTCTTTGTTCAGTTCTGTTTCTTGTAGTAGTAAAATAAACTTTCCTACTTTCGTCTCTGAGTAAGGGAGCCTGTTTTGCCCAGAAGCGTAATTGGCAGTGAGCCCTCCGTGCCCTTGTCTTAATCCACAACATCCTTGGTTACCTTTTTTCCTCCCATTTTGCTGAGGCCTCCACCATCCTAACAAGAGGTGGGGTGGATGGAAGGCACAAAGAGGGAGACTGTCGTGGTGCTTCTTTTGGTGGCTGGCCATAACCATGACAGACTACAATAAGCAAAATATTTTATATATGTCACTTTGCCCTTACTGCATAAGGCAAAACATGTTGTACAACAATATATATTTCCATCTATCATATATTTGTTAACATACCTGAGGAAAAACAAACCAGTGTTTGGGAGGCACTTGGTTTGATAAGAAGCAATCCCAGAGCTTTTCCACGTGTGAAAACGGAAAAGTTGGATGAGTTTGGCTTCTAAATTGTTAATTTCACAACAGTCTTAACTGACACTAAAATGTTCTCATCATACTCACATTAATGTATTATAGCCTGTGGCAGGAAACTGCAAGGATCTGGAAGGGAGCAACAAGAAGGAAGAAAAGCAAGAAAAGAGTTCTGAGAACAGATGGACCAATAAGTAACAGTACTTGTAAGGAAGTGTTTCAGAAACTACTGGGGCTTCTTTTGCTACCTTGCAAGGGAAAAAAAAAAAAAGAGTATTGATAGCAAAAGTTGCATCCAAAAGAAAAGAAGAGTTCAGACTGGATGATTTTCACTATAAAATCCTTGTAGAGGTTTTTAGCCTGCTGGATAGGCAGTTGAGGAAACACTTTTGGGATGGTTACTTCTTGATGGATACTGTTGCATCACATACCTAATCTAATCTCACACAACTATCCTATCAATGACTGGACCTGTTAAAAAGCTAATTAATGAACAGCAAATAACACTGCAGAGGAATCTTATGCAATGCCAAGCAACTGCAAACAAGGTGACAAAACACTGAATCTGTTAACTGGTTACCTACTTTGTCAGGAAAAAAAAGTTGAGTGGAGAATTTTCAAAGCAACATTTTCCCAATAGAACACAGTATATTATATAACTTTTATTTTGTCATTTAAATATGTTGATTGCATCAAGATGAAAGGAAAATGTTCAAATTAATTCAAGGCAGAACACATTGCATTTTATTTCTTTTGAAATTTAAATTTTATCCTTTATTCCAGTCTTCTAGTTTAATTTCTCTTATTAAACATCATCGATGTTTCATATAAAAGTGTAAATCTAGAGAAAAATATTTTTAAAAAAATTTCATTGAAAACACTTATTCCACTCTTTTTGCAATTTGTGTTCTATTTGGTCATTCTTCTTGTCTTTTAGATCCAGTTGATAATGGTAATCATTTTTCAAATGCACTAATTTACTACAGGGGTGAAACTATTTCAATACTAGTTTTAGTGAGGGAAGATTTTTGAAAATGTATTCATTCACTACTTCCATAATTATTCTTTAATAAGTAACCTTGTCCACAAGGATCCCTAACTGCTCAGAATTCAATAATCAAGATGAGTTTGTTTTGATTGACCAGGAATAACATATAGTGGACTTTTTACTTTCTGATTATAATGGATATATATTGTAAAATTATGTACACAGATTAAGAATTACACCTCTGTAAATACTTCCTAAAAGCTCTTCATTATTTTGTTTGTAAATTCTGTCAGTTATTTCTGAAATTAATACCCATGGAAAAAATTAATAGTGCTCTAATTTTAAAAAAAAAGATTTTTTTAAAAGAAATATTAACCTTTTTTTCTCAGGTTTTACTTATATTTGTGTCAAGCCATGTTTATTATGATTACTTTTATTCAGTTATCCTAATAAATTGATTAATTAGAACATAAAATTAGAAAGATATTCTGTTTCATGAGAATCAGCTTTCATATATTCTTTGTGTGACTTTTATACTTTCTAGGAATAGAAGCCATTTGTGTCAGCTCTCCTAGCGTATTTGAAGTCAGTGATGCCACAGTCATTTATTCCAATCGGTAATCTGCCTTGTGAGTTTAATACAAAGTCCAGTTGGATTGGGTCATCTCTCTCACTTACCTGACCGAATTCAGGAAACAGGCTAAATCTCAGCACAGTGCCCTCAGGGAAGATAAATATGAGAACCTGAATATTTGCCCTAGCCAGAATGGAACATACTACCCTGCAATAAATATGTCAGTAATACTTGCCGTAATCTGACCATTAATGGGCAGCCACACAATGAGTTAAACTTTCTGAAGCTGCAAAAATTGATTCTTCTGGGACACATAGCGATGCACATTAATATCCAGTTTTCTCAGCAACAATTAGAGATACTTCCATTAAAGTACCTGTTTTAAAAAGAGATATAATTTGCAAGCCAGGATCTCTGCAGGATTTGCAACTTCTTTTCTTAAGGTCATCACTTTCTCAAGTTGTCAATTTATTTCCATTCTGTGTCCTGCAATAAAGAAAAAAAATTCAATCAGGACAAAACATTACAGGAGCAAAGTAAGAGTACTCAACATCTTTGAATCTTTCTGTCACTGTCAGAACAGGATGACTAGCCAGTTTCAGCAAAGCAGACTAAAAATCCTAGATTTTTAAAAAATCTAAAATTTCCTAGACTAAAAATTCCTAGATTTTCCTCCTCCCCAAAAGAGTTGCATTGCCCCAGTTGAAGCTCCTGGAAAAGAGAGACCTGCATCCCCCAGAGAAGTGGGCTCCAGTCATCGTGGACTTTTTCTGTATTTCCATACTTAACTATCACAGCAACAAGGGCCAGAAAATCAGTATTAAAAAACACTACAGCATACACATTTTGTTCCTTCTGTTTATGTCCCTATAGACCCCAGCTGTCTGAAAAGATATGTTTCAAATAATTCCAGTAAATGTAGCAACATACAACCTCTGTCCAGACCCAGCACTACATCCAGTAAATATAAGAACTTTCCATCTTGTATCTCTTCCTTGAATCTTTTTCCAGTGATCATGTGTTCAAGTCTTTGCAAGATTTAGGGACAAGTGATTGATTTGATTCAAGCTGTTTAATTTCAGGCCAGAATGAGTCATCTATCTCTCCCCCACACCCTACTCCTTTTTTATTTTAGTTTTTAAGCCCTACTGTGAGGAAAAAAGAATATGCTTTAATTCTTCTCTGATCTTTAAATGAAATGTTCGCAGATCTCTGGCAAACAATAAGTCATAAAGCAGACACAGTAATTCAAACAGTAATCTATGGGCATATATATCATCCTGCAATGGTACATTAATCATTACGCTTAAAGACAGCACAAGAGTGATGAACTTTTTCCAGTTGTGTCTATTGCAACTCAGCTATATTCAAGTGGTTTAAATGTGGGCCATTACATCAAAAGGTAATAACTGTATTTTAATCTAGAAATCTTTTCTATCCCCTTCCCAAGTATGATTGGAAAAGAATCATAAGGAAAATAGAGGTGACTTTTGAATCCAGCATGCATGTGAATGCACTAACACTGACATGCACACAGAAAAAGTTACCTACAGAATATCAAATTAACATTGCTTTTAAAGGAGAAATACATTCAGGTCACTGAAGATAAAACTTCCTATAAAGTGTAAAGAGGGCAAGAGGGAATGATGTGATTTTGTGTATCTTGTGCCATGAGACTGTAACTGGTTCAACATTCTTCAGTAAGAAAAGGTCAGAGAAAGGAATGAGAATTTAACTGTTTGGCAGGGAGAGATATTTAAAGAAAAAAACCCAGCAGGATAGTAGATAGGCTGATAAAATACCTTTCATAGTCACAGACATCTGTAATAGTTTCAAAAACTATAAAATTATATTGATGAAAATGAATGTAAAATATATTATCCTTTCCCATAATGATGACAAATTCTATACTGCTCTGAAAGCAGGATTCATCAACCCTAATAAATGTCATCCCTAACAAAAAGGTTTTCTCCATATTCCTTCAAAAGATTTATGCAGGACAGATAACTTGCTTTAAGGTTTTGATACAAGGACATGATGTCTGACTGGAGCTATTTTTGGACATTTGATGTTATTTTTATAGTGTCTTATTAGTTATGGTCACGAGCCAGCCCAAGTCTACAAGACATACAAATATATAGTTTTCTAGTCCGAAGAAAGTTAAAAATATAATCACTAATGCGTGTGATGAAGGAACCAGAGATGTTGTTTGGAATCCAATTTTTTTGACTCACCTCTTCTAATCCAGATATACAGCAGGTTCTCAATTGCACAGCACAGAGAACTGCTGAGAACTGCTGCTTAAACCAGTTGAGAATCTCATAACTGGAGCTAAAAGGAACTCTCCAAGCCAAATTCAGCCCTGATAAAAAGCAACATAAGATACACAAAGGCCAGATGCAGTCTGAGTGATGGGAACTGGACAATTGCCAGAGGACATGTGTTCCATTAAAATAGTCCTGATTTTGGGGCAGTAAGACAGTGGGAAGGTCACAGAACTCATAAACTTCCCATTAGGCCCATTCCCAGGTGACAAGTGCACTCATCATGACATGTGAGTAAAAGTGTGTTATAGTTAACTGGGTCTTCATAGGTTGTCTGATTGCAAACTGCATATTGTACTCCTCAGTGGAGCAAAGTTTCTGAAGTATAGTCAGAAAGCAGCATGCACTACTGAACATTTATATTTCGTTTTCCACCAGGGTTAGACTGTGTTCCTTTACAAATTACTCTCGTCTTGGAAAATAGCTTTTTATTTAATATCTAACATAAGGTTCATGGAAATTATACCACTACACCAAATTTCCTTCTAACATCTTGAGACCTTATCACGCTCTACAATTACCTGAAAGGAGGTTGTAGTGAGGTGGACGTTTATCTTTTTTGCCAAGTAACAAGTGACAGGACAAGAGGAAAAGGCCTCAAGTTGTCCCAGGGCAGGTTTAAATTGAATATGGGGAAGAACTTCACTGAAAGTGTCATCAAGCACTGGAGCAGGCTGGCCAGGGAGGTGATGGATTCACCATACCTGAAAATGTTTAAAAAACCACATAAATGTGATGTTTATGGACATGATCTAGGAGTGGTCTTGTTAGGTTTATAGTTGGGCTTAATGATTTTAAGAGTCTTTTCCAATCTGGATGATGCTATGATTCTAATTTGTGGCTCAGACCAACATAATTTGACAGCCAAATACAGTCTTCTCTATGAGCATTTATATTATCATTTTTTTAAATATCAAATAAGTATCCTATCTAATCTAATCTAATAATCTGATACTCTTAAGCTCTTAGGTTCTGTCTTTTATAAAAGCTTTAAAAAAATCACAGCTTTGCCATGCCAATGTTTGATCTTTTTCTTCATTTTCATTTTACTTTTCAGTTAATGAAATTATTGATGCTTTTATGAAAAAATAAAATTTATTCTCTTGTTTTAATTGCAACGTGGTCCAGAGAGATGCCCGTGGAGGGTGAAATTAGAAATAAAGCTTACGAGAACACAACACGCAATTATATCCAGTACTTATGGAGGCAAACCCCATTGATCTTTAAACATATCCTTTCATGTTCATGACTACAGCTAGCCACAGAGAAGTTTATTACCTGCACATCAGCTCAAACCAACAAGCTGACAAGAGGGTAAGTAGAGCCTATTCTCAGTCAGTGTGAGCAATACTATTGTATGGGTCAAGAAGTTTGTCTAGCTCAATCAATCTGTTTCAGTGAGCTGATGGTGACAATGACAATAAAACAGCAGCATAGGCCATTGTGAAAATGCGTCCTTTCTGAAAATAACCATATTTTTCAATATGTAAAATTAATTAGAGAGAAAGATAGGTATGGCATAGATTGAAGAAGCAAAAAGTGGACCTCAGACAGGAGAAGCCAGCCTTTGTACGTTTATTTTGGTCTATCCTTTGCTTCATCAGAGAACTCTTTCTTTACTTGTGAGTGCTAAAACAAAGGTGACCAGTGCATTCGTATTCTGGCTAAACTAGGACAGCCAGTTCATCAGTGTCTCCAGACTAAAAGCCCTACCTGTTCAAACTGTGAAAACAGAAGTTAAGAAATGAATTCTTTCCGTACAGTCATCACAGCCTTGTACCTGTCAAGGCACTCGCCGAAAGGAGGCTCCCTGTCCTTTTCCACGGGCTAAGTGGGAGCCAGAGCTTGAACTGGAGGTAGTAGAAGTATAGTGGCTTTAACATCATTCTGCAAGTCCGACACTTCAGGAAACAAAAGATCTGATAAGTAATTGCATCTCTAAGACCATGTGAACTTGTGCATTCCTCTTTCTCAACCACATGAACAGGCAGTTACCCATGCTGATGGCAACCGTGGTCAAACACCATGGGGAAAAGGCATTGTCCAAGGACCCAGGCCTTTTGTTGAGCACAGCTTTATGGTTTTCAAGAAAGAAGTCCTGTTTATTAATCAGGTAGCAAATACATTCTGTACAAGTTGCAACTTCTGAACAGGTTTAAGATGCAGGTCCATGTGGAGCTCACTGCTGTAGGTGGATATGAACACTGTCAGGTCTTCACCTAACCTGATTTGTTTGGGTAGCTCACTTGCCATCCAATGGCTATGATACATGCAATATCTCCTGCTGCACCTGTGTCTTATGAACTTCTGAGCTTCTGAAATTATAACCCATCTTTCAATATTTCTCAGTCCCTAGCAATATTCAAGCCCTTTTGAGGCCACTGCAGAGTGCTGCCCTGTCAAGTCAGACAAAAAAAAAATCCTTTTTAAAAATCTCTATTCAGAGCAAAAGCTTTTACAACCTAGAAGCACATCTATAAGCTTCCTTCACACTCTCTTTAACCTAAAGCCATCCTCTGTCTGATGAGCAGACTGTGCTCCATATGGCACACTTGATTAGGTCTAGTTATTCTGGTGATACAGATAGAATACTAAAAAGCCTGTAATGCTTACAATCTGAGGGGATTTAAAGTCATTTTCAGCAAAACCAGTAACTACAGAGAACTCACCGGGCTTTTGATTTTGTCACAAACACTGAGCTCCTACAAATCCTTGATATTTCAAAAGTCACAAACTTGTGAGCTACTTCTAGCTTAGTCTTCATAGAACAATTTCACAACTTTCTATTTAAATAGGCAGAAATTCATTTACACAGCAGAAACTAGGTTTCACTGCTTTGCTGTTTTGAGTAGAAAGCCAACATTTTAGGGAGAATTCAGGCAAATTGAGCCATGGAGGACACACAGCATCTACACAGAAGCAAGGCACTCAACCTGGCATCATTTCACTGGAAAAGTCGTGGAGCTCTACAGCTGCTGGACCTAAACAAAATATTGTAAAGGCCAAGTTTTTCTTTTACTGGCATGGAATTGCTGTTTGTGAACCAGAAGTTTGTTCTAGAAAAGTTCAAGAATTTTCTTCCTTTATAGCAAAACAAACAAACAAACAAAAAATACACAGTGAAAATATTCCAATTTCAAGAACTCATGTTCTTTGAGTCATTGGCAGTAAACAAAAGGGAAGCAGAAGGAGGGGAGAACAAAGCAAAACAAAGTAATCCTTAAAAAGCCAAATCACACTGGTTTTTTTTGGTTTTGTTGTGTTTGGGTTTTTTTTTTTTGCCTCTGACACCAGGAAAAATATTGAAAAAACTTTTAATGATCTCAATTTCATAGCATTTCTTCTCAGAATACCTTCATAATTTACTGGACAATTTCAGTTGGTAATTCCTGGGTAATTTTCTATGTTCAAGTCATGTAAAATTTTATTCATTATGATCTTCTCAATTGAATAATCACTCCTGTGAATGCAAAGCAAATGTAAAAATGTACCCAAACCAAGATATCAGACTGGAAATCTGAATTTGTACTAGTGTATACTGCTACAGTTGACAGTATAAAACTAACATGTATTCTGAGAGCTAAGTGGCAGAAGTGATCATTCCAAACATCCTTATTTTTTCATGTATAGCAAAAGTGTAATACAGTTGGTAACAAATATATGCTTACTCTCAGATAATTCCTTAGATTTTTGAAAATTGTGTTAACAATTTTGTCTCTTAGTTCTTCTTTTCCTCCTCTGTTACAGTAGAATACCAGAATTTCCTCTTCCAGTCACCTATGCCTAAATAACTAGACTGGATATTTGCTAAAATTCAGTATATTGGATATAATTCATTGAAGCCTGTGGTGGTAACCCACGTTTTGGCAATATCCATCACCCTTTTCAGAGCAACAAAACTTCGTTGTTGTTACATGCACAAAATATTTTGATGTATTATATCTGAATGGGAGAAGAGCCTAAAAGTACAAAATACCCCAACAGTACAAAGCAGAAAAGTGAAAAAGTATCACCCAATAGTTTGACTTCTGTATATGTTTTCATATGAGGGAAAGAGAATTAGATAGAACATCATTATGATCTTCCACTTTGAGTCATTCCATTGATAGTGTCCACAAACTTCCCCTGTGTCTCTTCTTCTGTTTTGTGATTTATACTCCTGCAGTGAAAACTCAGATGGAGGAACGCCATTGTAATTGGACATCCCCCACAATTACATCTATAATGTTTCTCTTTTATTTTTTTTTTTAATTTTTTATCTCCTTTAAATCATTTGCTGTCAAGTCTGTATGTATTATACTTTGTGAGTTTTAGATAAATTATTTACACAAGGATATAAGAACTGTGTTAACAATTCTGCTCTCTCTTTAACACCCAGTCATACAGCCAAGTTGAAACTCTCCACAAAAGTTTGTCTGCTACCACTTTATCATAGGGAAAGGGTCTTCAGGAAGTAATTGTTTAATCTCTACAGCATCCAACAGCATCCAAAAGCAGAATGTTCCTGCTTCAGTGCAAAACTTCTGTTTAAAGGAATCCCTCCAACTCTTCCCAAGGACCTCTGACAAGATAGCCTTCTTTTCTTTTTACTTTCTTTTACTCTTCTTTTTGGTACTCTTTAACAGTACCTCCATGAAATCCTGAAAATATCTCTGGATAGCACTCAGAGGAGCTGCCCAGCCTTATGTTGTTGTTCTAGTACTTTGCTCACCAAAATTTTGGCAACTTGCTTGACCTGGTTTTCACAAAGGTCTTGTGGAGGACTTGATGGTTGGCGGTCACCTAGGGCATAGTGATCACAAAATGATCAAGTTCTCAGTCTTCAGAGAAGCAAGGATGGGACCTTGGAACTGCTGCATTGGATTTCTGGAGGGCAGACTTGAAATATTTTGGAAGTTGATAGCCAGTGTCCCTTGGGAGACAGTCCTGAAGGGCAACAGTGTCCATGAAGGCTGGACATTCCTCCAGAAGAATATCTTAAACGTGCAGGATCAAGCTGTCCCCATATTCAGGAAAGTGAGCCAGCAGGGCAGAAGACCACCCTGGCTGAACAGGGAGCTTCTGCTTAGCTCAGGAGGAAAAAGGGAATCTATGATCTCTAGAAGAAAGGTCTTTAATGTCTTCTTTCCCTCAACCTCCAATACTAAAACCAGCTCTTCTCTGGGCACTCGTGCACCAAAGCTGGAAGACAGTGACAGGAGACAGACTAAAGCCACCTCATACAAGGGGAAGTGGTGTGTGACCTGCTGCTCCACCTCAATACACACAGATTGGTGAGGCCTGATGGAATCCACCTGAGAGTGTTGAAGGAGCTGGCAGAAGTGCTCACTGAGCCACTCTCCATCATCTACCAGCAGTCTTGGTTCACCAGGGAGGTCCCAGAGGACTGGAAGATGGCAAACATAATACCCATCTATAAGAAGGGTCAGAAGAAGGATCCTGGGAACTACAGGCCTGACCTCGGTGCCAGGGAAGGCTATAGAACAGATTATCCTGAACGCCATCCTGAGGCAGATACAGGATAACCAAGAGTTCAGGCCCAGCCGACATAGCTTTATGAAGGGCAAGTCCTGTTTGACCAATCTGATCTCCTTTTATAACAAGATGACCTGCTTTATCAATGATCTGGATGAGAGGATTGAGTGCACCCTCAGTAAATTCGCAGAGGACGCCAAGCTGGGCGAGTGCATAGACCTGCTTGAGGGCAAGGAGGCTCTTCAGAGGGACCTGGATAGGCTGATCAAAGGGCTGAGGCCAAGTGCATGAGGTTCAACAAAGCCGAGTGTCAGGTCCTGCACCTTTTTTTCCATGAAATGACTAAAATCCATGTAGTTCCAAAAGTGTTGTTAGTCACTATACTATATTGAAAAGCCCATTTAAAACACTACCATGAAAATAAGAAATCAATTAAGCAAGCTACCCAAAATTTTTTTCTCTGAATTTCTCACTTGTAAATGAAGCTGAGGAGATGCTTCTAGTAAGCAAAAAAAAAAAAAAAAAAAAAAAAAAATTTAATTGCAACTTATTTCAAACCTACTGCTGACTAAAGAATCTCAAAATATGACAGTTTAATCCCATTTTAGCAAGAAAAGGACTGTTGTGCTCCCATAAAAACGTGACTTATTCACAAGCTGACCACAATTAAATCTGGTGTCAGAAACAAAATTTATGTCAGATTTTTTTTTTGTTATTTGAACATAACTACTTCTACTCTGAAGTCATTTATCAGAAATTCATCATTGAAATAGGATCTTTTTTTTTCTGGTAAAATATTTCTCAGATAGGGAAATAAATCAAAGAAACACGCAACAACTAATAATGTAGAAAATCCGTAGCTTTGAAAATTTCTGGAATAATTTTTTTTGTATGTCTGAGTTGAAAATGTCAGTTTAGTTTTTGAAGCTACTATTCTTATACTTGACATGATATAAAAATGAAGAATGCTTTTGTTCCATGGAAAGGGAAGCTTTTGATTGACGGACATAAGTAACAACACAAGTACCAAACAAATGCTTAGTAACTTTAGTGGTGTGAAGTTTTTGTATGTGATTACTCTGTTCTGCTCTAGAACACAGTTTTCAAAAGTTTGAGTTTAGCACAGGAGACGTGGTGTAACATTAGTACATAGGACATCACACCAACAATCAATTTAGATTAGTATTTCTGCTATGACTTTGGCTAGCAGCTGGAGACAGAGTAAGAAATTTTATGTTCAAACACTGAAGCCTTAATGGTGTATTCTCCCAGAACCTTTGATCTATGACTAAGGAGAGGACTGGAACAGAAACAAAGCTCTTCAGGGTAAAAGTTTTCCTGAATACATTCACTTTCTACAGCTTGATGTGAGAAAACAGATTTCCGTAACAAAAGTCAGATACACAGATAAACCCCATGAGTTTTCAATCACTGACCTCCCTTTCACATCCACAGCAACACAAAAAAAAAAGGTCAAATCTATTGGTCTTGTTTATTTTAGGACATTTTAAGCAGCAGACAAATTCTCTGCTCATACTTAAAAGTGGTGACTAATGGTTGTGTTGCAGACAGGCTACTTCAGCTGTATCTCTTTAGAAACATGTCTCTTCTTACGAAGCAGAAGTTTTTGTGGACAAAACTGTACCTGAGGCACTTCGTTGTTGCTTGCAAAGTTGAGGGACCTACTGCAGAACATAAGGTTATATCTACTGTAGTTCTGGTCCAGGTAATCCAGACTCCACATTATCAGTAAATTTTCACATAGTTTCATGTAATTAGAGTAAAATCAAAACCCTTAAAATTACAGGTGAGGTCCAGAACAGAACATGTAAAAATTGCTTAAAGATAGCTTTACATCTCACTTGTCTCTTTTTAACCAAAGCTAGAGCAGAAAATCTGTACTGCTTTGTGTAAGAAACGCTGTGGAAGGCCATACTCCCTGTCTTGAAACTATTGTTACTAGGGTAGCAAAGAACAATGCCTGTTAAATTTCACAGAGTACAAGGAAAACAGCTAGCGGGGAAAGTGTTTAGAATGACAAGCACATCCAACATTTTCTAGAGGCACGGTGCTGGTATCAGAGACTGATTAGCTCCTATTCCTAATGCATTCAATCAGGACTTCCATCAGGTCTGTTTTCCAGAATAATACAATAGAGGAATAGTACTATGGTAATCTACTACTAGAGAAAGTTTAAAATACACTGAGGTACCCTACCGTTTCAGAAAACAATCTGAGCAAAAGGCTGTACACACACAAAACATTTCTGTTTTGACTGGAAGAGGTAAACCCTCAGATGCAGATATTATTCTTGTTTTCCTGTTCTTGAACTAGTCATTTCCATTAAAAATATAGACTCTTCCTCATCTAAGGCCACTAAGAGGTCAAAGAGCCCACAAACCATCTCTAGTGTTCTATAGCTGGAGGTCACATCACACAGTCACAGGAGATAAGGCTGCGACAGGCCAAGACATGGTGCAGGTCTCCTTCATTCCTCAAAGCATATTCTGAGTGACCTGTGAATGCAGAGGTTGGGTATCATGGTTTATTATTGGCAGGCTTATTACTCTTCTATTCCGAAATGAAAAGACCAAAGATGAAAAATTGTTTTTCCTTCATGCTTAAGTTCTTATGCCAAAATTGCCAAGTGCATTGGTGCCTCCTGAAATTTGGACATGAGTTCAAACTGGGAAACCATTCTCTTCAGCCAAGAAACCACATAGTAAACAGGGTGCTATTCTTGGCAACAGCAGCCCACCAGGGACACACACATACCTGTGATCCAAACCATATATTTACAGTTTCACAGTAATTATCAGGGGTTTGACATTGAGTACAGCCAGAATTTCACCTAGGGGACGTGAGAACCTCTATCTCTGTTCCCTCCCACCAAGTGAATTGTACCCCCTGTGCATGTCAACTGCTACTTATTTGTTACCAATCCAATGCAAAGTCATTGTCTTTGAATACAATTAGCATTATGTGAGGGGAAAAAGGCCCTGTGCCACAAAGCCAGTGCTGCAAGGATCCACCTGTTCCATTTGGTGGGAAGCTGCACAAACTCACATTTCAGTTAAGAGAGCTTTGTCAGTGCAGGAGCAGCAATGCACAGACTAGTGAAAGGAAAATAAAGAAGAAAGCTCAGAGATTAATAGAATAGAGATGAGAATAGCCTCACCGTTAAACAGTTTACTTTTCAAAGGCAATACAAGGACAAACTGCTTTGTGTAAAGAGAAAATTAATTTCCAAGGTGTGAGTTTTCTACAAAGAGTCAAGTTAATTATTCAAAGAGACGCCCATGAATTCTCACAATTTAGTCTTTCTGTTCTGACACATTCAGACTCAGTGAGCTGCTTCTTATCACCAAGGCTTTGATAATTGGCTTAGACATATCAAATAAACTTTGTGGAGAATTCAGTAGCAAGCAGGTATGACATCCTAATAGTGGTTTTATTAGGCATTTCTCTGGGTGGTAATATATTAGCAATCACTGTGACATTTTCTGCTCTGAGGGTTTTTGGCCTTGCTAATTTTTTTACACTTGCTGGGAAATAAATTTATTCACGGCAGAGACCTAATCCAATACATGACTCTGTTTACCCTGATTTCTTAAGTAGCAGAACTTTCAGAATTAATGAGAGGTGACATATACATCATAGAAGAAAATGCAGTATCTTCAGCCTGGCATGACTGAACAGCGATGATCTCTTCCAAGCCTGCAGACAGCAGGAATTTAGTTTTAACTGTCCTGGTCCTCCCATCACAGCTGACATCAGCACAAAAGAGTGAAAAGATTTCTTCTGTGTCCTTCCAAAGCAAGCAAAAACTCTGAAACACAGAAAAACCAACTAATAACTTTTTTGAATGTAGCTTCTTGACTTCAGAAGAGCATTCAATATATCCCAAGATTAAAAAAAAAAAAAAAAACAAAAAAACCAGCACTTACAAGATGTGAATTTCAGTGCTCTTCTCATTCTTCAGAGTGGGAAATATCAAGTGGTTAATCTCTTACTGGTTACAAGGAGATTTATTGTAGAGTCATAGAATGGTAGGGTTGGAAGAGACCTTTACAGATCTTCTAAACCAACCCAATCCCCCTGCAGAAGCAGGTCCACCAAGATCAGGAAGAATCTGAAGTCTTTTGTAGGTGATTCCCAACTGGAAGTGCAGTTTTATTTCAGCAAAGTCTCTGTAACAACTGCACCTAAAAGAGAATGTGTGCATACCACAATTTTTTTGTCAGGTTTCCCTTTGGGATAAGATTCTCATGAAGGAGACAAAAGAACAGTATTTCATTATCTTCTCATTTCACAAAGGTCAAATTCTTATCAAAAGATAACACCCTAGTTGATTTAGCAGAATTATGATGCCCTATGAGACCTTACACTGGTAGAGTACTAGTGGTCATTCAGGAAGGTCTCAGGTACTTTTGTCCCATGTTGTTAATTAATTGTAGGTCATGCAAAATGAAACAAACTCAGAAATATAGACCTGCTAGAAAGGTAATCTGTTGCTTTACCAGTTTCATAAGTATTTTCTTGGAAGCAAGATGTTCAGCAACAGCTGTTACTACCCAGTATGGAGCTGAACACACTTCTAGTGTACATGTAAAGTACAACAAATCTGCACACGTTCAGTAGCTCTCAGATGCAATCTTTTCAACTCTTGTTTTCTGGTGCTCTGCATCCAGCTGAACATTTGGACTTACGTTTCCTGGACTCTCTGTGTCAAGATTCTGTTCTAGACTAGCTCTGTCTATGCTTGAAGAACATCTTTGGCATTATTCTTCAGCAGGTCTGAAAAATTTCATATATCATCTTGCTTCTGTAAAAGATTGCCAGGAGAGGGCTAAGGTTGAAAGTAGGAGTATGTATTTTATTTACACGGGTGAATCTGCCATCTCAAGTAAGGCTTTTAAATTTAGGATGAGTTCAAAGGTACAAAACACAGTCACAAATGTTTTGAAAATCCTCTCTGAAAGATGAACAAAAACCTTAATATCCCTTATGGCTCCAGAAGACTGCAGAGAATCTAAAATTTTTATTTAATTGGGCCTAGATGGAGTTCACTTTTAGTTTGCATTCGGAGAGAGAAAGCAATTCATTTAACCAATAAGGATGATATCAATACAGACTTGTAATAGAATCAAAGTGAATTTAACACTGGCTCTAAGACCACTTTGCCATTCAGATAACACTGTACTCACTAATGATTTTCAGATTTACTTTTTTGCTGTTTAACTGAGATCTTGGTGATAAAATTGTACCCCAATGACCCTGTCATAGACATAATCATTGCAACGCTATTTTTTCCTAGACTTAACAACATTAAAAGTCTCTGAAGCCACTCTCATACTAACTTTACAAAAACCCTCAAGGTTGGATGTCATACCTATTCACAAGCCTGCTCTCATGCATAATAAGGATTAAGTTAATTGTGTTCACTTTTCATCATAAACTTAATTGCTGTTGTGAACAGAACCTTTCTAGAACATTTTGCATCACAGTATTGGCAACATCTACCACCTCGTGTGTAGATCTGTTTATTTCCACTTCTTCTATTTGTTATGCCTTTTCCAGCTTCTTTCCCAGTTCCTCCATTTATTTGGAAGCTTCTCCTTCCAGCTGAGGAGCAAGTAATGTATGCTGTCCATTATTTGTTTATCCATTCATGCCATGAATCTGATCTAGAATTAGCAAGTGGGAGATATTTGGAAATCTCACTCTGGACAGACTGTCAGAGAAAATGTGTTTTGCATAATGAGGAAATTAGGTACAGCTTCTCATTTTGGAGTCTGCATTGAATAAAGCTCTCAAAACATTTTTTCCTTCACTAATCTTTTCTCATATGAAATATGAACAATATTTAGAGTATAATTTGTTATACACTGTAGTGGTTTTGGCCTGGGCCAGGTTTTTCAGTAGCAGGGGGGCTAAAGGAGTGGCTTCTTTAAACAATGAGAGTTGCCAGAAGCTTCCCCTGTAGCTGACAGGGTTAGGGCCAGTAAGTTTTAAGCTGGACCCTGCACCTGACCCAGGCCTGGCCAATTAGCAGTAGAGGTAACACCTCTGTGAGTAACATATTTGAGTAGAAAAAGTTGTTGCGCAGTTGCAGAACTGCAGCAGCAACAGGGAGAGAGAATGTGAAAACATCTCAGCAGACACCAAGGTCAGTGGAGAAGGAGGGGGAGGAGGGTGCCTAGGCACCGAGAAGAAAGCTCCCCTGTGATATGTGGTGAGGACCATGGTGA
>WBNH01004306.1:25787-41687 GCA_013401255.1 Urocolius indicus
GGTTTTATTTCTCGTCTCCCTGCTTTTATTGTTTCTTTAATAAATCAAACCTTTTTCTCCCTAAGTGGAGTCTGTTTTGCCCGTGACGCTAATTGCCAAGTTTGATCTCTCTGTCCTTATCTCAACTCACAAGCAGTTTGTTATATTCCTCTCTCTCTCCTGTCCAGCTTAGGAGGGGGAGTAATATTATGACTGGGTGGATATTGGCCTAAACCACCACCTACACTAACTACTTTTTTCAAAGCATTGTTGTACCACTACTTACCCAAGCACTTTGGAAGCTAAGTCGTGGTTGTGCAGAACAGACTGTTCAAATTTTTGGTCATTGCAAGACCCATGTTAATCGTTTTATGATTCAAGTTTGATTCGCCCAGATTTACTTTGTAAGTTAAATGACTATGGACTAGGTAATCAAAAAACCTGCTACATTGTAGCATATCATCAAGGTAGGTGCACTTGCTCTACTGATATTATACAGAGGCCATTTTTCCAGTTTTTAAGACAGAAAATAAAAGATTTCTCATGTGTTCTTCAAGAAATGAAGACAAAACTTCATTTTAATAATTAATTCAGTAGAAAAATAGCTGACAACAATTAATCTATCAAAGCACTGAAAGTGACCAGTGTCTACTATGCTGATATAGGATTGCTTCCATGGAAACAAGCAGTTAGGGAACACATCTCTCACTGCTGGCTTTCTACCTAGTCTTAAAATCTGCAAGGACAGGGGCTATCTCTTTGGCGTGAGTTAGGCAGAATGAGCACATGACTGAAAATGTAATGGCAAACATAAATAACAGTTGTGCTGCTGTCAGTTAGGTGCACAGTGCATTACTTGCTTTTGTCAAAGGCTGAAAATATTTGTTTCTATCGACATTCTATAGAAACATCATACCTATAAAATCATCTGATCAGCTCTCCTAGGTTACTAAGTGTGGATTATTCTAAAATTTAAGTCCAAACTTGTAAGTATCACTTCAGGTCAGATTATGCTTACCATTGATCTAGATTCATTCAGTGCTATGGGCATACATTTTCCTGGTTGAAAAACTGGTTAGATGGTCAAGTCCAAAGAGTGGTTAAATCCAGTCAGCAGCTGGTCATGGGCTCAGTACTGGGGCCACTCCTATTTAACATCTTTATTAATGATCTGGATGAGAGGATAGAGTGCAACCTTAGTAGGTTTGCAGATGACACCAAGCTGGGTTGAAATGTCGATCTGTCTGAGGGTAGGGAAGCATTACAGAGAGATCTAGACAGGCTGGATGGCTGGGCGTGAGTTTCAATAAGGCCAAGTGCCAGGTCCTGCACTTGGACCACAACAACCCACAGCAGCGCTACAGGCTTGGGGAGGAGTGACTGGAGAGCTGCCAGGCAGAGAGGGACCTGAGAGTGTTAGTTGACAGCAGCTGAACATGAGTCGGCAGTGTGCCCAGGCAGCCAAGAAGGCCAATAGCATCCTGTCCTGTGTCAGGAACAGTGTTGTCAGCAAGAACAGGGAGGTGATCATTCCCCTCTACTCAGCTTTGGTGAGGCTACACCTCAAATAGTGTGTCCAGTTTTGGGCCCTTACTCTACAAGAAGGACGTTGAGGTGTTGGATCCAGAGGTGGGCTACCAAGTTAGGAAAGGATTTGCAGCAAGTCTCATATGGAATGGCTGAGGGATCTGGAGCTGAGCAATATGTGTCTGTTCAGCCTGGAGAAAAGAAAGCTCAAGGGAGACCTTATTGCTCTCTACAGCTACCTCAGGGGAAGCTGTAACAAGGCAAGGGTCTGTCTGTTCTCCCTAGTGACAAACAATAGAACAAAAGCAAATGGCCTCAAGTTGTCTCAGGGAAGGTTCAAGCTGGATACTAGGAGGAATTTCTTTACTGAAAGGGTTGTCAGGCATCGGAATGGGCTTCCCAGGGAGGTGGTGGAGTCACTGTCCTGAAAGACATTTGGATGCTTGCACTTGGGGAAATGGTCTAATGGTTGATAGGACTGGGACAAAGCCTGGAGTCAATCTTAGAAGTGTCTTCCAGTGGAAACAATTCTGTGATTCTATGATATGGGACTACCAAGAGTCTCCATAATATAATCTGAATATCGGGTGCTGAATTTCCCTTGATACTTGAAAGAGAACTCACTTATAGTGTTAAGTCACAGTCAGTCGTTACAGAGGTTCAAAAGCACACCAGAAAGCTGTGTTGTCACATTCAAAGAGACCTGGACAGACTGGAGAGTTCGACAGGGAGAATTCTAAAGAAATTCAACAAGAGCAAGTGTAGAGTCTTGCATCTGGGAAAGAATAACTCCATGTACCTGTACAGGTTGTGGAATGAACTGTTACAGAGTAGTGTAGGGGAAAGGGGCCTGAGGGTCCTGATGGGCAGCAGGATGGCCATGAGCCAGCAATGTGCCCTCATGGCCAAGAAGGTCAATGGCATCATGGGGTGTGTTCGAAGGGCTGTGCACAGTAGGTCATCAGTGATGTCCAATGATAGGAAAAGTGGAAAAAGGTACAAGCTGGAACACAAGACATAAGGAAGAATTTCCTCACTGTGAGGGTGACAGAGAACTGGAACGGCCTGCCCAGATGGGTTTTGGACTCTCCTTCTCTCAAGACATTCAAAGTTCACCTGAACAATTTCCTGTGTGACCTACTCTAGGTGGTCCTGCTCTGGCAGGGGGATTGGACTAGATAATTTTTCAAGGTCCCTTCCAGCCCTTAAGATTCTGTGAATCTGTGAAAAGCAAAAAGCTAAAGCTATAATGCTGTATTTGAAAAGTGAGTGACAAAGCATCTAAAATGCTCATTTATTTAGCTGTCCATGCTGCTGATTAGAGACATGGCTCTGTTTATCACTAAGTCAAGATAAATATCAGCTTCAGTGAATAACCAACCAACTGCCCTGCAGTTAGAGTTCTAAAACAATCTGTTTGGAAAAAAAAAGAATGATGTTTTCAAGATAAAAATCAACTCTCACATAAGTGTGCTGTGTGTTCACAGTCATATTTATACAAAAACTCAAGTTTCTAGTGATTATCACCCAGTAATATTTATTAGATAACTTTATGCCCCAGGTTGAAAATGACAGTGACAGTTCTTTTTGGCACAGTATGAGGCTAATACTTCCAATTAAGAAGAGCTTAACATGCATTTGTAAAGTACTTAGCCTGACATTCTTACAAAAGTAGATTATTGATTATTTGTTCTTGTTTATTTACTGTTGTACCTATTGGCCTAATTTAAATGTTTTGGAATGTCTTTCCCTTCTTTTAATTTGTATGGATTTTGATAAATTGTACACATGGTCTACATGAAGCAGAAAAATTTAAAAAGGATTTTTCCTTTTGCTTCCTCTGTGGGGATTAAATTCGTGGACGATGGCTCAATTCCTTTCTGTCTTGAAACTGGCAGAAGTTTTGGCACTAGCTGGGAGCTGTTCCCAGATGGGATCCCAAGGAGTTTTAAATGCAGAGCACTGGTTCCATGCATGGAAGGCTTGGCAGGTGCTATGAAGATTCCTGACATGGATACACTTTAGCATATATATTTTTAGATAAATATCATAAAAAAATTATAAAGGGGCAGAAAGAGCATGCTCCTCACAACCAACGAGGCAAGGCATATATGTGACATTTACCTATGGCATATGCAGAAAGCAATTCCCCACTCTTTATCTGTCCTCGTTAAAAATATATGAGGAAATCTGGCTCCTCACTTCAGATGCTCTGAGTCTCACCTAAGCTTGTTATAGACCATATGCTGTGCAACATGGGACACCCACTAGCAGTTTGATCCTGTCATAAAGCTGAAAGTGACCTTGAAAAATATCAAGTCCATGGGTGAGATAGCTTAGCCTAGAAGCACTGATAAAAACATGTCATTTCATCCTGGCTGGCCTTTTGCAAAATACATCATCAGTTCCTTAGCTCACTTATGTTACATACAACAAGAGTGTGTCTTGAAGTATGATATCTATAAATACCTGCCAGTCTCCGTTTCTAAAAAAAAACAGGGTCATTTGGGAGAATCTACAGTGCTTCTGTACATACAACAGATGGAGGCTAAGAAACAAAGAAGTGGAAGATTAGATCCATGGAGGAACTTCAGTGCTAAATGTCTTCACAAATCTCACCTTACATGATTTTCTCAAGGTAACTCAGGAAGTTTTTAACAGAGGAAGAATGGAACTTTCATTTCCCAAATCCTGAATTACCATTCAGCCACTGAATGTAATTATTTTAAAATTATCCTTAGATACACTAGATTCAAACTGCTGACCCAAAAGCAAAAATTTCTTCATCCCATTAGCATAGAGTTAGCTCATTACTGGTCTCTTAAGCCATCCAGTTTCTACAAAGCTATTTAGGAAAAACAAGTTATTTTTGGATATCGCTGTACAATAAAAGCCTTCCCATCTGCACCTATAAAATTATATGGTAAAATCTATGTGCTGTAATCCATTAGGAAGAAGTTTCTCTTGAAAAATATCTTTCTTACTGCAGATGATACAAGATTAATCACAGAATCACAGAATCTCAAGGGCTGGAAAGGACCTTGAAAGATCATGTAGACCAACTCTCCTGCCAGAGCAGGACTACCTAGAGTAGGTCACACAGGAACTCTTCCAGGTGGGTTTTGAATGTCTCGAGAGAAGGAGAGTCCACAACCCATCTGGGCAGCCCATTCCAGTGCTCTGTCACCCTCACAGTGAGGAAATTCTTCCATGTATTTCTTTGGAACCTTTCATGTTCCAGCTTGTACCTGTTGCCCAGCTCCCTCAGCACTTGCAGGTCCATCCCATTGGGGCCTATGGATTAATTTCTGATCAGGATTTTTTTTTCTTCTGTTGTTGCAACATTTTTCTATGGAAATAAGAGAATCTGTAAACAATTCCTGGTTTTGTAAAGTCCAAATAAAGGCAGAAGTTTCCTTGAAATTGAGAAAATTAAGTTACAAGGAAGCGTAGAATATAAGAGAATAAACAAAACCCATAGACGTTCTTATCTGAGCATTTAGAGTTCAAAGTAAATTACCCTGATTTATTCATAGCACAGACAAATTGTAATATTATAGAACACTTGACTGTAATCAAAGGCCAACAGGATTGTAAGTTGTTTGTATAATTTTATTTTACACTATAATAGTGATGATAAGACAAAGAAGTATAAAGCAGTATGGATCTTGAAAAGTACTAATAAAAGTGTTCTTCATACTACACAGCCTGGTTAAAAAAAAAAGTCTAATCCTGTATAATTAACATGTACAAAACCTCTGCTCAAAATTATTGGAGTTTAGCTTGAATAAAAATTCATAGAATCATAGAATACCAGGTTGGAAGACACTTCAAGGATCATCTGATCCAACCTATCTTTGCAAAAGCACAGTCTAGAGAATTGTTGGGGAATCCACCACCTCCCTGGGGAGATTATTCCAATGGCTCATTGTTCTCATTGTGAAAAATCTTCCTTTTGTGTCCAGTTGGTATCTTCCCAGGAATAACTCAAACCCATTACTCCTCCTCTTTTCCCTGAGACTCCTTGTGAAAAAGGAATCTCCGTCTCCTTTGTGGACACCCTCTCAATACTAGAACTTGGTGGCAAGATCTCCTCAAACCCTCCTTTATCAAGGCTGAACAGACCCACTTTTCAGCCTTTCCTCCCATGGCAGGCTTCCCAGTGCTTTGATCATCTTTGTGGCCTTTTTCTGCACTCTCCAGTCTGTCCACATCTTTTCTGTATAGCAGCAACCAAACTGAACACAGCCTGTGCTACACTCCTGGGTTATGTTTTCCCAGGTGCAAGACCTTACATTTGTGTTTGTTGAACTTGATACAGTTCTTGTTAGCCCACTCATCCAGACTACCCAGGTCTTCCTGCAGGGTGGCCCTCCATTCTGAAGTGTTCACTTACCCACTCAGTTTGATCTCGCCAGTAGCCTTCATCAGGGACATTTGATCCCGTCATCCAGATCACTTATGAAGATATCAGACAGCTTTGAGCCCAATATTAACTGCTGGGGGACCCCACTTATGACAGATTGCCAGACTGAGAAGGACTTAACTACTGAAAACAAGTTACGAACTGCCTCTGGGTGCATCCTGTCAGCCAGTTCCCCATCCATCCACCATGCATATTACTTGCCAGATTATAATGCATCAGATTCTCTAGGACAAAACTGTGAGAAAACATACCAAAAGCCTTGAAGAAATCCAGGTAGACCATGTCCACTGCTTGTGAACCTTTCAGAGCTGAAGAAGCAAGAGTCACACTTTGGACATTTTAAGCAGCAGAGGAGATCTAAGGTTACAAAAAATATGCACCTAGTACAGACTGAGAGACAGTTCATTCTGATGTGATGACCAAACATCTGCTTAATGTCTTATATATATATTTTCCAATAAGAGGTAAACTGAGAAAATAAGATTTGGAATTTTCAGGTGTCTTCATGAGTGCTTACTTGTCACTACATTTGTCACTTGTAAATTATAGCCTCAAACAGTGCAAGGAATTGTTCAAGGAAATTCAGCCATGACCTGTCATCTTGGAAAAATGGCAGAAAACAGATATTTTGCACCTTCCTTGAACAGATGCAGGCAGAAAGGCTTCTGTTTCTATCTTGGGGACCATACCTTCAGTGAGGTTTTGGAATAAGCAATCTGTCTTCGTAACAAGCTCAAGTTAAGAGACTACTCTAAGTAGTGGCTCCAGCTTATGTTGGACTCCTTTGCTCTGAGTGATCACTGAGCAGCATGTGCTAGCAGGGGTGAGGCAAATTTAAGCGTACAACCAAAAAAATCTCAGAATCCTCCAAAGCTGAAATTCCTGGGAAAGGCAGAGGACAAAATGATCAAGATAAGCAGGACTTTCAAAGGTTAATTAATAAGTACCATTCAGGCAATCTGGAGAGTAACACATTGTAACAGAATTTAAGTCTCAGAAGGTATCATAACTCTTGCTCGTTGTGAGTTAATTTGGGTGGAAGACACTACCTCGGAAACTTTTGTAATACAGAACAATGCAGAGTATTGCATTCCACCTGAAAACACAGCAAGCACAGGAATGTATTTAAAGAGAGCATACACAACATGGTGGCAGGTGATCTACAGCAGAAAAACCAGTCTTCACTGTTCAGCGGAGCTGAATGTCTGCAAATAGGCTGAACATAAATTGTGCATTGCAATTTAAATCACTCTGAAACACAGGCCTTCTGGAAGGTACAGAATAGCAGATAATGAGAAGATTAAAAAATGTAGAAGGAAGGGAGTTTCCTGGTCCAGAAAGAAATAAAGCTTCACTAAGCAGAGTCTAAGTGTACTGTGGATCAGAGTCCCAAATCCATGTACTATAGCAGAAAAATAAAATCTGGAGAAAATACTTTAAATACAGAAAAAAAAAAAGTGTATCTGATGTTACTCCTATGCATAACAGATGTCTAACCATTACAATCACTTGAGGATGAAAAAAGCTGCAAAATCCTTATGAAGCTTTTCTTGAAGGAACACATGTATGAAGTTGTATTTGTTGCTCTATCCATTATACTTTGCATATATCATTTTTCACCCTTAAGAATACACAATGTTTATGTCGAATTAACAATAAATGTACGGTACAGTTGTGAGTTGTGTTTTGAAGTCTATAAATGCTTTTGTTTTTCCTCTTTACAGCTTTTTTTAGTTCAACTTATTATAGTGATATCAAAAAGACTAACTATGTTGCAGGAAAATATGGAGAATGGGTGTATTATCAAAATTAATTCCAATAGCCTACAAGTAGTATTTTCACAGTTTTTCTGATGCTGCTGTAAAGCAGTGATGGTAAACACACAGTTATTATTTAACAGGTCAAATCCATAAAAACACACTGTAATTGGTCTAATGGTTGTAATAGTGGACAGAAGCTGTAAGGAACAAAGCCCACCTGGTAGATTAAAGCTTTTACAATACCCCAGGACACCTGGGAGGAAGAACCGGTTAGACAACAAGGACATTTTTCCACTAAAATAAATAGTTCCACTTAGTTAGGAACAACTAAAATTACCATACACAGAAAACAGATTGTAGTTCACCATGCCACCAATATTTTTCAGTGCTCTGATAAGGAATAAAGGTTAAATTCCTTATATTTTGAGTTGCAGCTTTGTTGCCAAATAAAAAATATTTAACCATTAAGGCGATCATTCTTCTCCCGCTGTTCTGTCTAATTGTTATAATATTAAACAGCAATTCACTTTATCCCTCCACATCACAAGTCCAGCTGAAGGAGGTAAGTGGCTGATAAAAGATCTCTGAGAACAGCTAAAAATGATTCACTTTAAAAGAATAATAAATCAGCTACACAGAGCTGAGTAAATCCTCCATGTATTGTACATAACTTACTTAGAAACCTTCTGCAAATTACATTCAATAACCTTCACTGTCAACCTGTTGTTCCCCCAACTTTTGCACAGAAAATTACCTCTGAAATGCAAATGTTAATTAGTTTTTAATGATGAGGATTATTTTTATGAAATCTGGTCATCTGTCTTGATTATTTTCTCCATTTTTTACAGTTAATAAGTAATTGTCATTTCAACAGCTTGCTCTCTCCTTCCTTTTTTTATTTCTCACCTTGAAAACACAAACTTCAGTAAAAATGGCCAGCACACATCATCTGAATAGAGATCCACTACAGCGACTCACTGTCAGTTATGTCCTCTTGAGACAGATATTCCAAGCTTGAGAGTGTCAAACATGAGACAGAAAACTGGTACTAAAGTGAGTCTGTGATGTACTGTTTAAATATATGCATGAGTGAAAAGCAATGTGTCTTCTTTACTTTGATGTTAATAACTAGCAGCAGGAAATGGAAACCATTGGCATAGTATGAATTTAGATATTTTATGGCATAGTATGAATTTAGACACTTTATGGCTCTTAGGTCTGACCTGTGATGCACATGCTATGTGAAAGTGGAGAAAAAAACAAAAACCTCTCATAAAATCTCCAGCTTTGATAACTCTGAACAGCAATGGTATCTGCATTTGGTTCTTATGCTGTGTTGAAACTATCATTAAAATTTAATAATTCTACAGATACATTTTCATGCTACACATATATGCCTCCTGTGAGAATCTAAGGACTGTGATACCTCTGAAAAGTTCACAAAACTTTATTAAATTGAATTTTATCTAACATATGGTAGCTCATTATCAAGCCACTGTTGTAGTCTGTATTTGAGTAACCATCCTTATGAAACTTAGTTTTTAGTGATGCAAACATTATTTGTGCTACATGGTAAGCTCTGCTAAACCTAGAGAGCTACAAAGTTTTCTGTAATCTCTACTCACGTTCCTGTTATTTGACTGTCTGATTGAGTTTAGTTTTAACTTTCTGGCAGCCATAGCCTGAGCAGGCTTATAGGAGAGTTGTCTGCCATGAAGACCACTCAGATGCTCCTGGGGCCAGCAGGAGAAACAGGTAATTTGAAGGGCTATGATGCATTTGAAAGCCTCTGGTTCTCTTGGACATATGCAGTCCTTTTCACCTGTTGCCAACAACTAGAAGGACTGTGCAGTCTTTAGAACATGTGAAGCCTCCTTTTTAATTGCTCAGATACCATGGCAACTAGATGGATAGGTAGACTCTAGGAGCAGAGTATTGTTAGAGGGAAAGTGTGGGAGATGAGCAGGCTACATCACACCAAGATTCTTGGCCTTACTGTAGTTATCCTATATCCTTTCTGAGCAATAAAAGTGTACTGTATGATCCCTCCTCGTGAAAGAAAACCAAAAGATCTGATGGTGAAACTTATATGGGCAAGCATATAAGTATTAGTTGCCAAACCAAATGGTTAAAGGTTGTAAGGTTATGCTGTCTAAACTGGGTAGTTCAACTTATGAAATCTAAAATAGCAAAACTACCAAGACTGACAAAGTGATGCTGAAGGAATTAGATCTCCTTTTTCACTGCATTTCTGAATTATCTCAATACACAAACAAGAAAAATCTGTAGTAACAGTGAGTAATTGGATCCCCACATCTTTCACCACCACTGTTACTGTCTAACAACTACCAAACACTGGGTAAGGAAGGTACAGATGTCTCCACAAGGAGCAGTTCCACTCAGACAGGCTGCCATGCAGGCAAATGATCATCAGACAAGCAGGCTGTGGTAAAGAAACTGTCAAACATCTGAAAACAGTTTCTAACATTAATGACCGTGGAACATGTCTTATTCTGGCATCAGCTGCAATCATTGATATGATTGCAGGAGCTAATCTTGCAATATACTACCCACAATGGCAAAGAGCTTGAAGAAAGCAAATGGAAGACCAAGGACTTGGCTCTTTATGACCTTTATGGTCTTGGATCTTTAAGAGAAGATTGTTACAGTGCAACACTTAGTGACAGATTTGGCTTAGTCTCTCAGTATATAATTAACATTTGCTGAAAATGTGAGAAAAACAACTGTTATTAGGGAAATGCACCATAATTAGCAATTGCTTACAAAAGTTGTAATTCAGATACTAAATTGGAGCCATGGAAAATCTGTAATGAAGCAGTGATCTGACACAATTTAGCCTATCCTATCTATTTTTGTGCATTAGGAAGGAAGAATTACTGAGCCATTTGTTGTAAGCAAGCAACAAATAGAAGATCGCCTCGTTTTCACATCAAGCTTGGTTAAGTGACAATCAAAATATAGCTACAAGCAGATGCATGTGATCCTCAACACAATAGCCAGTTGCCATGGGGATGAGTTCTATAGAAAATTAATTTCTTGCAAAAATGTGTTGATGGCCAGTCTCATTAGAAAGATGACCTGTATTTGGCACTTGCTGTCAATCTCATCAGACAAGCTGACAAGGTTTGTGTCCCTAATAGCAACAGCATGGATGTGTTTGGCAGAGGGACTTTACTATGCATGATTTCAAGAATTTAAAACCTACCATATGTTGAAGTCAGCAAAGTCCAATAGTCAAGATCCCAAGCTGAGGCTGAGGAGGAGACAATCTCCATCTTGCAGCTCTTGGTGACAGAGCACACAGAACACAGCAGATCCCCAGGACTCTCTTACGAGCTGCACAAGCAGGAGAAAAACTCTGTGATTTGTTTTTCTTAAGTTAAAACATCTCCCTGCTGATGATTGTTGCTGCAGTATTAGACTTTGCTGACTGACTGGTGCTCCTAACTGTGACAAATTAGTTATTAACCTTGAGGATCATGCACTCAAAGGGAATTTTTGATGGATAATCTTGTTCGTCAAGGATAAATGTGTGAGGAAGATGGACTTGCTGGTTTAAACAGTGATTGTTGAAGTTGAAAATTAAAATTCAGTGCAACTGTTTTTCTGGAAACTGACTTAAAAGATCTTTTACAAACAAGTTCAGTTTGTTTCTGAATGCCTGAACTGCTGATGGTTTTAAGAGGTCTTACTGTCAAAGGGTTGTTGTCCACCTGCAACCTTTCCATCTTTGTCAAACTCGGAAAATAAAAATAGGGAGTAAATTCAATCCCATCATCATAATGAAGGAAACTGAGCTTTTAAACACTGATCTTATAAAAGAATGTCTGAGAACATATTAATTGTCCTTGTGTTCTGTATAGAGTTATGTGGATTGCAGAATATACTTTTGCTCCTTGCTCTTTACATCACTTGTCTGTTAATGTAATAATCACAATAAATTCAGATACTATCCTATGAGGGTTCCTGTTATATAACATTTAATATCCCACAAACATGTTATCACAAAGCAGTTTATGTAGTAATGTGTTATGTTGTTGAAGTGCACTGGTTTGCAATTATACATGCCAGCCTGTTGTTAAAAGAGCAAGGCTATCATGAATTCCTGTACTGCTGGCATTTAAACTGCAGTGATTTACTGAGTGAAGGTGTATTAGTGAGAGTACTGATCCCATGCTCTTTTCCTTTGTTCAGTTGCCTCATGGGACACTTCAGATCCTTTACATGGGCATATCAATAAGAAAGAAGCAAGGAGGTCAAACATCTGTCCTTACTCTTCTTCCTTTCAGGTATTCAGTTGTTTCCAGAGAAGATGAGAATAAAGGTCCCATTGAGTAGGTACAATACAGAGGGATATTAAAATACGGGAATTGAAATGTCACAAGAGGAAAAGAAACTATTTGTTTTCTATAAGTGCTAAATATCCCTAGATATTATTTAGTTGAGTAGCAACAGCCTTTGATGCCACACACAAATGTGTTCTTCCTAAGTTTCACAGTGAAGCAAGAAGATATAGAAACAAGATTAATTTTTTTTTTTTCCAATGAACCAGACAAAGCATGACCCTCTACAGAACATTACACCTCAGTTTCTTCTGTACTGTATATGAAGAAATCTACTTCAGTTGTGATTCTGGAGTTAATCTTTAACTTTACATACATGCACAAAGGAAAATAAAGTTCTTTGCAATCTCCAAGATAAAGAAAACTAAGGATCGCAAATTACATTAATTTTGTACTATGAAACAGATAGACTCCTTCTCCAATACTACCAGCAAGGGAAAGCTTATGTGGTGTTATCTGCATGTAGAGAGATAATAAAAGAGCAGAAGAGTATAGCTAGATAGGAGTCATGTAAAGAAGTATAGATAAGCAGGCAAGATACACTAGATTAGAACTGAGGTCTCAAGGAGCAGTCTGGAGTTGCTAAGCTCCCCTTATAGATCTAATGTTAAAATGATTAGTTAAACTCACTGAAGTTCAACTGTGACAGGCTATGCAAATTGTAGAGGAAAATTAGCTTTGCTTTAATGTTTAAACATGAACCTAACTACAGAGCTGCAGACATATCTCTCAATTGTAAGGGACGAATTCCAAGTACCAAATTCCAAGTACCAAAAGCTTCAGTTGTTATGGGGAATTTGCATATTCAAGGGAATTTGTATATTCCCACTTCATGCCCACATTTTATGACCTGTGTCTGTTCATGACTGGACCTGAGGAAGATGTGGAATGGAGATGTGCTGAATTTAGTTTTTATGATAATGACTTCTGCTGAAAAGCACCCTGCTTCTCATTTCTGATTATTTCCAAAGGCAATGAACAGGTTCAAAGCTTTACATTATTGAACTTTAATTAGGAGACTAGTTTGCATACATTTTAAATATTAATCACTATTCAGTGGGATGGTGAATTTTGATGCATCACAACCTGTTCAATACTGGAATAGTTGATAGCTTTAACCAACAGCAGCCAAATAGGGCAGGACATGTTTTGACAACCTAGCACTCTCTTCAGAAATGTGGGTAAAGGTATTACACAAAGAATTTTAGTTGATTAAAAAATTACTTCTTTCTGAACTGTGCCTTGGTGTCTATGTTTCTTCAGGCATTATCTACTGGCTACAATTTCAGATACCAGTTTTAAAATGGTAAATTGCAGTAGATTAACCACCCAGAATTTGTATTTATCATGCTGTGCTTACAAGTAATAACAATGTGCTAAATAGATATTATAACTCAAGTGACAGAGTAAAAACTGAAGAAAATAAGTATCAGAATAATAAAAATTAATTTGCAGCTTCAGTTGTTCTAACTTGTTTTTATACTAAAAAAATAAAATAGCATTTTGAAGAATATGTTTCTACGTTACAGTGCAACCAGGCTGATGAGGAAGGGCAAACACTTGAACAGTGCAGTTGCACAAGGTGCTTGAAGATAGAAATTATTTCCTTAAAGTGTTTAATCATGCTTTCCAAAAACACTTCCTCTGGTGACCTAATCACATAAATCATAGTAAAAGGTTAAAGATGAAGTTCAATTGCACAAAATTACATGTGATAGTTTCTCTCAAATGGATTACTTTCCATTAAAGAGTGAACTCATTCCACTAAATAACCGTATTTTTTGCATGACCTCTGGACTGAAAGCTGATACTCTGTCACACACTTGCATGGATGGACATTTCCTCCCTCCTTCAAACTCTATTATGTAGGAGAATAACAACCAATCACATAGCCACTTTGTTCTAGAAAGTAATAGTATAACTATTGCCTTGCTCCATGCAACAACAACGTTATATGTGACTTAAAAATTCTTGCAGAAATTTCATGAAACTCTGCTTATTTTACAGCAAGGGAGACCAAAATACACAGGTCCAGTGGGAGACCATGGGGCTGGGAGATGTTCCACTCCTTGACTTATATACTGCATTACCTTTTCCTCCTGTCCCCAAAAGAGATGTTGCTATTGCAAGCTTCTTACTCTTATGTATCTATTTTGGGTCAATGTGTTTGTTGGTTTAAAGTCTGGAGAGCTACAGTCATTATGCTCCCAAAGAACTAGTGAAAGACGGCCACCCCATTGTGCTGGCTGTAGAGGATACTGAATAAGTGTAAGTCCAACTACTGTCTTTGAAAGTCAAGAAATTGCCCTGACTAGGGAGTAATCAAATAAGAAAAGAGTGCTGTTCATTTAAAAACTGATAATGCAATAAGAAGTGAGGAGGAAAAATCAGCCCGAGCTGTCAAAGGTTTCAGACTGTCCTTACATTTAACGGAAGCAACAATATAAGCCTGAAAAAGCTTTCATTGCATGCATCTTAGCGGATATTGAGTACTAGCCAAAGGTTTTGGCACCTACAGACGAGATGGCAGGCACACAAAAGGTGGCAGAAATTGTGTGATGTTATGGCAGAAACAGACAGATGGATTTTCTATATGATCACTCCCAATAATGACTTAGCAGACTTAACATTAAATTATAATCTTTAGATTTAGGGGTGAGCATTCAGTCCAAGAAAACTGGACAGAGTTCATATATCTGATAAATACTCTAATCCCAAGTACTCCTCTCATGAGATAAACAGTATTTTATCAATTCAGTTAATGGCATTGTTTAAATGCATGCCTTAAATAAGTGTATGTACCTTAATGTATATTTTAAACAAATAAGGCCAGTTTAAGTCATTAATGAAGTATTTAAAGTTTTGGGGTTTTTTTTAATGACAAACTTCCGTAGTTTTCCACACCATGAATTACTATGTTAAAAGGTCCTAAGTCAATCTTTCTGAAAAACCACTACAGATAGCCACAATACATAGGAAATAAAAAACAATCACATTTTTTTTCAGGCTCAATTGCAGAAAAAAATGTTGCCATCCAAACAACACAGAGAGGCTTCAGTACATGGGGAAATCAAGACAACACACTGGCAGGCAACCAGGCTGCTAGCCTGCTAATTGCAAAGTAGTTTCAGTAGAATACCATAGTTCTTAAGAGTTAATTAGGACTTTATAAATTAGCTTTGTTAGCACTACTTGAACTTTATTATGAAAGAGATAACAGGATTGTCCTCACAGTAAAGAGAGTAAATATATCATTACTAAGGATATAATTAATAAATAAATATAATTCTATTGTCATGCAGGCAGTAAATTAATAAGAAAGGCACTAAGGTCATACCAAATTAAAAATATTTTTTTAAAGGCATCACACCTAGTAAGACATTTGACCTGTGCACAGCTGGAAATATGCTGATCTTAGAAAAAAACCCAAAACACTGAGCAGAACAAAAGAGGCTTATGTACCACCAGTCAGAATCTCAGGAATTACAGGAATTTGCACATCTGCTTGGGAATGGGTTTATCAACATCCTGAGGCAGTACTGAGGATTACACCTCTTGAACTTGGATCAACAAGATGATCACAAAATGTGTGGCTCTTCCATCTCTGCAACTCTCAACGTGGTCTTGCACAGTCTTTCAGGGGAAACTGGATCCAGCTGTAGAGATTCTGTTGATCATACAGGACAACTGTAACTACACAGTATTTCCTGGAAGTCTCAGCACAGAGAGGAGAGGAGAGGAGAGGAGAGGAGAGGAGAGGAGAGGAGAGGTGGGGCGGAAGAACGCTCAGCTGGACGCATTTCATATAATATGATCGAGTATGCCATCCTGTGCGTGAGCAAAG
>WBNH01004306.1:41755-83561 GCA_013401255.1 Urocolius indicus
AGAGGATGAAAAATCTCAGCCTCAATGTAAGCAGAGAAGAGATTTGAACCAGCTCTCCAAGGCAACATCTTATCATTGAACTGGCAGATTTGAGTGCCAAAGAACAGATATTTTGCTAAAATTCTGTGTATTTGAAAAATGTTTATGTCTTAGATTTTGACTAGTGCAGGTGCAAAAAAAAAAAAAAAAACAAAAAAACCCGTAAAGATGCCTGGAGCAGACTTTTGTTGATGAACTCCAAACAATTTTTAAAGTCAACTCTGTCTGTTGTTGGTGCCAATGGATTTACTAGTCCATTTATGCTAGTAAAAGTCAGATTTAGTTCACCTTTTACATTCATCAACCATGACAAAGAAATGCCAATATAAGCATGCCTCTGGGTAAGATGGCAAATATATCTTTCTCTGTTCAACATCTTTCCATGTAACTACAACAAGCAGCTTTAATGAATTAAAAGTCTCATTTTAATTTGATACAGATGTTTTTTTAGCTCCTTCGCCTTCACTCTTAACATTTTCAGTGGCAATCTCATATATTTATTAAATACATGCAGAGATTTTAACAGTCAACAGTCAACAGCCACTGAAAGCAGTTATGCTGCCGTGACTGTCTGGGGAACTACCTTTGTGTGTACTGTTGCTTGCCTGTAGACAGACTCACCTTCTAAAATACACTTTAATATCTCCAGTGATACACATAATTTTCTAAGATGGATTCCAGTTATAGAGAGTACTTTTGGCATTACTTCTGTATGGGCCTGTTTCAGCTGTGGAGATATTACTTTAAGTGTCAAGAGAAATACTTGAGTGTAAGAATGTAGCTTGAAACTGCTTGTAGCATCACTACAAGGGTTATTTCTGGACATGAGTTTCCCGCAACATTATACAAAGCATACATGTAAGCCATGTTTCCTTGACGGTTCCTTGCTTTATGGCAGCAACTTGCCTCTTGTGAAAGTGGGCAATGTATCTTTCAAAAAGATGCCTGCAAGTGTGAGTAGCCAAGATATTGTGAGCAAGTAGATTAATTATAGGAAGTTAAAAGTAAAATTTGCATTCATTGATATCTCAGCAGCAGAACATCCTGATCTTTATGGTCCCTACTTAAAAGATGGCATCTCCTGAGTATTTAAGCTGGCATGCATAGTCCTAAAAAACCAAAAAAACATTTCCATGCTCATTTCAGCAAAATTTTGTTCAACGCAAATCCAGAAGAACAAGTTGACTAGTGGCTCATAATCCAACATTTCTGTACACACTAACCAGATCAAATCATTGTATCTTCTTTTCAGCTTAGCTGCACACGCTCCAGAACACCAATTCTGTTTTGTGGCAGAGTATATGGAAAAAATGTGCACAAGTTGGTTTTTTAGAGAGTACTCTTGGTTGATTGTTGGCATTAAAATAAAACATAGTGTCAACATTTATTGAGGTACAGCATAGAACATTTACCGTCCTGCTAGCCAAGAGTCTTGGACCCAAATTAGCCAACTGTGAGCCTCTGCAACAGAGTAAGTACATCATGGCCAAATGCACTGAATCGTGGCCTTACTAAAGCAATTTGACACCATGATCAATTCACTGCAAAGTGAATTTCTGAGAGGAGCTCTGGTATTTTAAGGCTATGTTTGAATATGGAATCACAGACAGGTGCAGCTGAGCAGAGTGGAGATCACTTTTCAGAGAGAGATCTTTTCTCTCAGGTTGATGAATTTTTTTAGTGACAGTATGACAGTGAAGAGCCTTGCACAGAATATCACTCTGATGAGGTTGACAACTGGTACTGTGAAATGAGCAATAATACAGAAAGCTGTAAATATTGCACTTGATCCAACTATAGCTGCCTTTGCAGATGCATTCCAAGCATCATTTTGCCTTCCATTTCAAGTAGAGAAAAAAAAAATATCAGTTCATAGTGAGCAACCAGGCTTCCACATTAATGACACACATCTGAAATATTTGCACAGCCTTTGCAGACAAACGTACAGTCACATTTTTTGGGCAGACAAATGTGCACACATTACGCTCCAACTTCGTTAAGTCCTGAAAACACTGTGTCTAAGGTAGTGGAGAAAATCCTGTCAAGAGCCCCACGTCAGGCTAATGTCACCACATGATCTGAATGTAACTACACAGAGAACAAGAGAGATTTCAACTTCTAGAGACAGAGATTGTCAGCAGCTCTCAGCAAGCACAGTTTCACCATGACACACTTTTATTCTTGAAACAGACCTTAAGCAAGTCAATGGAGCAAGCATTGGCCTTCCACACTGTGTACACTGCTGTGATTGTTAATCTATTCATTGCATTCAGAGCCTCTCTTTACAACTAAAAGCTTTTGAGCTAACAGAGCATTAAAGGAGATAACCCGAAAATTTGTCTAAACATCCTCTTTTCTGAACAGCCTCAGGTTCCTCTACCCCTAATTCAAAGTGAAGCAAGCAGGTAGTGACAAGCATAATATGTACTGTGCACATTTCTCTTAAGGCAATAATAATGTCAAGAAGGGAGAAAATGAATGAGCTTCAGGAAAGAAGATTCAGAAGGAGATTAACAGTAGGTAGTTATCTATAGTCTGCTGTGCTAAAGTGTCTGGTAGCTTTTTTCATGCTTTCAGTGTAGTTTTACTGTAAGTGTGGCTCAGGCAGTAATTTAAAGCTGGGAGAAGTTAAAATTTCTGGCCCTACTTCTGAAACACTTTTCATTGCCATTCCCCCTACTCCATTTCCATGTGAGTAAATATCTCTAAATATTTGAAAAGTAGTTCACAGCTTCACAAGATCCACAGGAAGGGCTCAAGGATTCAAAATTAACATGCACTCAAGCTGAGAAAAATACATCTCTTACTCATCTGTCTCCATCATGCAACAGGAGAGTGTAAGACCTCCACCTGGACAGCTCTATTTCTGTATCATCAGTCCTTCATTATAATCTTCCAGGGAAAACATGACTTTCACCAATTCCAGTGACATCATATCCATGTGAGAGTTGTCACATGGGTCACATTCCCTTCAAAAAGAGTAGGAAGAGATATTTGCCTTATGCTCACGTCTCTATCAAGTCCTTGTGTATCAGTTTTGCCTGAAGGGGTTATTCTCCCAGCCCACCAACCTCAACAGCATTGGCAGCTGAACGGAAATTTTGACTGTTGGTTCATTGCTACACTGGGGTGGGGGATGAAATCTATCAGACTTCTGAAAGTCAGAGCGTTCAGAAACAGCCACTGCACACACATAATATTTGTCCCTAGCTCACTGCTGTTCTGTGTGCATTGTGAAGCATCTGGAAAAGAACCCAGAGTGCTCTGGGTTGAGCAGACCAAACTGAACTCTTAAAGAGATTCATATATGTTCAATGATGTTAGTCTATTATCATATACATCCACATTCAGTAGGTCCAGTGATGAAAATGTTTGGAGCCTATTGCTTTCCAATCAGGTATCCGGGAATGGTCTTTACACCATTTGTACAAAAGTTTTATGCACTCAAAATCTACACACAAAAAATCTATAAAAGTAGTACACAAAATCTTGCACAACAGGAAAACTAAGTTCTTGGGAGAAATGTTGTGAAAATGATTGCTTGAGGAAACATGTAGTTTAACACTTCCAAGTTCTGGCAACCCCAGTTTTATAACCCAGTGAGCACTTTTGTACTACATCCTTTCTACTGCTGTCTTATGTTATGCTTGGCTTGCAATCCCTTCACCACAGAATTTTTTTTTGTTGTTCTCAGTCATCATGGCATCTAACACAACAAGTACAGATGTTTACTAAGCTGGCAAGACACTATTTGTTGCAATATTAAGTGATGATTTGTTGTTAGGTCTAATACACGCTAAGCCTCAAAACAAAGTGCATCCCTGTGTGTTACCCCAGTTCACCAGTGATTGATGGCAGCATAGAAGTAGAGTCAGCTTGAAAACGCTGGGCTCATTTATATCACCTCAGGAAATGAGATTTAAAACAATGCTTCATACCTCTCCCAGTGCTGTCTGTTTTGGCAGTTCAGCATGTTGTGTAAGATACCTTCATTGCAATTAAATCTGAAAGACTTTTTTCCTTCTTTGTGTGTGACTGTCAGCTTTACCTCTCATGCTACAATGCAACTGGAACAACACTCACTATGATGCAGGGGAGCAGGAAAAATATTTGTGTATCTTTTAAATCACTACAATAGGTCATAGTTAAGTCACCATTACATTGAGCAAATACTCGTCTTTAACTCTGATTGACTGTAATAGAGGGTAAGGTCACTTAGAATGTAATTTTTAAAAATTGTTACATGCTGCTTCAGAAATAAATATTTTCTACTCAGTTGAGGATAATAACTTCATTGCAAAAGAGGTTTTCTTATAAAAGTGTCATCCTATTGCATTTTTCAAAGAAAAAAAAAAAGTAAGAGATTATCCTAGAAGGGATGTGAGTCCATATTCATTGAGTCATGACAACTCATTCTTCCTGGTATTATTAGGTTAGGAAACAGCTTGTAGGTGAATGAAATTCACCTACAACAATCACATAAAGGCAGAACTCATTAATGAAATATAAAGTCTGGTTTTATTCACTTCTGATGTTAGTTGAATAACTCATGGCATTTCTTTAACAAGAAAAAATATTTCTTGTCTCTCTTCTAGTAAAAGAAGAAAAAGTTACATGCTATATTCTTGTATAAGTATACATCAGAATAGCTCCACTGGTATTCAAAAGACTATAACTATTTATAAGTAAGAATGATACACATCAAGACATAGAATAGTCTCATATGTTCACAGAGTTTCTACAAGCTGTGTTGAAAAATTCTAGTAGCATTTTTTTTCTGTGTAAAACAACTCATTTTCAACTTGTGAGGCTGGAATATCTTTCTCCTATATCATTCTATTTAAAGTTAAGACCACTTTACAAATCTGCACGGGATTTAGGTTTGCAATTCTGAAAGAGATAGGGGCTTTAAATTTTGCCCTTGTTCCTATTGACAAATTCGAAGGCGATTTCATATTTAGTTTCTCTGAAGGAAAAAAAAAGGCATGTGGTAGAATTGACTGGTCAGATTCCACTCTTGTTGATGTCAATTCAGAGTAATCCAATAAAACCACCAGCATTTAAAAAAAATATAACAGTACCTATGTAACCAATGTCTGTCTCAAAGAGTTTTGCTGCTGTTCTATAAACAAGATTCAGTACAATTCAAAACCAGATAAAAAAAATCTCATTGTCTGTATCTTCTAACACAATTAAATAAGCTATGAGTCTTAACAGAGGAAATCTGACCTTCAAAATGCATATTCTGCACCCTGCATCCTAGATAAGTTTTGTAATGGTTGTTTGATCTCCATGGCTTAACCTTATCTGTCATTTTCAAAAATAGGCTTTATAACAGTGTCGTTTTTCCATGGACAACAGATTTGATACTAAATCTGCTCACCACCTGCTTACTTTATTTTACAATAGTACACTGCTCCCTAGCTGCCTCTTCAAGTAATATCCATCGTAAGTATAAACAGATAAAAGTAATATTGCAATGACATTAATAAATTTAGCAGAGTATGTTTCAGAACCAAATGGAATGGACTTTCCTGAGTGCCTTCCCAATCCTGCAATGTGATTACTATAGTGTAGCTTTTGCTTCCTAATGCTTCTGTCATTGTCTCACACATCATCGGTTTAAAAAAAACACCTTCAAACATTTACAGATCACTGCAAAAAATCCAGCAGCAGGATCCATTAACATAATTCTACTATGCCAATATCATCTATGTTAAGTGGATTATTTCATATATATGCACATAGGTAGGAAGGCCAGGTAGATATGTAGATATTCATTAGCATTTCCTTTTTGCAACCAATCAGCTGGGAATTGTCTGTATTTAACAGTTTAATGCATCTTGTCGTTAGAGATGTAGAGAAATGAATCTAAATGAAAATAACCTGCTTACTGCACCCAGTATAAAAAGCACCTCAGATTATTTATCTGATTCAATATTCAGAGCAAAGTGCAACATCAGTGTTTAAATCTGGCAAACACTTTGGTGAGAGAACGTGTGCTTTTCAGTTTAGTCCCTCATAACCAGTGTCCTCTGATTACTTTTTCTAATACAATATCATTGGAGAAAATGTTTTTTTAAAAATGCATGCTACTTTGCAATATTCAAGTTATCATTTTCTATTAAATTTCAGCCAGGCCCATCACATCTTCCCTTTCTCTGCTGTTTTAGTTTAATGAAAATCTGCCACAACTGAGAGGGAAGGTAACTATAGTTGTTCACTAGATGAGAAAAATAAGTTTTCTAACCCTGAAATTGGGATGCAGATGAAATGGACCTGACTTCTACGTACTTTCTTTTCTTTAAACCAGAGGTGTTCTTCTGTCTAAAAAACAAGTACAATTTACCTTCAATTCAGGCTTTTCAGCATGTCCCTGAGCAGAATTAATAAATTCACCTGTAATTTCTTAAAATCTTTCAGGTTTCTCTACTCAACCCACTCACATGGCATGTACTTTTAAAAAATGGTTATGTCACTTGGAATGAGAGGATACAAATAATGGACAAAACAGGGATCAGCGTGATTGCACTTTACGACTAAACTCCCAAGAGGCTTTATGGCAGACATCACAAATATCCTCATGTTTCACTACATGAAATAAAGGAGTAACTCAAATGTGACAGCCAATCCTCACTTTAATTAGTAACATCTTTAAATCAGAAAACCTTTGTGAAACAAGGGGTCTGAACCTTCCTGAATTACAAGCCACAGCTCTTGGAAGAAATCCATTAATCAGTACAACCTCAAACCTCTTACAGGGGCCAGAAAAGGAGTAGAAGAACAAATTATATCATGTTTTTACAAGTTTACTACAGAGATTGTTCTTAGGATGCACCTTCTATGGCACTCCGGACCAACAACAATCTTACTGAAATTAGTCACTTTTCAATACAAGGAGTGTGAAACTGGCCTCCAGTTTATTTGGCTCTTACACTGCCAAGACAAAACAAAAACAAACAAACAAACCCCCCACCACCACCATCACAAAAAAAAAAAAAAAAAAAAAAAAACAGGAAAAACAAAGAAAAAAAGTCAGGACTTAAAAGTTAAGACAAATATTTAGTAAAATACCATTACATATTATATTTATCCAGGATCAGATGTTTTTACCATATGGTAGCATTAAAGGCACAAAAGAAAGTGCTGAAAGAAGAGAGAAGGCTTTTGGAGAGGTATCCAAATCAGAAATAAGCAGAATTACCTTGTATTCCAGATAATTTACAATAATAGTGAGGTTCATTTATTGCTTGTTCAGTGGTTGTATTTCACATGCTGCATAATGGACCTGACTACCTTTGTGCTGCACGCTGTAAAAACAAAACACAAAAGGAAGACCTTGCTGCAGAGAAAAAGGCAGTACATTGGTTGTTTGAAAAGGAACAATAACCCCATGGATGAGGTGAGGTCAGTTGTTGTGCCTGCTAGAAGCATCTTCTGACAGTTTTAGCATTAAGAAGATAAAACACAAAATCACTGTTCAAATACAGGTGTTGACTAGCTGGTCTGATTTTAAGTTCTCTACTACAGAAAATTGGAGAAAGATAAGTTGAAATATAAATAATTATTGAGTTTCTCATGTGTCATGCAACCAAAATGTGTTGAAAACACAGCTCATGGTTGAATTGGCTTGAACTGATTCTCAAGAGAATGAAATATGTCCACCAGTCCTACAATGAAAAACAGAACATAAGTGTTAAAAAGCAAACATTTAAGTTTTTTTCTTAAATAATGGAAAGGTAAAATCAGCTTTAACTTCAGTTAATTCTCCCTAAAATCTACAGTTAAAATAAACACAAGTTTCTTGCATCTAAAAATAAGTGCTATTTTGAATCTATTTATTAAAACTATTTATTTGCATATGTGCTTGATCTCTATTTATTGTGAAAATTTCAGAACAAATGTATATCTCCCTTTTTAGAACGTTTTTCAGTTAAGAAATTACCCTCAGTTCCAAAAGAAATGTTGCTATTAGTATCTTTGGAGTTTTTTTTAGACTATTAGGATTTGCGAAGTTTTGCTGTCTGTGATTTCTTTTAAGTTAAGAAAGAAAAAGAAAAAAAGAAAGAAAATCAAGATTGAACCATGAGCTGCTTTATACAGGCAATTTATGTTGTGAATTGAGGACCCAGTGAGATGGGAGGAAAAACGATAGCCAAGGATGTTGTAGATTCAGACAAGGGCAGGGAAGGCTCGCTGCCAATTACAGTTCCAGGCAAAACACACTTCAGTACTTAATACTTAGAGAGGAAAGTAAGGAAAGTTTATTCTATTGCCTACTAGAAATAGAACAGAACAAAAAGCAAAAACAGAGCAAGGTGATTAGACAAATATAACCAGCACTTTAAGATCTCCCTTCCCGATCCCTCCTTTCTTTTCTCTACCTCCTCCCCCATCAATGGTGCTGAGGGGGCATGGAATGGGGGATGTGGTTAGTCTCTCACAGACGGGCTCTGCCACTTCTCAGAGGAGGATGACTCCTTGCACTCTTCCTCTGCTCCAATTTGGAGTCCCTCCCATAGGATGCAGTCCTTAAAGAACCTCCCTGGTGTGGGCTACAGCTTCTGCTCACAAACTTCTTTGGTGTGGGATTGCTCTGCAGCAGCAACATTCTGGGCACCTTCTTCTGCAACACTGCCTTCCCACAAACTCACGGCCTCCTCTGAGCACAGTTATCAACCCCTGGTGTGAGGTCCTCTGTAAACTGCCAACAAATCTCAGCTTCTCCACTCCACAGGTGGTTGAGGGACAGCTGCCAGTTCCCCATGGGATGCAGGAGAGTCTCTGCTCCAGCACATACCCTTCTCACTTTCCTCACCGACCTTGTGGTCTGCATGGTCACTTCTCTCTCCTCCAACTCCTTCCACCACCACCAGCTAGAAAACAAAAAGGACAGGAAGAAGGAACGGGAAGAGCCCTCCTCTTTCAGCTTCTTCTTCTTAAAAAGTGGTCATGGAGGCACCTAATTGGTTCAGCCCTAGTCGTGAGTCTGGCTCAGAGCCAAGGAAAGTTTTCAGCAACTTATTACAGGAGCCATCCTTACAGCCCCATTATCAGAAATGACTCCACACAAACCCATGGCAGAACTCTTAAAGGAAGGATTTCTATGAAATAAATGTTTTTTAACGAATATATGCTGATGCAAATAGCTGATGTATAAATGTATGATGTAATGAATGTATGGCTGATGCAATTAGCCCTTTCACTTTCTTCACAGACAAGACTTTAGACTTCATTTTAAACACCTGTTACTTCAGGTCTCCAAGATTAACTATATACCTTCACCTATACATTCTTGCTGTGTGTTGAGAGGAACAGCTTGGAGAAGGCAGATATACACAGGCAATATGAAAGCCAAAACAAATACGTTCACAATTTCCATAAAGTATGTAAATTTTTTTTGTCCCCTAAGTTCATACTTTCCTACTGTGACGTTACAAAACATATCTTGAATTAGGGATACAAAAATACTCAGGAACTTCTACATTTTTAACATCTTCAGAGGCTCAATTCACATCAGAAAATTAAAGAAACAGGTTTATAGTCCTGTAACGTAGGATTTGGGTTCAGCTGAGCACTCTTTTTTAGATAAAATCTAAGGAAATATTTTAGAATTTGATTTCAGGGTCCCTAGGTTTTGGAAGAAAAAGAACAGAAATTTGAGATAAGGGGCTTTGACTTCCATATATGTTCTCCGTCTTGCTCCATGCTACATCATTCACAATCGTGTTTGCAGGTTTATAAACCTAAGTACTAATTTGTATTATTATTTGCTGCATGCTCAGCTGTGCCCATCAGCCTATTAAGGAATTAATAGGGTCTCAGTATTTGCCATTGCTAATTTTAAACAGGAACAAGGACATGACATGCCATAATATTGACGCATTTGAAAATATGTTAATTGTCCTTCTCATTATTCAGCTTACTACTTTCCTAAACACAAGTCATGAGAGATATTCTAACATTTTCAAAACAGTATCTGAGCTCCTTTGAAATGCCAGAGTTTTTCTACTAATTGAAAAAAAAAATAGGTTTCTAGAGGATTTTTGTAGAGAAATCACCAATCAGAGGTAGATGTTAATGTACATTTGGTACATGCTATCGACTGCTTTTCAACCTCAATTATTAAACGAAAATTAGCTCTCTGAACTCAGCAGAAGTGCTAACTCTCTTTCAGTAGCAGCAGTTCTCAGTCTGTGTTCAGAACAGCTGCAAATAGTTCTGTCACACTTTGCAAAATATCTATGGGAGTTGTAAAATGGGAAGTAAGCAGGGGAGTATATTTTTCTCCCTGGCAAGCCTAATTCCTACCAATGCTAATAATATAGGCATGCCTGTGCAATAATGACTCTATATCCCCCTCAGACTGCAAATTGACAGTCCTACAGCGTATCAGTGTGCATAAGGAAGAGTAATGAACATTAACTGTGTTTTAACATGTTATTTTCCAGTTTTCTTATGGAAATCTGGAATACCAGAGGTTCTCCCTCATTTTAGCTTTTGGAAGGACACTGAATGGAGGGGTTTTGGATGTGTATGGAGTAATAGTCCTTTTGACATTTAAGTGTCAAGTTCCTCATTCTACTATTTCATTTTTGAGCTGTGATATCTTTTGGACTGCCTGAGATCTTATCTACACATTTTTTAAAAAGAAAAAAACAGTTCCCTTTCAAGTGATGGAGACAGCAGTCTTTCAGATAATAAATCAGAAACTGTCTCCTTGATATTGAATATAAACCAGAGAGGGACAAAGGGGGAAGGAGAGTGTGTAAAAGCTGATCATTTTCAGCACTTGAATTACTTTTAAAATGAGTAGCAATTATTTTATGGGCTAGAACTCCTTTGTCTTTGCTCCTCACCTGATCAAGTTTCTGTATCTCACCCTTCTATGATACTGGAAGAAATCATTTATCCAAGACATACAGATATCTCTTCTTAGCACACCAAACAGTACTCATTTTGCACATATTCATGCATGTATCACTCCAGATCTGAGCCAAAAGCAATGAAGAAGGATAAAAACCCCACATCATCCAAGAAAGAGATGGAATAGGAGGATATGGGTTCAAAATTTCAAAAGAGGAAATTTTTCTCCTGCACTATATTCTTAAATCAAATCCATAACCTAGAAATTCTATGCAACATAAACATTCAGGTTTGGATTTTCAAAGCAACCTTTGAATACCCAGCATTTAAATTTCACCACGATGCATGCAAAGTAGTCAAAAGGTTCTTAACAGCTGCTAGAGGCAAAAGATGCTCTGCATGTATGTAGAAATAAGCCTAAGGTTCAACATTATTTTTAGCAGTAAATAGAGGGAGAAAATCCACATACAGGTCTTCACAGCATTAACTGGTACTGCTCTGAAGGAAGAAGAAATTCCTAAAAGATAGGAGAAAAAGAGGGTGTCAGCCATTTCACCTGTGGTCTTAGACTAGCAGCAATCCTAGCAGACTGAGACACTGAGACAGTTCAATATGAGGCCATGACAGTTAAAGCTAATGAATTTACAGGTGCTGGACAGCCATGCACGCCATGGCACTCCTAAAGTCCAACCAGGTGATGGCTGGTGACATATCTGGAAAGCTGTAGTATCTTTCGGTTGATTATTAGTTCTCACACATTCGCTTGGGAAAGAAAATGTGTTAGAGATTCTTACAAAGCTGATCTGAAATGGAGTGTAAATTGCTTGTTGGCACAACGCAACATAGAGGTCAGATGGGATTTCTGCCTGACTGCAGTGACAGCCAGCATCCAACACTGGGTGAAGGACAAAACTTGTATCCGATTCCTCTCCCATGCCTTTGGAAAGCCCATGCCCAGATTCCTGATCCACTGGGTTAATTTCCTCCATGAGTGATCCTTCTGGACCTCTGACAAAACTCTAGTTCAACATCTAAATCTAGTCCTGAGATAAACACATACTTAATTTTCTCAACCTATAAAGGAGAGGCAAAAGAGAAACCTTTGTGAAAGGAGATGCATGTATGCCTCACACACAGAAAAATGTTGCTGTAGTTTGACTCCCTTTCACAGCAAAAAATAGAGTGAAAATCAGAATTTCTTGCTTGTTAGAGACCAAAATATTTCTTTCCTCCAATGCAGGCATGAAATAACTCTAGAGGCAAGGTCCCTGGGATACTTATTGGACCACCTTTCCAAGGCCACACTACACTGACAGATATGTTTTGAACAAAGTCTTGTCTTCAGTGAAAAATATGAAAGATTTGTCTCTTATTTCACTTCAGCCAGGGCTTCACATTCTTGATTTTGGTAGCCCCTGACTGCATATTTAGTGTTCTTGCTGACATGTGCTTTGGTGATTTTTTTAAGCAGCAATATATATACATGTGCCAAAGAACAAACTATGGCCAGTAACAGCAGTTATTTTATATTTGGTCTCCAAAAATGATTCAGCTTCAGTCCAGGCCAGTTATGATGCAAGCAACAGCAATGACCTGTCAAAGACAAAGTCATTATCAGAATGCTGCAAACCAAAGATGTGAGGACAATGAAACAGGAATCCGAAGCATTAAGGGATGGAAGACAAAAGAAAGCACAGATAATATCTCCTTTCTGTGCTGCACATCTTATTTATACGAAAAAAAGAGCTCATGACAAATCACCCCTCATTTATTTTCCTTGTGCACAATGGATGCCTAATATATTTAGTCACTAATCCCCTGCAATAATAAAGCAGTACAAGAATATACACTCAGAACAGTGAATATAACGGGAAGAACACTTTGAGTTTCCTTCTCCAAATTGAAGAAAACTGTGTTATTTGAAAAAGAAAGAAAAGACAAAAAAAAAAACCCTACTTTGTGTTTCACAAATCTTAAATACAGGACAGGAAGTAACACCTTTTTTCTTTTTTCTTTCCTACTCCTAATTTGCTGTGTCACTGAGGTCTTCCTTGCATTTTTTACCCATAGATGAAGTGAGTTTGTACAAGATACACCAAGTTCTACGACTAACAGCTTCTTGAACTGTCTGGATCATGTGTTTAGTTCTGTTATTCCTTCCCCTCTAGCTGATACTACATGTGTACATCAGCAGTTGTGGGGAGGGTAGAGCCTTATCCACACTCACCATTTGTTCACTCTCTAGGACACAACAGAAAACAAAATGCAACATCTCAAAAAGGTAAGGGAACTATGGGGCGGGATTTTATAGGAAGAGTTATGTTGAGTCTAACTTGTATGTGCCATTCTAAAATCTATTTTTTCCACTCTTAACACTTAAGAAGAAACAAAAGCAGAAAAGTATCATTTTCTAATTCCACAGTAACTGGTGAGGATGCTGTGTTCACACTTCACATGATTCAGTTTCTAGGAGACAAAATGATGCCAAGACCTCATAAAAAGAAGGCTCAATGTAATAGTAACACTTGTTACCATTTATCAATGACAGATGAGTTAAAATGAGCCCTTAACCTGTGCTGATATTAAAAGTGGCTTGTCTTTACCAAGACAATATCTTCCATAAGTCCTTCTCCAAGGCAGATCAGCCCCCTTTGGACATAACATCTTCTAGGGTTGGTGCAGCATACTATTAACTATGGGCATGAGGCCCAATGGCACCATTTACCTTTCAGATTGTACATTTTTTAAGCACACTGATATCCTCTGGCTGTAGAATATCTCTCATAATTACCTGCAAAATATCTGAGATATTATTTGATATCTGGTATAACCAAATGGGGAAAAAGGCATGGCTGTAGGATGTTCCCTTTCTTTCTCAGATGCTCTATTGCTGCATGTTTTTAGCTACAGTAAAAAGTTTTCTACTACTACAGTAAGCACAGAGTCCTCTGATGTAAATGGGAAAAAAAAAATAGAGACCAAAAAAAGAGACTTGCATAACATTTAGTTCAAGTGCAGGCATGTAGCTCCCAAAATACTCTGGAGATGTAGTGTTTGAATTTGCAGCACGCAAAGTCTGATCGCAAACTGAATAGTCAGAAGTGAATGAACTCCCCATGCCCAAGATGTGAGGCAAAGGATTTGCTCTCCAGGACTAGCATCACTTGAGACATCAGATCAGAAGAAATTAGAGCAGCTCCTCACCAGCAAGGCTTGCACTAAACCAAGCTCTACAAAAGAAAGCTTGCAGGTCTCTTTTTTTTGCTTGTTTGGTTTTTGTGTTTTTTTTTTTTAATTAGTGATTTTACTGCACATAATCAGCAGTCCCAACAGGACCAGAAGAGTTTGTCCAGATAAGTGGAGAATATACCATAAAAAGGTCAAGGAGGAGACAAGGGAGAGAGAAGGAGAGAGGAATGTGCTCCTAACATAATTTCTGAGTGCTGCTTCAGCACCTGCATTAACAACTTAGATTTGTTATTGACAGAGATGTAGAAATAACTAGAGGACTGGCAACATTCCATCTCCACAGAGCAGCAGCTCTACCGTGATGTTGCCTCATTCATATTGTTTGTGTTCCAATAACAACCAGACACCCCAAAGGACACCAGGGTCCTGCTGGGTAGAGTGATCCACAGGCCACTCATCCAGGGGTTGCTAGATAGAAATAAAAGCCCATTAAGTCTACTAATTCTTCAGTAGCCAAGTCAGATCCCAAAACCCTGGCAGCAACTGCAGAGGCAGAGGACACAAACTGATGTGCTACTGCAGAAGGTCTGTTTGCTCTGTTTACTGCAAACACTGAGGAGAGCTGGACTCCTTGCTATGTAATTTGCTGTTGATTTCTTACTCTGGGAGAAAAAGGTGAGAGGCTAGTGTTTTTCCACATGAAGAGGCACAGCACAGAAGGAGTTAAAATAAGAAAGCCTGAATGTTTAATCTGCCAGAAACATATGAGAAGAGCAATCAAATCTGGGATAAGTAGCTCCGAATGAGGTATGCCTGATTGCTTTAGGCCATGCTGTTTGTCAGTCTTTTAAAATTCAAGTCATTACCAGATGCTGATCTGCTATAATATTGTGATATTTTATCTGATTACACTTATCTGATTGTGCCATATCTGCTATTTGCCTTCCCATTTTTTCCATGTATATTAAATGCAGGTGGTTTTATTATTCAGAGAGCTAGAAAGTGTTGACTGCTCTGAATATAAATGGGGATATTATATCATTACCTTGCTCTGAAAGCAGAGTCATTCAGTGTGTAAATCATATGCAAGGTACCTAGTGGAGGGAGACACAATAAACCATAATGTCTTGAGAGAGAAAGCAATGAGAAAGGGATAAGGAGATAAAAATTTAAGGCATTGTTAAAGAAGGATAATCTTCATAATCCTATTCAGCTCTTTCAAACCACCGTTTGTTGATAATATAACCTGTATATTCAAAACTTTTTTTTTAAGTTCATTACGTATCTCTTGGCAAAGTTATTGCCACATGGAACATTATCAATAATTGGACTGAATAAAAAAACAAGATCACCAAGCAACCAAGCATTTTAACTGCTTTCAAAAGGGTGCAGAAGAGACCCACACATTTCTGCAAAAGCTCTGCAGAACCTTCCACTCCTCACCACAAAGCTTACTGTGGGTACAGGACTTCAGAATTCCCTGGGAAAACATACAGGAATCATTTGCAATGTATCTGAACTGCAAATCAGGGTAACAGGGCAAAGGGACTTCGTCTGAGATCAATATCCAGCTACGATAAACATGATCTAGAAACCTCCTTTTGCTTGTAAATGAATTTCTTGATTCCACTGTGATAAATTGAGAGCAAGATAAATTCTACTGTGAGGATAGTTAGACACGTCTCAAAATCACAGAAAGGCTGGGACTGGAGGCACCTCTGGAGATCACCTAGTCCAATTACCTTGCTGAGCTAGAGTAGTTTGCTCAGGACAGTGTACAGCTAAGTTTTGTATATTTTCAAGGATGGAGATTCCACAGTCTCTCTGGAAAACCTGTTCCTGTGCTCAGAACCCACACAGTAAAAATGTGGGGATTATGTTCAAATGGACTTTATTGTCTTTCAGTTTGTACTCATTGCCTCTTGTCCTGTCACTGGTCACCTCTGAGGAGTCTGTTTCCATCTCCTTTACTTCCCCTTTGAGCTATGTATATATGTCAATAAGGTTATCCTCACCCTTCTCTCCAGGCTGAAAAGCCCCAGCCTCCTCAGCTTGTCCTCCTAGGAGAGATTCTCCTATTCTTTCACCACCTTTATGTCTCTGCTCCAGACTCACTCCAGTATGCCCATATGTTTCTTTTACTAGGAAGCCCAGGACCAGGCACAGCACTCCAGATGATTTCTAGATGGTCGTCTTTAGAAGTTATTCCTCTCCCTTGGCTATTTTGGTGTAACTTCTTGTGATCCTGCTACACCTCCAACCGCCTGACAGGTGCAGGTAAATGCTCAACAAACAAGTCAAACCATAAAACAGCTAACATCCCTCATCCCTGTCTCAATCCATTCTGCTTGCAACAGCCAGGGCATCAGGAGTATCAAGTCTTCCAAACAGGCTACAGCACAAAGCAATGCCACCACACTTCCATTTACAAGAATGATCACAGAGAATGTGACTAGGAGTTCAGAGGGAGATGGCATTCATCCAGTAAGCAGTAGCTCTAAGTAAGGCAAGATAAGCTAATGTGGGCACTAGCAGGAAGAGAGTGAAGCAGGGTGTACAGAAGGCATCTGGTAAAATGCTCTATAATGAAAACAGGGAGGGGAAGGGAAGGGAAGGGAAGGGCAAGAGGGCAAGAGGTAACCAACACAGAAGCCTAGGATGAAATTCTCAGAGGCACAGAAGTTCAAGAAGAAAACCAAGCAAGTGAAAAAAAAAATAACATAGGAGAAAGAGCCACAACTATTGAAGTTTAATTTAAGCTTGCAGGGGGAAACATAAGGGCAACAAAACAAAAGCAAAGCTTAGTGTTATGTGATAATGAAGAGTAAAGGTGGCTTGAAATCCAAACTAAGGGAAGGATACTTTATAGTCTTGGGACCAGAGCATATACAATGTCAGGCTTTCACGTGTGTCTTTCATATAAGTGCATTAACAGTCCAATGAACCTGAAAGTAAATCAGCAGAAATGTTCTTTTCTCTGTAAAACACAACTTTAGCTAACAGAAACAAAGAAAACTATGAGAAGGTATAAAAAGATAAACATAGCACTCAAAGTAAGAGCCAGACAGACAAACCACCACCTTAAATATCTCTATCATGTCTCTTCACTGATTTTACCAACCCAGACCATTTTCAGCACATGGTAATAGTTTAATGACATTGACACACACGTCTGGACACTAATGGAATTAACTGCCAAAATTGTTGGAATATCTGTGATTTTAGCACAATAAAATGTGTTGTTAATAAAGCCCCTGCCCTAGAGCCATCTGACACAGGGAAAGTCTTGGTTTGTGTTCATATTACAAAAGTAAGCTTTTTGTCTTCCTATCTGTGGAAAAAGATTGAAGACTTCAGCCAGAGGTTAAGAGATAGGAAAGTAAATAAAAAGAACTCCATGTCTGATTTTTAAACATGTTAAACAATGTCATTTTCAGATTTTATAAATCTTGACTCATTATGCTTAAGCTCCATTTTAGTCCTTTTTCAAAATTCCTGGGCAGAAAATCTAGTAAGAGCCCTGCTTTTCCAGGGCAAAATGCTGTTTTGCCAGTCACTCTCTCATATGTACAAATCTGGTCAATGGGAAAAAAATGAGGAAAGAAATATATGCAGAAAGTTCAAAAACTTCAAGAATTGATGGCTAAAAAGTAAGGGATTTTGTGTGCAAAACATATGTTGGTAGCACCAAGCTAGGAGATTTCTAGAACATTTTACTTCCTTGTATTAGCTGTTCTTTGTCAAATGAACATTCTTTTAGCTCTGCTTTCAGTGGCAAATAGAACATGAGACTAGATGAACTACATTTCGATACTAGTACAGCTTTCAGCATTTTTATGAAAACTTACCTCAGAATTCACTCAATTTTTTTTTTTTTATAAAATGCAACTTTTAAAGGGGGCAGAGCCAAAAGTGGAATATGGTGTAAATTTTCAAAAGCACACAGACATTCAGGGTAAAGGAACTGTTTCAGACCTGGCTTTACTTAAATCTTCACTTGTGTAGTGTTTCAGCAGGAATAAATATGTTTGTGAAACCTGCAAGTTGTACTAGATGTAGAGGAGCTGCTAAAACGGGTTAAAACAGAATAAATTCAAGTCTCTTCAAGAGTTTAGAAAAACAGATTAATAAAAATAACACAATTAAGCTATTTTCCCATTAGACTCCCTTAGTAAAGCTCCTTATATGTCATATTTCCATGGAGCAGTGCACTCAACAGGCTTTTCTGGGCTGTACACGGGTCACCACAAAGACCTAAGAAGCTACTTCAGTTAATTTGGTCACAGATGGATAGATATTGGACTTATTGGTGGGAAGAAGACATCTTACTCCTTTTGTTTTTTCATCCTGCTCTCAACAATTATTTCTCTTGGAGTATAAGGAGATGAGAAGAGAAAGATGGACATTTCTCAAATGACTGTGATGTGTACAGCATGGTTGGTTAATTCTTATTTCTGTTAATACATAATTAGTTGCTTTCTCCTAGTGTCAATACACTTCTTAAGCATGGACATTAATAAATGCCATGTGATCATGCAGTTCATTCAGAAGTCACTGAAGAAGGAAAATAAAGCAAAAGTAAACAAGCAAAATTTTAAAAATTACCTTTACCAAGGTGCCATGGGGGATAAAACTGCTGGCGATGGGAGAACTGAGGGCTCACACAGGCTGGCAAGGCAAGACCTGGCAACCAGAAACCATCCCACTGTCCCACAAGTGAGCAGGGCAGCCAGGGCAGCCCCAGCCTCAGGCCACAGACGTGAGGACAGGGACAGGAGAACCTGGGCTAGCACATCAGCCTGTGAGATGGGGTCAGGATTAGGCCTGGTGAAGGGACCCAAAGTTAGATACAACCCCAAGACTGGAGTTTGAAGTATGTTCATTTGAAAAAATTATATCAGAAACAAAACAGCTTGCATAGTTTTTGTTTTCTTCATTTGTTTTTGTGCTAATTCCTGTAATACTTCTGCTAAAAATACCACCTCATTTTGATTGCTAATGTTTAAGGAGCATCACTACAAATAGGGTCTGCAAAGTCGTTCCACGAATCCTGCAGTGGAACAATAAATCCCCTCAGGCACAGCATTGCAAGGCCTGGAGGGGCTCTCAGTCAAGGTTCTCACATATTTTCCAGCTACACACTGTGACCTGCCTAAATTTTGTCTTATCCTGCCCTTGCCAGGAGTGCCTCAAACCTGCCTAAAGCGCATCCTGGCCTCACAGCTGGCTTGCATCAGCTGTGGATCCAGGCTCCCTGTCCCTGCCCATATCCTCACATCAAAAATACATATGCAAACTTCATTCCTGCCCTTATTTCAAAATTTCCTACTTACAAAATAAAAAATTAACATGTCTATCACACCCCTTGCAATGCCTTGTCTATTTTTCCCTCTCACACTACTACTACAGCCATAGACTCATATTAGGCAGCTAGGAAGAAACAACAACTAAAATTTGGCATGGAGTCTACAATGCCCACCAACTACCTGACCAAAAACCAGGGATTCAGCAGAGAATTCTGTTTCCTAAAATGCCTTTAGCTCAAGCACACTTATTGAATGAGTCCATTCAGCCCTCATGTACAATGACAGTGGGTTTTCATGGAATAAAATCATTTAGTTGGGGAAAATGTCAACAGCCACTGACTTCATCAATATGTGATTTATTTCTGATTATTCTTCCTAGAATTTTTTTGTGCTGGGACCTCATCTGTGCAGCCTCTCATATTGTTTTCCAGTTATTTCTTTCCAAAGGATGGCCTTTGTTGCCTCCATCTGCTGGTTAAAAAAAAAGAGGCTTCTTATTTATGCACATACTTGCTGCATATATATGCACACACAGGGAGCAGTGGCAAGGTGCTTTACTTCTCTTTATTCATACATAAATAATCTATTACACATGACAAAACCTTCACAAGCCAACTGTTCTACTGCACATCTGAGGCAGAAAAAAATACATCCTCCTTCTTCTTTTTTTTGTATACGTATAAAGCACCTGTTCAATACTTTTTTTCCCCACAGACCAAAAAGCATGTTATCAACAGCTAGTTGCTGCCAATAAAACACTTATTGGCTATGAACAACACAAATCCTTTCTGTTCTCATTAACTGAAGGAAACACTGGGCCATGAGAAGGCAGAGAAGGAAGAGAGACGATATGAAAGAGACGGTCAGGAAAAGTGTCTGGCAAGTAAGGACGCTATTTGTAGTTGTTCTCCTCCATTTAAGCCTCAGGATTACCACAAGAACTGACTGTACAAAAAGATAAATTTCTACTTACCTGGGAAAGCATATAAGATGATCCAAGAAAGTGAAATACTGCTAGCAGAAACCTTCACAGGGAGACTGACTCACAACCTAAAGCCAGAGAGACAGGAACAAGGAGGCGTGAGAAACAGGTGTACGAAAAAAAAGCAAAATCTAATTTGAACATGAGTGTAGAGTCAATCACCCTACAAAGCTGTCTTTATGAATACCTCCTTAGTATGTAACTGCATAACAGCTTTAGCCTTGGAGGTAAATCTGCAGGATCAAAATTAACTTGCTGAACCAATAAGTTTTATAGATTATCAGAGTTTGTCCATAAGATGGGGTCTGATTTCTCCCATAGATAGCAAAGAGGTACCTCTACCATTACCAAACACTAGTCTGAGAGCAGAGCAAGAGATGGTGCAAGGAACAGTGGATGGGTGATGCTCATTTTGTTGGGAAAACAAAGAGTAACATGGAAACCTTAACCCTAACTCAGAGGAGCAGCTAAAAATGGTAGTCAGCATGACAATGCCTGAGCAGCTTTACAGGATGAAACTCGGTGCTTCTCTTTCCCACAGGATGCCATAATGACAGCATTGCCCTGCTCCACAGGGCACTTCATAAAGACTCATTAACTCTAGGTGAAGAGGCTGAAATTAGCTGAACTGAGGGTTTTTTTTTTTTTACCTTCGACACTCAAAACTAATATCAAAGGGCTGATAAAAAAATGCTGGAGATCTCCCACACCCAGGACAGCTGTAATTCAGAATGTGGGACACTGCTTCAGGAAGAGATTATCTAAGTAGTAAACCTGAGGAATTTTCAAAGGACTGGAGAAAGGAGATGTAATCTCTAGTTGGCATGAGAGGTAATTAAAACAAAATAATCTTTCTAGACCTGATATCCCTCCCAGAGCGACTGTGATCAGCAGGAGGAGGGGTCCACTAGGACTCCTGTGCACCTGGGGCAGGAGCACTGTGCAGACCTGTACCAGGCAGACAAAGCCCCAGCAACAGCGCCAGTGGGACGAGGGCAACCCTGGAGAGAAGCTCCTGGGTTTTGGTGGGCAGTCAACTGAGGAGAGACAGAGATCCTTGAGATGAGCAAAAGCTTTTACCCTACAAGGACAGCTGTGTAGTGTTGCTGTCCCCTCCTTGGAGGGTTTCCAGCCCCCACAAGATAACACCCTAGGCTCCTGTCTGACCCCATGGCTTTGGAGTGGAGACCACGACCACTCATGGTCCATGTTGACCTGACATATCTGATGATGATGATCCAATGTCCTCAATTCAAGGAGAACATCAGAATGGTGCAGTGAATTCCTGGAACACCTAATTAAGGATGAGTTAAGTAACTAGAAAAGGTGCAGTGCAGATGAAGATTTTAAGGATCTCCATCTTTTTACCTCATTAGAAGCAGGTTAGTGGATGCATTGATCACTGTCCTTAAGTACCGCTTACAATGCACAAACTTGATAACAGAGGGCTATTTAGTCTGCCAGGAGAAGATATAATGGCATCAAATAACTGAGACAAAGAAAGCCTCAGAAACAAACAAAAAAACCATTGAAAACACAATTAAGCATTTAATTTGTGGAAATCCTCTAGTCTCAACAGAATGTAAGTAGGTTCAATTATAGTTGACATTTCAGCCTTTTATTCTGAGAACCTTGAGCATTGAATCACATTTCTTTTTTAAAAAAGTATTAAGACAGGATAGCGCTTTGTTATGACAAAAAAAGAATCAAAGATGCATTTCAGCAGTTGACTGAGAAGACACAAAAATTAAATGTAGGAAGAGAGCCTACGGAGGGAAAGAAACATAAGTCCAAAGAAAACAGAAGTATGGAGTTGCACTGGTGATAACTATATGCTGCGCTACTTTGATGCATTCTGGCTTTCTTGTGATAGTTATGCAGGGTTAATAAAAATGTAGATCATCAGTAAATCAGGCCTTAGATCCGTGACTTTGCAGTGCATAACAAGAAGGAAATTTATGTGATGCAGGAGCTATCTCTCTACACTGAGAAGGTGCTTTGCCACTTGTATTGCCAGTGATGAGTACAATTTACAGTTGTCAAGGCATAACAGCAGTGTATGTGACTCTGGATACACACACAGAGCAGTTATTTATTGTATCCTGAAGTTAAACCAGTGCTGTGCAGGGTGGAACCATGCAGTACAGTTCCATGGTTGTGGGACTCACACACAAAGGGTTAAAAGTGCCAGTATCTGCTTATCTCTTATGCAGACCTGGGACATGGAGGCCTGAGATGGTCCTGTTTTGACTACAAATTACAGAATCAAGCAGACAAACAGCTTCAAAACAATTTCAGCAAGGCCACAGTGCCTGGAGTGAAACATTAGCCTGATAAACCATATTATTAATATTGAAGTTAACATTTCTGAATATGGCAATGTGCTAAAAGAGACACATGCTAAACATATATGACTATGTTCCTCAACTCTTCACCCAAATCACGTCAAATACCACTCCAGGAAGAGAGCAGAGAAGTTTGAGATATAAAAGTCTCCAGGGAAAAAGAGACAGAGCCTTTTTCTCTTTAGAACAGTTCTTTCAGTTCATTTTCTGCGCCACTCCTTTTCAACTTAACTTAGAGACAGAAAGATGCGGCAGGGAGAAGAGACTGAAGACACAGATGAGACAGTCAATGGGCTGTGTTCCACTTCTTCCACCAAGACAGGGATGCTCTTTTTCACTCAGTGGTGAGGAGTCCCTGGGATAAGTGTTGCTAGCATTTTCATTATAGATTAGTACTGTTACAGTGAGTGCATTTAGTAACAGCATTCTCCAATCTGCTCTTTGTTGCCTTAATAAATTACCTGTTTTCCAGCCTTCTGGAATTGTGGCTCATAAACCAAATTCTAACCCTTGACTTCTCAAAACTGTTGTTACTGCAAGGGACACTGACAGGCAAACATCAAGCTCTCACCCTTCATCTGACAATGAGAGCTGGATGTAAAGGTGAATCAGAAGGTTAAATAAATGACAGAGACAGATAAAAGCCTGTACATGGTTAATATATATTTCTAATAGAACAAATTAGCTCAAAAGACACTAACAATACTTGCAGGTATTAACTGTAAACATCTAGGACAAAAGGCATAATTAATCATAGAATCATAGAATGGCAGGGTTGGAAGGGACCTTTAGAGATCATCTATTCCAACCCCCCTGCAGAAGCAGGTTCAACTAGATCAAGTCACATAGGAATGTGTCCAGGCGAGTTTTGAAGACCTCCAAGGAATGAGACTCCACAATCCCTCTGGGCAGCCTGTGCCACTGCTCTGTCACCCTCACAGTGAAAATGTTTTTTCTTATATTTAAGTGGAACTTTTTGTGTTTCAGCTTCATCCCATTACCCCTTGTCCTGTTGCTAGCTACTATAGAAAAAAGAGATGCCCCACCCTCCTGATACCCACCATTTAGACATTTCTAAATGTTAATAAGATTCCTCCTCAGTCTCCTCCTTAGTCTCTCCTAATAGGTCATCCTATTATCTTTGCTGGACTGGCCTTCCCAAGGGCCGGCCTTGGCCATAAAGACTGAAGCAAAGAAAGCATTCAGTACTTCAGCCTTCTCTGCATCCTCAGTCACTAGAGTACCCTCTGTGTTCAGCAGCAGGCCCACATTGCCCCTTGTCATCCTTCTGTTGCTGATGTACTTGAAAAATGCCTTTATTACTGTCCTTAACTTCCCTGGCTGAATTTAATTCTAGAGGGGCTCTAGCCTTCCTAGTTGCACTCCTGCATGTCCATGGCTGGCAATGTTCCTATGCTCTTCCCAAGAAGCCAGCCCCCATTTCCTTCTCTCACGGATGGCTGCTTTCTGTCTGAGTTGTCCCAGCAGATCCTTGCTCATTCATGGATGCCTCCTACCTCCTTTTCCTGGTTTCTTATATATTGTGACACTTTGATCCCAGGCTTGGAGAAAGCGGTGCTTGAAGATTGATCAGCTCTCTTGGGCACTTCCACCTTCTAGAATCATATCCCATCTTTGAATCTTTTAGACCTTTGAAGAGGCCAAAGTTGACTTGCCTGAAATCCAGGGTCACGGTCCTGCTTTGTGTCCTGCCTCTTCCACACAGGATCTTGAACTCTACCATCTCATGGTTGCTGCAGCTGAGGTTGCCTCCAACCTTCACATCCCCAACCAGACCTTCCTTATTTGTAAGTACCAGGTCCAGTAGCACACCCCTCCCAGTATGTTCCTCGATCACTTGCAACAGGAACTTGTCGTCAACAGTCTGTAGGAACCTCCTGGACTGTGTGCACTTGGCTGTGTGGCTTTGCCAGCAAATATCAGGGTAGTTGAAGTCCCCCATGAGGACCAGGGATTGTGATCGTGAGGCAGCTCTCAGATGTTCGTAGAAGGCCTCATCCACTTCCTCCTCCTGATCAGGTGACCTGTAGCAAACTCCTACAACAATATCACCTGCCTGCCCTGTTCATTTTTACCCATGACTCAGTACCTGTTCCTTATCCCCACTCAGGCACAGTTTGCTACACATTAATTGCTCCCTCACATAGAGAGCAACTCCACCTCCACGTCTTGTCAGCCTGTCCTTCCTAAACAATCCATAACCCTCCATGGCTGTGCTCCAGTCATGGCAGCTGTCCCACCATGTCTCTGTGACTGCAATGAGGTCGTAGCCCAACATCTGCACCCACATCTCCAGCTCCTCCTGCTTATTCCCCAGGCTGTGTGCATTGGTGTAGAGGCAGCGCAGGGGCTTACTCAAACACACAGGTTTCCTTGGACGGGTGCAGGAGGTTGCTGTTCTGTTTGGCTCTTCCTCAGGGTGGTCAGCCTTCCGCATCTCAGCACAGTGTGCAGATGAAGGGCACTTATCATTGCATTCCCTGGCCTGCCCTGTTTCCTAGCTAGAGAGGACAGCTTGTTCTATTTTGCTTNGTAGTAGCCCACATCCCTGACGAGCCATGTCACTCTCTTGGCCACATCACTGATCTTGGCTCGTGGCAGGCAGCACACCTCTCTTGACTCCCTACCTGCTCCATAGATGGGTCACTCAGTGGCCCTTAGCAGTGAGTCACCCACAACAAGCACCCGTCGCCTCCTTCTACAGTGTCCATTACCTGTTGCAGATGGAGCAGCTGATGGGTTGTTTGGTGGGTTGTTTGATGTGTTTTCCCTTTTGGAACTTGCTCCTCAAAGTCCCTCATCACCAGTGTCTCATACTTGTTTGTAGTGGGCACTCTGGAAGGAGGGCTTTGAAGACAAACCTTTGTCTTTCTTTTTTTTTTTTTGTAACCAGGGTCCCAGGCTTGTTAGATTCACTGGAGTCTTGCATCTGACTGCAGAAGCCTCCGTCTTTCTCCACCTCTGCCCCTTTACAGAGTCTACTCACAGTTTCCTGCAGCTCTTTCACCAGGCACTGCTGTTCCTGAACTTGAAGGCACCTATGAGACATGATTGCCTCAGAAGCATAGGTCCCAGAGCATCCTACACACTCCCTGCACTCCACCTGGACTGAAGTATCTTTACTAACCAACTCTGTCTGGGTGGATGCATCGACCTCCACCTGGGTTTTATCTGCCTGAGCCTTGGCTTTAGTCCTCAGGTGAGTGTTAACTATTTTGCTAGGCTGAAGCTGGGGCACTTTTCTAACTTCTGTTTGTCTATGTGGGCCTTGGGGTTGTTCCCTGCTCGTCCTCGCGTCTTGCCCTGCCTGTGCGAACTGCCGTGCAAACTGCGATGCCACACCTGGGTGCCGCGTCACTCCCTGTTTGCCGGCCCTGTTCTCTGCATTCCCTGGGGGACAATTAAATCCCCCGAAGTTGCTGTGTCTCCGCCTCCTGGCAAGCCTGTCCCCATCGCGAGAGCTGCCTGGTCCTGGCAGCTCTCCTTGCTTTTCCTCGGCTCCCTGAGCTCCGGGAACCTCTGGATTACCTCAATCAGCTGCACAGCCACGAATAATTGAGCCTTTGCCTCTGTTGTGTGTCCTGCCAATAAAATGAGGAATTGGAATACTGTATGCAGGTCTGGTGCTGAGCTAGAAGCAGAAGCTATAGTCAGCACCAGTATTAATATCATAGTAGCACAAAGAATATATTACAGTGAGATTTCCATGTGATCAGGAGTATATTTCCTAATCAAATCAGATTCACTCTTTTAAAAGACATAGAAAATAATTAGTAAATTATTTTCTTTGTATTACAACTTACACTGGACGTTGCTTTAGTTACATTAAGTTTGTTAGTGTGGTGAGTGGAGCAAAGAGCTCTGACAAAAGAAACTGTAGAGATGATCTAAAACAAATTAATTCCTAGCAGGTGTGGTTTCTGGTGTGAAAATTTTGAAGATGCCTTCCAGGCATTGAAAATGCCTTCCATAACACTTAAGCAGCCAAGCAGCAAGGTTCATTATATCTAAAAAGCCTGGTACACTTTAATTCAGCTCTGTTCGTTAATGTTCCCTGTTTCTTAAGTGCTGTGTGGATACTTAGTGGGCCAGAATATGAGCTGCTGCACAGATCACGTAGTACCAGACCAGACACATACCATGCTATGCAGATGGTTCCAAACAAAGAGACATGCAACAAAGAGCCTGCCATATAAGCAACTCTTCAGCTAACTTCTCTATAAGGGCATTCTCCCAGCTGCCCTGGTTATCTCCAATGGAAAATGGTCTCTTGACCATCTAGCTAGGCTCTTCTGACTCAAGACTCCAAAAGGAATCCAGTTAAAGAAATGAGCAGAGTCTCAACGTGAGTGCAGTGACTTCTGTAGTCTGAATTATATGTGCAAGCTACAGTCATTCCATATATTTCACTGGCAGTATACCTCCAAGGCTTCTCTGTCATCCTGCTGTTGGACTATGTGATGGGAAGGTCAGAAAAGCTGATTTTTAGTTTTTCTGTTTGTTTTGTAGCCACCATAGCAGTGATCCCATGCAAGGTTAATAAAACCACACGATACATTAAGTTACCAGAAAATAATCCAAGTGGTGCACACTTAAAGAACTGACCATTTTTTTCATAAGTGGGTATACATCTCAGGAAAAAAATTTTGCAAGACTATGCCTTGTGTTTGTCCTGTTCTTGAATCCTTCTAAGATCAGGGACATTATTTGTGATTCAATATCAACAATCCTTTTTCTGCAAAAGTACAAGAACTTGTCTATCTGCAGTGTTTCCTTCCTGCAAAGCACACTGAGTCACTGCAAAATGCTTCCTTGAGAACTGATTCTGCAGGGGATTGGGTTTTTATTTTTGTAAGTCAATGAGCAGCCCAAGTCTTTTTTAATTGATGCATTTTTATTTACATCAATTTGATGCATTTAAAGGGCTGCTGTGGTTGGAATGGAAAGGAGGTTGTTATGCTATCAAATATTTCTCCTGTAGGCTGACAAAAAGAAGCTATCTCTTAACCTGATGGGAAGGAAAGACAGCAAATGAATCATTGCTTGAGGAAACCAATTTATTTAGTCACTCTGTGTCACTGTTATTTATTACTTATCAGCACATGCTGTTAGTTCAATTAAATATAAAAACCTGAATTTCTCTTCCAGCCCTCCCCCCACCCCAATTTTTAAAAACATACAACAAACAAGAAAAATGACATGAATCTACAGTGCTAAAGCAGAACCCTTTGGGTTTATTGCACTTCTCTCATTTTAATTAAGCTTTGTTTATTAAACTTCTGCAGCTAAGGTATGGGAATTATTAATCTTCTTCAGCAGTGAAAGATAAGTTAGCTGAGAAAGAGGACATTATAAAAATACAGTTTAGAGTTCCCTACTGAGATACACATTAAAAAAATGAAACCAAGTAGTGAGACAAAGTGTTGATTACAGTATTTTATCAATAGAAATACAGGGAGCTGCAAACAGCAAATGCCTTCTCCATTTTGCATACAAAAGAACAAAAACTCCTACTTCTTATATATGGATATGTCATTTAAAACACTGGTAATAAATGTACATGCTGTCTCACAATATGATCACAGATTTACAAAAAAAAACCTCACGTACATTTTAATACTGCTTTTTCTCTTGCATCCATGTTGAAGACATGATGAGGGTCGATAACAACATTTTTGTTCATCATGAGAAGACTCGCTGTTATTTGTTTAACAGTACAACTAACAGGGAAAGCCTTTACCATTTTTGCTTAATAGTTAATCATTGCTAAAGTAACCATAAATTAAAATTATCCAACATCCTTTTCCAACAGTAAAGAGATAGTCCGAATCGCAATTCTGACCAAGTTTACAGGCTGACTGTGCCAAACATTGCCTGCTAATTCCTGACTCTGACTCCAGCTTTCAATGACAAGCATGTTTTAAAAGCCAACAGCATTAGGAGTGGCCATTTTTCACTGACCACAGCTCCCACTTCAGTTAAAGTCACCCCCTTTGGCCTGTTGATATGCACCGATCAATATTGGCAGCATTAGCTTTTTCTGCAGTAAGCAGAAGTACAATTAGGGGCACAGCGGCTCTCTGTTCTCTTTCTCTTTTTTTTATGGTTTGGCTTCCTGATACAAATTCCAGTGTTAATTTAAGGCTTTGGCTGTGAATCCACATATTTTCAAAAACTAGCCCACTAAAAAAAGCACTTCAGCCACTCCTTTGGCATGTCATAATTTTCATAAAACAATAAAAATATTAGTAAATCTCCTTTCTCAATTTTCAAACAGTCAATACTTTTACTAGAACATCCAAACACATCAAAAGCACAAGGAACAAGATTCACCAGACTGAGATGACTTTAGCCTGCTAACAGACATAGATGCCTGCAGAGTCTCATTATTCTTGCTACAGGACCAAGATTCACCAACTGGAGATTAAGTAAAACTATGAACTGCCAATTTTTGCACCAATTTATTTCACCAAATTAGTAATTTACAGACCCCAAGTATCATCATGCCAAGCATACTTTTACAACAAGGAAAGCATGGAAATTGTCACAACGGGCTTCCCTGCAAAGCACACACAATTATTTTGGGTTTTTTTAAAGCAGATGTTAGGGAAACAATTGATGAAGCTTTGGTATTGTGTTACCTGACACCAATATTTGGCAAGATGAGACATATTTGGCAAGATGAGACATAATTGAATTGCCTAAGCTCTGCCTAATTCCTGATATCTAACTCTATTAGTAGATTCTAGCTCTTCGGAGGTGTGCACACGGCATGAAGGAACAGGGTCAGGTATGTAATGGGAACTTAAGATTGTCCTACTATACTATATGTTAATAGTTCCATGGCATTTTAGTACAAAGATAAATTCCATAAGAAATTTGTTTCTTTAAAATATCCTGATTTACAGAGTTAGCCAAGAAAGTAATCCATTAATAGAATTCCTTAGATCCACTGCATACTTAAAAGAAGGGCTAATAGGAATTGAAGACAGAAAAGATATTATCTGCCTTTACCATGGCAGTAGGTCTTCAGTTAATTTTCCAATACTACATCCCCTTGAGTTTCAGTATACCCCTACATCAGTGTCCTGATGAGGCCTGGAAACAAAGTGGGAGAAGACATCAAACAATCTTAATTTTGTTTGGGATATTGAGCATACATTTTCCTGAAAAGAGAGCTTAAGCAGTTCGTGCATTTGTTCCAACACAATCCTACAATCTACAGTGATACAGGAACTAGTGCAGACGAAGAAACGGTACACTAAAGCAGAAGTGCTACAGTATGCAGCATATAAAAGTTCCCCTTTATGGAGTAGAAAATGCTATGGTTGCCCAGTCTTGATGAAGAGCAACCTGCCCATCTCCAGTTCCAGCAAACTGGGTTATACCTCCTAGGTCTGAAGCACCGTGTTAGGATGGAAGCAACCCAGGGTGCTTTTCTGTCTTTTCACTGCACTGCTGCAGCCTTCAGCTTCAACTGTGTACAGCTATAACTAAATTTCCTTGCTTCTTCCTTCTACTTGTCTAAATTGCAAGTCATTCCCTTTTATTATTCTGCTCCTATCTCTTTTTTTTTTTTATGTAGGGAAAAGTAAAGCTTACAACTTGTTTACACAGTTTCTGTTCTGGTCTTAGTGTATGCCTCTTTGAAACTGACATTGCTAAAGCAACACAGCCCCCTAGTGTGGACACAATTCATAATTTCCATACACGAGGCACTAACCACATTACACATGGTAACAATTACAGTGACTTTGCTTAAAAGACAATACTGATAATTAAAAGCATGTAGCTTGGTAAATGTAGTAGCTAAAATAGTTTCTATTTGGAGCACTTCAGGCTACTGTTTTTGAGAGATCTGCATCACTTCAGCAAGGTGAAACTAAATCACAGGCTTAGATAATTCTGATACCTCATATCATAGGATGGGAAGAACCTGGAGTATCACTTTTGTAAAATAATCCAGTGCCATTTCCAGCAGCTAAATTTTCACTACTAGTTCTGATGTGCCAACACAACAAATTCAATCAGCATGCTGGTCCAGGCTGGGAGGAGCAGATGGACAGGATTCCATGTTCAAATGACCTTCCTGATGTCATTCTCTACATACCCACATAAACACCGACTACACAGCAGTGGTATGGGAGGGACCAGTCAAGAAGGCAGCCTGGGAACAAGTAACCTAACAAAAATTCATTCATAATTCTTTACTAGTATTCATATTCAGTTTAAATGCCTTTCCAAGTACTGTATTTCTGCCTGTCTTTACAGGAAAGTTTCAATACGTTTAGTCTAAACAAGCTTTTCTAGTCATGTCTCATGTTCTCTGTTCCTCTGGTTACCTCAGAACTCTTTGCGTTTGTTCTGACACAGACATGCAGAACCACAGGGAAGCAAAGCTGAGATTTTGCAAGGAAAGTAAGTGACTGGAGTCTGAAAATGGCAGGTAGGCTGCAAGATCAGATTCAACAATTAACAGTGTAAGGTACTCATACAGAATGGTTTTGCAGAACCATTAGATACAAGAGGTGAAAATTCCATTTTGGTTCTAACAATAATCAAGACAGATCACATGAAAAAAGACATTTTCCTATGTGCTTAAGAAAGCAGTGATGCACTCGATTAACATGATTTTTTATGGTTTTTTTTTTTAACAGAGAAGATTATTTGTGCTCTACAATTTAATAACCATGTAATATTTACATTTAGGCTTTTGGGGTCTTTCCCTGTCTGCCTACAGAGTCTGTTTGATTAACTGGTATGTGGCTTATGCTTTTTACAAGCTTCAGATTTTTCTTCACCTCTTATGTATTTTGTTTACTTATTTTAATATTATGCCAAGAGAGGCTCATGAAACATTACACTTGACCAATAAGATTTTAAAAAGCAGTATCTTAACACTTACGTTCAGCCATAAATAAGGTGAACAAACATTTTTTTTTTCTCTCCATATATTGCAGATCTACTTCACAATAAATGTGAAGGTTTCTATTACTGGGACCAAACTGCAGGACTTCATAATCTGTTTTTAATTTGGTGCCTATGCTCCTAAAGTTATGCTGTTCTTTATGATTCTTCTGCATCAATTAGCCACCTCATCTCCTTTCCTGACTAAAGGCCCTATTTCACAATTAATCCTCAATTATCTTCTGTGAAAAGGGCATGTTTACCAGCATCAGTGATCTCATAATGCTAAATCAGTGCTCATGATTTTAAGGTGGGCATATAAAATGCCATACTACTTAAAAAGCATCCATGTGCTGATAACCTTTCCTCGGTCACTGTTTTTTGGAAAACCCTTGGCATACTTTATCCACCGATAAAAATGAAGTTAGGACAGCTGCTTCTGTATGGCAATGTTTAAAAAAAAATAATACTAACAATAACCAAGTATTTATGATCTTTACAGCTCTGTGTAAGGAATCAGCTGATGCAGAGATGTTTTGTCCCACTGCAGAGTTTCCCCACAGTGGCTGCCATTTGTGCTCCCCCATAACACAGAGATGGCTGCACAGAGTGCCCTCTGGCTGCCTGACGCTGTGAGGCTCACACACTGCTCACATCTCACATGGCATTTCAGCAGCACCTAGCTACAGTAGCAGCTCCAGCCATCCACACGGACTATTTGATTCCATATGTATTGCCTCTGTATTGGCTTAGAAGCAACCTGCAGTCAGGGATCAAAATTTTAATTAACTGCAGTTAATTATTACATTAATTCTAAATGGCAAGGAACATGTTTCATAACCTGGCTTTAAAAAGAAAAAAAAAGAAAAAAAAATAGAGTTACACAAAGCACCAAGTCTCTTAGGCAAAATATTTCTGAGAGTGAATACTGTAATAATAAGTGCTACAAACAGAACTAATTCTTTTCTGAGGAAATGCCCATGATTTGTGTCCCAAAACTGGTATTTGTAACTCTAATTATTATTCCCTATGAAATCACCATAAAAATAATATCAAAGCACCACTTCTAGGCAGAAATAATAGATAGTTTTGGCTGTTGGTGAAAAACACATCTTTCTATTTACCTAATACAATCAACCCTCCTCCTCAAAAAAGCATGGTGCCTCATCTACATAGATGGAAAAAAAATCACTAGAAAACACTTCTGTTGCAGCTCAGAACTTAATCGCCATCTTTTTTCCCATGCTGACCCAGTGTGTGATATTTTTTCCCAATAGAGTCGTTGATCAAAACCCAGTAAAATTATTTTGAGGTTTCATAAATAATTCATGACTGCATTTTACAAACAAATCACTTCTTTCTCGAAGTAAAATATTAAATTGATTTTTCAAGCAAAAAAAAATCACGAGATATTTAAAAGTGAACAACAAAATCGTGGTATAATAAATATTTTAAATTGAATGGATTTTTTTAAACTCTACAGCAATATGAATCACTGCAGGAACCCATACAATTTGGCTGATCTATCTTTAACATAAGCAGCAATAATACAATATCCTAAAAATGAATTAGCACTTCTGTAATCAATCACATGAAGTCTCTCATGATATATGTATTTTATTTTTGTAAACACCGTATTTTTTTAAATCCTTCTCCTAATTTCAATTGAGCTGTAATTACAAAGCTTCTGACACATGCATTGTAAACCTGTTTCTTCTTTGTCACCTTACATATTAAAGTTAGGCTATGCAACTTGTTCATGCAAACCTTGAAACAGTAACCAGTGACAGCTCAGCACTGTGCAAAACGAACTTTTAAAGGTGAACTGGAAAGCCAGGAAAATGAAGCTCAGTTCAGAAACAAACACCATATACCTCCAGCAAGTAGGCAGCAGAAGAGCACTACGTTCTGGTTTATCATCACTTACAGCAGTATGTCCTTGTTGCCGAACAACTGGAAATGCATCATTCTGCGACACCACTGAATGGACTTCACCAGGTGGCAGAAGAAATATCTTCCTAATTAAACTTGACTTACATGCAGCTTTTCTAAGACACCCTGAGTTATGCCTTACCAAGGCATGGCTCCTGCATAACAGAACCTTTTTGCTGTTCAGTGGCTGGCAGAAACACACTGGAGCTGTACAAGTATACAATCAGCAAAGATCACCTCTGCAGGTAACAGAACTACAGGTGTTGAGAGCACCAGTGAAAATGCAAAGATACAAGTCTCTAAATGTTTGTCCTATAAATGCACCGTTACTGTATCGTATATTTCTCTTCAATACTAAGAACTGATTTTTGTTTATTGAAATTCACTGCAATTTTGCAAGCCCCATCAATGCTACAGCTGACTGTCGAAATGGTATATGAACCTTGAAAGAATAGAGGCAAACGGTAAGGGACAAGTTTTCCTGTTGCTTGAGATGTACAGGGTTGCACACCAGGACTAGGAAGCAAATGTCCTTGCAGCTCAGCTTTTTCAGTTCCACAGCTGGCAAAGTCAGGACTTCGGTACCTTGAGGATTTATGTACAGTGTTTGTAAAACTTACTGTTACAGTCTAACATAGTTCCACCAGCCTGTGACTTCACAAATAACAAATCAGCATGGTTAGGTTTTGCCAGCTTTATCTCTCTCATTACCTGCTTCTGTTTCTCTTTATGCAAGTCCCACGTTCACCAAATGGCCAAACAAAATTACTGAAGATGACACACATATTCTGAGGTGGTCATCTTTTGAATTGGATGTATACATCCTAAATTATACTCTCCATTTGCTAAAGAAATAATAGAAAAATGTTATTGCCATGAATAATTGATTATAGTCAGGTGAAACTTAACCAGGCCTCTGCCGTCACTTAGTGAACATACACTACAATTTTCTCAGCTGTATTTAATGAAGGTTTTAGTTTATAATCAAATTTACACTGCACTGTATTGCTACCATTTTACTTCTAATACCATTGATTCTAGAGGAAATCAATCATACTTCAAGAAATATGCACAAATCCTGTTACGTAAAACAATGTGCTTGACTTGTCAATAAAGAAAGGAAAAAATGGTAGAAAAAGAGTTAAAAGGAGAAAAAAAAAGAAGAGGAAATAGAGAAAGAAAAATAAGAAGGAGAAAAAGAAAACTATAGAACTTGCAAGATAATTCATAATATTTAAATAGAACAAGGTTTGTAGAAGTATTACAAAATAGATCGTGGAAATTATCTATGCTACTGTTGCAAAGCATCTAATTTGCTTTCTGAGTACCAACCAAAGGAAAATCAGGAGTAACAATATGTAATACATCATTTTCCTTATCAAGGACCACATTTGCAAACTTTGTAACTTAAAATAATCACTTTCTTTCTGTATGTGTGTAACCAAACACACATAAATATTTTAACATGCATTTGATTACCAGCCAAGTATCAATCCAGCACTAATCAACAAACAAAATCAGAATTAATTGTAGTAAGAAACCATAGCAGTAAAATTAATCCTATAATACAATTTATATACAAAGAAACACTCTTGACATGGACAAAAGTAGAATTATTTTGACATCTTACAAAATAAAGGATTTAATCTTCTTATCTAAAAAACATCTACACAGAAATTAAGTCGATTTCCCTGCTTACAAGGGAAAAGAGATGTCTACATCAGATGTTAAAATCTCAAGGTCTTCTAAATAGCGATTTGCTGCATTGCCTCAAATATTGTGCCAAACGTTCAATAAAAAAAGCTTCAAAGTCAAGAAAAATGTTTTATTTCAGTTATGATACAGAAGACAAACAGCAGAGTGACAAAATTACATGACCAACAGTATAAAAATTCTGGTATTCATCACTTTCAGGCACTTTCATAACTCTGAAAATAACGCAGTTCAACTGTTTGTTTGAAAGGAAAAACAAATTCTTCCTTTTAGGAATTCAACTTTCTAAAAATTAGGTGCGCTTTTAAGTGAATCATCATTCATTTTAACTAGAACAAGTACATTATGATGAGCTGTGCCCTAAAGAGAAATAGGCAATCTCAAACCTTATCATAGACTGCTGAAGGCAGTCACACAACAAAAGACCTCTTCAAAATGGTATTTTTAATGAAGCACATATAAATCCGGTTTCTCATGTAATTTAACACGTTGCCAATAAATAAAAAAGCTGGTAATTTCTAACCATGGAGCTATAAAGAACTTCATTTTCTTATTCTTCCTGGCATGGCTCTATAGGTCGTATGAGTCCTTGAGGAGATAAGCCAGTATGAAGAGATCTGATTTCCGTGAAGCATCAGACCACCCTGCCTACCATAGAAGCAGCACAGCAAAGGCAATGAAACCACCTATCAGTGGCTTAAGCCACAGGTCAGGATACACAACAGAGTTTGGACGAGGAATGTCATACCCAACTCAAACAGAGTTTAGCAATGAAGAGAACAGACATCACATCCTTCAAAACAGACACTGAAAATTAAATCTCAGGGCTGTTTTTTTACATCACCAGCTTTCATCAGAGCTTTAATAGCCCTGGCCCTCATCTCAAGCTCCAGGAGCTCCAGCTGCTGTGCTGATGGCTGAACATCTTCTGATGGAGGAATGGCTAAGGTTGCTGCTTTGGCCTCCTTTGGGCTGGACTCTGCCAACCCCAGTATCTCATTCACACTCTTCTCAATGTCCTTCTGCAGGTCATCTATCTGGCCGGCACCACTTCTGGCAGTGTTTTCTTGCACATCTGGGCCATCTTCTTCATTGCATGGGCCTTCTATGTCACTATCATATGCATCTGCATTTATGCTGAGGACATCACTATCTTCTCCCTTGCCTGTAACATAAATACAACAATCACATAGTCGACTAACAGAACCCTTTTTCTTTCAACTTGCAAGATCGCTTCTGCTTAAAGTGCTTCTCTGCAGATTAAAAGAGTGACAAAAAGATCCACACATTGAAAACAACTAATGCCTCTTCTTTTTCTCCTCAAAATTTAAGGGCTGATCTAATTTAGACAAGTGTTACTGCATTTTTATGCCAATTTAGAAGAACATGCAGTACAGCAAAGCAGCAGTACCACTAAAATTTATTTCATCCTATGGAGTTATATGATATATTTTCTAATAAATTTTCTAATTAAAATGTCATAAGGTTTTATATCACAAGGAAGCCTCTGCAGTACAAAATTGATTCATTATCTTTAAACTTAATTTTCAAACCACAATTTTTAAAATGACACTTCAAAACTATTTTATGTATTTTAGAAGAAGCAGAATACTAATCAGGCACAGTACTAAAAATTAATAGAAACTCCGCTTATAGAACAACTATTCGGAATCTATCGTAAGTATTTCACCCACTAAAAACATGGAGAAAATTATGGCATTGGCTTTTAATGTTGGGTAAGAGTCTGAGTTCATTAAAAAAATTAATTAGAAGGGGCAGGGCAACAAAATAAAAGCAGAAGTCTAACAGAACCTGAATAACTGTTCTCACAATTTGGTTTGAGACACACTATTGCTTTTGACACAGAAATTATTAGTCCTTCACTGACCTTTAAATTTGTGGGAACTTGCAGTAGCATTGGTTTCTGCTTAAAATCAATAATCTGTAGTCAGATGTTGTTACTGATTCTAAAGGCTATGTAACTGCTTTTGGTAGTACCACTATCCAAAGGTACGTCTGTGTACCTTGTTAACTCATAATGAGGGTTTAAGAGCTAAAGATCTGTGGTTTTGAAATACACTTAATTTCTTACCATGGAGATTCAAAGAAAGCTTACTTTCTTATGTAAGATACTTTAGTCTATAATGTCAAAAATATTCTTTCGTTAATACATATTCAGCAGCATGTCACATCTTTGATGGGTTTTTTTAATTTGTTAATCCTCATGTTAAAATATGGGAAAGTATGCAGACAAGGGAGACAAACCCTTCTGAGAACTGCACACTGATGGACTAATGGCAACAGGCAAAATGAAAACACAGGAAATTCCATCTTAATAACTGCAAAAACTTTTTTTACTGTGCAGTCAAACACTGGAGTAGGTTTCTCAGACAGGTTGTGGCGCATCCACCGCTGCACACATTCAAAACCCAAAAGCATGTCATCTTGAGCAATCTGCTGATCTGCTTGATCAGGAGCTGTAGTGGGCTTGCATGATAACATTTTGGTAGCAGGTGGGCTACAGTGGTGGCTTCTGTGAAAAGCTGCTAGAAGCCTCCCCTGTATCTGACAGGGCCAGTTGCAGATGGATGCTGCTGACCAAAGCTGAGTCAATCAGTGACTGAGGTAACACCTCTGTGATTACCATACTGGAGAACGGGAAGAGAGTTATTGGCCAGGGTTAAAAACTGCAGCACAAAGGGGAGTCTGCAGACACCCAGATCAGCGAAGGAGGATGGGAGGAGGTGCTCCACGCCCAGAGCAGAGATTCCCCTGCAGCCCATGGTGAGGCAGGCCCTGGCCCTGCAGCCATGCAGGCCACAGTGCAGCACAGGTCCACCTGCAGCCCAGGGAGGACCCCACATTAGAGTGGGTGGATGCCTGAGAAAAGCTGTGACTCCGTGGAAAGCACACACTAGAACAGCTCCTGGCAGGACCTAGCAACTCACAGGGAGAGGAATCCATGCTGGACCTGGTTTGCTGTCAGGACTTGAGACCCCATGGGCAACCCACACTGGAGCAGTTTGTTCCTGCAGGACTCTATCCTTCATGAATGAGACAGGTTGAGGCACCTTGTGAAGAACTGTAGCCTCACTGTAGCAGTGGGATGCGCGAGAAGTCCTTCCCCTTAAGAGGAAGCAGTGGCAAAGTCCATCTGTGATGAACTGACTGTAACTCCCATTCCCCATCCTCCCATGCTGCTGAGTGGGAGGAAGTAGAAACTTGGGAAAAAGGGAGGGGTGCAGGGAGGTGTTTTAAGATTTAGCTTTTATTTCTCATTTTCCTACTCCATTCTAATCATTAATAAATACAAATTCTCCCCAAGTTGAGGGTTTTGCTTGTGAAGGCAATTGCCAAGTGATCTCCCTGTACTCAACCCAGAAGCCTTTTATTATATTTCCTCTCCTCTGACTAGTTTAAGACAGTGATAAAACAGCCCTGGTGGGCACCTAGCCAGGGTTAAACCACAGCATGCTTTTTGGTGCCAAAGCCCAGCAATCTGGGATCATGAGGAGTTCATGATAAAGATAGCAGTTGAGAGAGGTAACACACAAAATAGGGACTGAAAAATGTTAAGAGAACGGAATGATTGTGGGGTACTTTCATTGTGCTTCATAATTGTGCTGAAGGGACTAGGGGTGTATTGGGTTCAGTGATCTCAAAACAGCCCTTCTATCTTAAACAATTCTGTGCTCTCCGATTCTTAAAATTAGTATGTTGACATGTGGCTTTAAAAGGTTCCCTTTCACTGAAGTGATGGTTTCTTTGGAACTGCTAGTTTCATCTATCCATAACTTCTGTTCCTGAGCCTCAAATCTGCAAGTACTGATTTGCAAGGACTGATCATCAACAACAAAACAACCAATGTACTGGAAACCCAAGTAATTCATTCCCCTGTGAATTGCTCTTTTTTAACATCAGGCAATCAGAATCCTACTGACATTCAAACTCTTAACCCCTCCCCGCTATTGATAATGCAGTCTAACACAGTGGAGATCTATGATTTCAATATCTTTAATCATCTTCCTGTCACTGGCTTTTTTTGCTCAAGATGTTAACATTTTGTATTTTACTGTGGAAAACTTCAGGAAATTTTTTTTTTAAATAATTCCTCTCAATAAGAATGTTCCTTTGACAGGGGTTTCAGATACAATACAAACAATTCTCTCCTCTTTCAAAAGAGTGAAGCATCTTTGAAACAACATTTCTACAAGTCTTTGGTTCAAACTATTAATGTTTCTGTGTATTTTATCATTCAGGAAATATTTAAAAATGCAACAAAAAGAATGTGAGACTTTTTGACAACTATGAAGTGTAAAAAGCTCTCCTTGCACTTAATGATTTGTATTTTCTTATTGTGTTTTTATACAGACTCCTCATGTTGGGTGGAAGTTCTGTACAAAGACTTCCAGTAGAGTATGGATTAGAAAAATTGAATTGTTCCTTGTTCAGGATCCATTTAATCAATCAGCTTTTAAAGAGACCACTTTTGCTTTTAAAGGAAAACAAAATAAGCCTTTAGAAAAATACTACTACTCTTTGAAATGTTTTAAAATGCCTTTTGGTGCCTGTTTGCATTTGGTTTTAATTCATGAGCAGTGCAGAAAAGTCTTGGAAAAGATCTATTTTACTTGGGGTTTAGGACACTCCTGCAACCATGATGGTGTGAAAAAGTAGTCAATACCAACTACTACGAAAGCTATAAATGCACTTTCACTGGTTAATAAAAACTAAAGAGAAGGCAGAAGGACAGAGGAAGGAAGGGGGAAGGATTTTTTATTCTCATTAAAAAAAAAAGGCTTGGATTTGTAAACAATAGTAACATTTTAAAACTCCAAAAGTTTCACTGATCCTGGAATACTGACTTTCTTACTAAACACACAAAAAAATGATCTTCAGATTGTCACTCATGATCACAAGCTATGATTTGTCACAGTATTTAAGTCTCAGTTTAGGAATCCTGCCCATTATGCTGTCTGAGAACACATTCCTGAGAGAGGATCTTATGCAGTTACCAATCCAGCACCTGATACTGCATTTTCTGGATTCCAAAAACTTCCCACCATCCTGGCAAATGCAGCACATATAGAAACATATACAGCCAATGTATGCGGCACTTCCAACATTCTAATCACAGCTGACAGAAAAAAAAATCTAAAAAAAAAAAGCAACTTTGTGTCTTTTTTTTTTTGTCAGATAAATCACAGTTTTCATGCAATAAAAACTGAAAGCCTAAATCAAACTATTCTGAAACTCTAAAAGATTCTCCTTATAGAGATATATATATAAAGTATTCATAAGAGATGAACATATCAGGGCCTTAAATCCTAAGTGGTTTTGTCCTGTTCCTTCTCTGATAGTAATGTCAAGGTTAATATTTCAGTTTCAGATGCACTTCTACCTATTTCTTATACTACCAAAGAAATTTTGAATGCCATCTTTTGAACCATAACTTGCAAGAAACAACGTATATACTAACAAGATCATGAAATGGAAATTATTCTGTTTTTGCATGGCACCAGTAAGCATTTAGCAAACATCCTGCTCAACCTGCAAGCATGGCTTAGCAGTGTTAGGCGAGTGGTTGGAATCAAGGTCTCTTCCAACCAAAATGATTCTATGATCTCGATGGATCAAAAAAAAAGGTGCTTCAATGACATAGTTCAATGACTGAAAGTTAACTTCCGAGCACATCCACTCTAATTTACTGCCAATGAGAAACTGACTTCGTATTGGGCCTTGCTGGGATGGATTTAATTTTCTTCACAGCAAGTTGGACAGGTGCTGTGTTTTGGATTTGTTTCTGAAACAATGCTGATAACATACTGCTGTTTAAACAGCCTCAGGGCTTTCTCATTCTGCCTCTGATCCCTCAGCTAAGCAGGGGTGTGCAAGATGCTGGGAGGGGTACACAGCCAGAACAGCTGAGCCCAATTGACCAAAGGAATAGTCTTTACTATATGATATTGTGCTCAGCAATAAAAGCTCAAGGAAAGATAGTTCTTTGTGGTTATGACACTTGTTTTCCCATGTAACTGTTACGCATGCTAAGGCTCTGCTTTCCAGGAAATGGGTAAAAATCCAGCTGCCAATGAGAAGTAGTGAGTGAATATCCTATTGTGTTTTGTTTCAGTGCAGAAGTTTTGTTTCACTTATTAAATTGTCTTTATCTTGCCCCATGAGTTTTTCTCACTTTTGCTCTACCCATCATCTCCCTCACTCCACTAGACGAGGAGTTACTGAGCAGCTGGTGGGTGCCCACTGCCAGCTGGGGCCAAACCACCTTGGGATTCCTTTTGGTACTGCTCACGTGTTAAGTGGAAACAAAATATTAACAGTCATTCATGCCTGCTCCAGGAAGCTAGGTAAAGCTACTTTGGGTTTCGTTCAGAATTTTGGAGCCTCCAAAACTATATAAAATAGCACTCATAGCTTATAGGCCTGTATATGTTTAACTGATGCCCTTCCCTCTTTTGCAGTTGTAATTTTACCCAGTATAATAAAGA
>WBNH01004307.1:0-64614 GCA_013401255.1 Urocolius indicus
TTCTGATTCTTTAACAGAAGCCATTTTTATAGCAGAAGGAGGCCCTGACTGCATTAGGTAATAGATTGTGTAGCCCACTTTCTTTGAATTATCATTTATTTCTCAACTGCCAACTTGATATGATGAGCATGTATTATAGGAAATTCCTACCTCAGATCTTATAAATGTACTAAACGTGTGAAATTACATGTATATTTGTATGTATCTTATACGAAAGTAAGGGATGTGTATCTGGGAAAAATATATCTTGTCAAGAAAAATAAAGTGAGGGTTTCAGAGATAAAACTTCATTTATGTGCAGATTATAGGAACAATTTTCACCATGTTAAAAGTGGCTGGGGTTTATTGCACACAGCACTGTGTGTTAACTGAATATGTACCTAAAGGCATAGTTGATAAGTATGAGATTTTGCTTAAGGAACTTCTTTGTGTTCACAGCTGTATCACAGCTATCCTTTCTAAAAAAATATCGTTCAACTAGTTCAAACGCATGCCTCATGTCACAAGCTTTTATTTCCTTAAATCTTCCTATTGTGAGCATTACTTTAAATAGAATTATGCGGTCATTTAGAAACACACTTTATTTCAGCTTCGGTTTTGTGTCTTTCTCACGACTTATGTACTTGTTAGAACAGTCTAGTGAAAATCTGAACTTTTTCCCTCTGACTGTTTGAAGTTCTGACAATGAGTGTAATCCTGCTTAGAATCTAATTACTATCACAGCCCTTGCTTACAGGGGAAATTTTGCTACTGGCTGATCAAGATCCTTGCTCTTTTGTAGTTTTTAAATGACTGTACCTTTTATGCTGTGTTAGATATGTGTGGTTCTGATTGGGTGGTATATTTACCAGTAATAGCACTTTTATTGTTCCATGAAGCATTTACAATTGTACTTCTTTCAAAAAAAAACACTCCTTTTATTTTTTTGAAATCCTCATATTGTCTGACAATTTCCATGCAGTTGATTCTGAAAGGCAGGAACAATAGCAACGCATGCTTCATAATTTTTATCTGAAATGAAATCATCGTGGCTGAGAAAAGTAATGAAATTTAGTTCTTTTATGGTCATCTGTGAATACTCTGAATTTCCCTGTGAGGATATAATGCTTCCTTTGAATATTAATACCCAGATGATTTCTGTAATGTAGTTTTGGATTCAGATCTCTGAAGTAACTTACTAAGCCAGCTAAGAAAACCTTATAAAAGTGGTAGTACTATAAGTAAACTGGATCTTTTTTTTTTTTTTTTTTTCCCCACACTTGTTCTTTTTCCTGCATTGCTGAAATGTTTGGAGAAAATAATTGATTTCTGTTCTTGGGCATCAGGAACATTTTCAGCCCCTGACCATTCTGCATCTAGCTCTCTTCTCACGGATGCAGCATTGATGCTTCTCAAAGGATTCTAAGAAAGAAACAGTGCTGTGTCAGTGAATTAACATGACTGTTTACAAGCTCCATAACTATTCTGCACGTTAAACTTAATAAAGATTTATAAAATGCCACAGGGATCACTCGATGGATTATTGTGCTAAACAGTAAATAGCATTTGACATGCTTTCAGGCAAAAAAAAAAAGGAGATTTTTTTCTTTCACTACCACAGCTGCAAATTTGTGTGTTGACTACCAGAGCTGTCCCAAAAGTTCATCTGCTATCAGGAAGATTATCTGCCAAGTAAGAGATCCAGCCTTTGCACTATGTCTTGGTGCTGCTGGTGACATAGATATGCAGTACTGCTATCATGCCTGTAGTACTCAGAAGAGTGAGGCAGTTCATATTATCAGTCTTTTCACATTGTGTGTTTTTAATTCTGTTGTAATTTTGAAAAAAAAATTTTTGATATCTTTATTACCCACTGTACATTTACCACCCACCATACTAGCCACTCTCACCACCGACTATACATTATAGAGTATATGGGAGTATCTGCTGACCTAATAAAAGTCTCTTTCTCTCTTGTAAATTCCAGGGTTCGGCTTATCTGTGTTTTACACCTTATTGTTTTTATGATTATTGCATGTTTGTGTTTATATTTTCGTGCGATGTTTTTTTTCCTTCATTACGTGTCCTGAGACAACTGAATCTTTTCATTAAGTTGGAAAAAAAACCCAAACAAACAACCTTCTTGACTGAAGTAGAAAGTTTTCAGGAGGCTGTCTTTTTCTGGGAGAAGGGCTGTGCTGGATATGATTGTGACATTCCAGCCTGCCATCACTGTAGCATGTGATTTTTCTCCCTCCACATAGAAGAATGAAGAAGCCTCACAGTACCTGCCTGGGAGAACAACTCCTCTTCATCCCTCAACTCTCTTCTGTTTGCTTTGACACAGCTTTCTCAGTGAGAATATTTATATCTACAGATCCAACATTTCATACTGGAGGATGGGTTAAAAGAAAAGGCGTTAATGCTTGCAAAGAACTGAATAGAATATGAGTCCTTGTGAAGCTACTGGAAAGCACTGAATGTTGACAGATCTGTAAGCTTCTATATCCAGTATTTTAGAATAGAGCTTTAAAATACAAAAGTTTTTTTTTTTTTAATGTGGCCATCTTTTTCTGTGTATATCTCAAAGTACCTTTTAAAGGGGTTTTTTTGTTTGCTTGCTTTGTTTTGTTTTGATTCACAGAGACGTTCTTGAAAGTTTGTTTCTTAAACTGCTAAGAATTCAAATTGAAAATTCTGTCCTTCAGATTAAGAGATTCCTTCATATCCCTGTCTGATATGTTTTAAGTTTTCCATGCTGCTCATCAACAAAATCTGATGTGTCTTCCTTCTCTAGAAATAATAAAAGAACAAAAACAGTAATATAACCTATGTATAGAGAGATATATTCATGTGCATGTAAAAAACCCTATCCTNAAGTTTTCAGGAGGCTGTCTTTTTCTGGGAGAAGGGCTGTGCTGGATATGATTGTGACATTCCAGCCTGCCATCACTGTAGCATGTGATTTTTCTCCCTCCACATAGAAGAATGAAGAAGCCTCACAGTACTCAGCTCGGAGAACAACTCCTCTTCATCCCTCAACTCTCTTCTGTTTGCTTTGACACAGAAGACTCTACTTCAAAGGTAGTGTAGAAGGGTAAACGGAGAAATCATTGCTATTTCTCCATCTTCTGTTTAACTTTTTTCTCCCTTTTCTTTTCCTGTATTTACTCAACTTCAGAAAAAAATCCTGATCCAGAGTTCCCTAGTCACATTCTTCTACCTCCAATTCCTTACAATGGATGTTCTTCTGTATTCAAAATACATATTTTCCTGACGATTTTTGATAAGAGTGGATTCCCATAAGAAGAAATTATTATAGAAATTATTATTATTCCCATAAGAAGAAATTATTATAGAAATTATTATTATTCCCATAAGAAGAAATTATTATAGAAATTCTTTCTCAGTGAGAATATTTATATCTACAGATCCAACATTTCATACTGGAGGATGGGTTAAAAGAAAAGGCGTTAATGCTTGCAAAGAACTGAATAGAATATGAGTCCTTGTGAAGCTACTGGAAAGCACTGAATGTTGACAGATCTGTAAGCTTCTATATCCAGTATTTTAGAATAGAGCTTTAAAATACAAAAGTTTTTTTTTTTTTAATGTGGCCATCTTTTTCTGTGTATATCTCAAAGTACCTTTTAAAGGGGTTTTTTTGTTTGCTTGCTTTGTTTTGTTTTGATTCACAGAGACGTTCTTGAAAGTTTGTTTCTTAAACTGCTAAGAATTCAAATTGAAAATTCTGTCCTTCAGATTAAGAGATTCCTTCATATCCCTGTCTGATATGTTTTAAGTTTTCCATGCTGCTCATCAACAAAATCTGATGTGTCTTCCTTCTCTAGAAATAATAAAAGAACAAAAACAGTAATATAACCTATGTATAGAGAGATATATTCATGTGCATGTAAAAAACCCTATCCTGATTCACCAAATCAGGAAATTTTGTTTTCTCTAATCTGTAGAATTTAAGTTCACGGTCAAAATTATTTTACCTCTATCTTTTGCAGAATGCCCAACAGTTTTGATTGAGCCAATTTTAGAGAAAATATTGGTTAAATTCTATAGTTTGATAATGCATAAAGTACAGGTTACAACACCTAGGTATGACAGAATAATATTTTTAGGTGGGAGTACGGTACACTTGTTTTGATTTGTCTATAGGTTTGCAACATTGCTAACAGCTAAGATGTTATATGTTAATACTGGCACACCTATTTTTATGTCTCTTATCTCATATAAGAGTGACAGTTATATAATTCTACTCTTTCTTGGAGGTCTTCAAGACCTGCCTGGACATGTTCCTATGTGACCTGATCTAGGTGAACCTGCTTCTGCTGGGAGGTTGGACTAGATGATCTCTAAAGGTGCCTTCCAACCCCTACCATTCTATGATTCTATGATTCTATGGTTAATTCTGAATCACACAGATGTAAAATAAGAATCTGGCTCAATTTTTGATCCTGGGCAAACTTTCTTAAGTGTTTATGACAAAACTACTTTTTATCTTGTCAAGTATGTTCACCTTTTCACTGACACAAACTAATGTGTATATTACATGGTTGCCTATTCTTAAATATTATTGATAGCTATTATCAACTGCTAAAAGTTGCCTGATGAGCCATAAAAGCCTGGCACATTATTACTGCTGTAAAGAAATATGCGCTGGAAGTAATAAACTAAATCCTTTTGTAGAAAAACAACTGCTTACTAGTTTACTGCACATTACTACAAGAAATTCTGTATAGCTTTACTCATTTGAAGGTAAACACTCCATTCTGAGAAACTAAGATTCTGTAGATACAAATTATCTCCCTATCTGTAAAGTTATTTCCAGCTGCTACTTCATATTAGTTTCTAGTAAAAGCTTTTACAGCAACAAAGGATGGCTTGTCCTTGAATGTTCAGTGATTTGAGGGTAAAATCTCTCCTTATTACTTTGGTTGGTAGAATGAAGGCTAGCACTTCATAGAAATGTGATATTTCCTCTAAGCAAAGAAGTAGAGTAATAAGAGATGGAAAGGGGCTAAAACTTGTTTCCCATATATCTTCCTGGATGCTAAAAGTAACATTCTGGGCATGCAGGTGCAAGCTATGAAAGAAAGTGTCATCTGTGTGAAATAAACTATTTTCTCTATCAAGGTAAATGGAGGAAAGATACATCTTTGTCAGAGCTACAGAGAACTTTTGTATCTCCTTGTAGGCACACATAGAAAGGTGTTACTTTTCTATTTTTCTATTTAGACTGCTTAGGTTTATCAATTAACTTGATATAACTAAAGTAGATATTTATTCTGCTTTTGTGATTGGGTTACTAGTATTAGAATGAGGAAGAAGAAGAATTTTTTTGCATTTCTCTTCTGTGGCAGCTCTCAAGACAGTGATGTTAAATAGAATTAGATGTGCAGCATGATAAATGCCCTTCAGGGCAAACCTGAGAAAGAATACAGGCATACTTACTTCCAGATGGTCTTTCAGAGAGTATATCTACAGGCTATTTTTCCTAGGAGTTTCATTTCATTGCTGATGTTATCATTGCTAGTGGTATTTTCACTACATGGATTATTCAACATTTGCTCACTAGATTTCTAATGGGAATAGCAGCACTCCATCCCCCTGTTCAGTGTTGGTTGTGGCCTTAGTTCAGTGGATAACTTTGCTTTGAAACAAACAACGATCTTGAGCTGCAGCGTGGTGATTTAACTCCAGCAAATATTACCTTTTCAAGGTACTAAGCCTCGTAGAAGAATAGTTTGCTTAGGTGAAACCTAAAAATGTTAAAAAAAACACCTTACACTTTTGAGTTCCACTGTTGGATATTGAATGTGAATTCAGAAAATTGTTTTAATAAAGGTTTTGTGTGATTTATTTCCTTATATTTTTAAGAAGCCTTCAGCCTTAGTTCAGATCAGATCAGATGTTACATCATTAACCTAATTGAAACAATATGTCTATTCACTTTCATTTGAATTTTAAATTATTACTTTTTGAATAAACTTATTTAGTCTTCCCCTCCACTTTCCAAAGCAAGGTACTGTTTTTTCACTTGCATCTCACATGACACATACCACTTACCACTGTACTGCTAACAAGCCTTTCCACAAGCAATGTCCAGCACCTCACATTAGTTGCATTTGGTGTATTGAGTCTTGTCCTGCTTTCATGCACTGTCCTGTAATCTGACATACTCCGAGCTTGTAACAGGCTGTGAGCTCGATATACAGTTTTCAAGGCCTCAAGCCAGAAGATTGTCAGGTCTGATCTGTTTGAATCTTTCTCAGAAATGTTTGTAGCTTTGGTTTACTATACTGCTGGAGACTGGCTACAGGAGCCCCAGAGTCCAGAGGAATTCAGGTTAAAGGAGGAGTTTTCTTTGGTTTATAAGGACTGGGTTAAGCACCAGTTGAACAATCTGTATGTACATAAATCCATGGCCCCCGATGGGATGCACCCGTGGGTGCTGAGGGAAGTCATTGGTAAACCACTCTCCATCATCTTCAGTAAGTCGTGGAGAACAGGAGAGATGCCTGAGGAAAGCAAATGTCACTCCAGTCTTCAAAAAGTTGGGTAATTACAGACCAGTCAGCCTCACCTCCATCCCTTGAAAAGTGATGGAACAATTTATTCTGGGTGCTGTCTCCAGTCATTGAAAGGACAAGAGGGTCATGAGGAACAATCAACATGACTTTACCAATGGAAAGTCATGTTGGACGAACCTGACAGCCTTTTATGAAGACATAACCAGGTGGATAGATGGTGGTAGTGCAGTGGATGGAGTTTCACTTGATTTCAGTAAAGCATTTGACACCATCTCCCATAGCATACTCACAGCAAAACTGAGAAAGTGTGGGCTGGATGATCAGGTAATGAGGTGGACTGTGAACTAGTTGAAAGGAAGAAGGCAGAGAGCTGTGATCAATGGGCCAAGGTCTAGTTGGAGGCCTTCATCTAGTGAAGTCCATCAGGAGTCGGGGCTGGGACCAGTACTGTTCATTCTATTCAGTAATGACCTTGATGAGATAACAGAAGGCACTGTCAGCAAGTTTGCTGATGATAGCAAACTGGAGGGAGTGGCTGACACACCAGAAGGCTGTGCTGCCATTCAATGAGACCTAGACAGGCTGGAGGGTTGGCCAGAGAGAAATCTAATGAAATTCAGCAAGGGCAAATGTAGAGTCTTGCATCTGGGAAAGAATAACCCCACGTACCATTACGGGTTGGGGAATGAACTCTTAGAGAATAGTGTAGGGGAAAGGGACCTGGGGGGTCTTGGTGGACAACAGGATGACCATGAGCCAGCAATGTGCCCTCGTGGCCAAAAGATCCAAAGGTATCCTGGGCTGTATTAGAAGGGATGTAGCTAGTAGGTCAAGAGAGATTCTCCTCCCCTTCTACTCTACTCTCATGAGACTGCATCTGGAATATTGTGTCCAGTTCTGATCCCTTCAGTTCAAGAAGGACAGGGAGCTGCTCAAAAGAGATCAGTGTGAGGCCACAAAGAATATGGAGGGAGTGGAGCATCTCCCTTATGTTGAAAGGCTAAGGGAGTTGAGGCTCTTTAGCTTGGAGGAGACTGAGGCGTGTTTTCATTAATGTTTACAAATACACACAGAGTGGGTATCAGGAGGATGGAGCCAGGCTATTCTCAGTGATGTCCAGTGATAGGACAAGGGGCAACCGGTACAAGCTAGAAGATAAGAGATTCCAAAGAAATACGAGGAAAAATTTCTTCACTATGAGGGTGATGGAGCACTGGAACAGGCTGCCCTGATGCGTTGTGAAGTATTCTTCCCTGGAGACATTCAAAACCCACCTGGATGAGTTTCTGTGTGACCTACTTTAGGTGGTCCTGCTCTCATAGAGAGTTTGGACTAGATGATCTTTCAAGTCCCTTCCAACCCTTAAGATTCTGTGATTCTGTGATTGTACAGTTAGGATTTCTCTCTCTAAGGCAGGTCCATTCTATTGTTTGCAATGCAGAACAAGTTTCATAGCTGTGTAGCTGGATGCCATGAGGAAGAGTACAGAAATTATTGGTTAGATATCAAACCTTTAACATACCATCTCTCGGTAAGATTTGTCAGACTTTCCATAGCATAAGAATTATTCCAGAGTCTTGATATTGAGCATCAAGTTTATGCCATATATATAAAGCAGTACAAGATAAATTAAATCAACTATGGTGAGCTTAGGCCTTTTTTAGGTACTTATGTCCAGTTGAGTCTCGCCCAAATTCATGAGAAGTCAAAACTAAACTGATAATTCATCATCAAACATCTTCCGGCTGCTATACATCTTCAGTAATTATTGCCACCCTACTTGCATTATTTTCTTCACCATCTTAGAAAATCTGTTTTGTTTCAATCTTCTTTAGCAGCAGATAATTTATACGTATATGTTCTTTTAATCTATTTTGTATATCATAAAAGCAATGTATGTTAAAATGACTACCTCCGAACTCCAGTCTGTGTTTTAACATTGTTAGTGTTGGCCAAAATATTATTGCTAATACGAAAAAAAATAAAAATAAAAGGCTTGTTTTTTAATTTTAACATCCTAGTAAAGCTGACTGGAATAATGGAAAGACTTTTGCAGACTTTTGGAAGCAAAAAGTGAAATCCTAAAATAATGTTTGTAAAAAAATAAAACGAAAAGAAAAATAAAGCTGTAATAGTGGATAAACACTGACTAAATTAAGTGAAAGGGGAAGGGGAGCGGCAAGGGAAAGGGGACAATAACAAAGACAAAAGGGAATGAAAACTTCTCCCTGTGCTCCATGCAGTCCATGCAGGTTCCCTAATACCTACAGAAACTATTGACTTTGAGATTCCCTCCTGCATACAAAGTCAATAAGGATGTATAATAATAAAAGTCAGGTTAGATAGAGTCTTTCCTATTTAGGAAAATTAGGGCTGGGTTTCATCTATAGTTATATACATTTTAATGATATTCACTGTTAGTAAAACCAATAAAAATGGTTCACATAATAAAGAAATCCAATTTAGATGTATCTTATTTACCCTCAGCATTTTTTCCCCAAGGAAATAAAATGATGGTATAAAACACTTAGTACATTAAAGGGCATGCTATTGATCAGTATTTTTTTGTCCCTAGAACAGTTATGTCATCATGTTTTATGATAATGTTGAAAAAAATCTACTATAATCCTACTGTAATTCTCTCTTTCTCCTTTCCGAAATGAATAAATTCGGTACCGAGTCATCAATACCTACTGATCACAAAGAGCAGTTCCTGAGGGAATGAAATCATAAATGAAATCATTTGTAATATAGAAAGAATATCAATCTTGATAATATCAGTGACCTCATGTTTCTATCTAAAATAAGGCAAATATCAGGTTAGATGATTCAAGTTGCATCTATCATTGTCAATGAAAAATCTTCTTCAAACTCTAAAAAATATTAATAAACTAATATTACAGTAGTTAAGTGTCTAAATGATGACACACTGTAACTATAAATAAACCAGCCCTTAATCTTGGGTTATGCTTTTACAACATTTTAACAGAATTCCCTACTTACTATTTCTATTTCAACAACCTCTTACCCTTGTAGCAGTTATATGAGTTGTCAATAACAAAATACTGGACACATTTTTTTTGTTGCTAATAATCTAAGCAAATGCAAAAAAGGAAGAGTGGTGAGGAGGTTAATACTGCAGTTCCAATTGTTTATATTCATGCCCTTGGTGGTACAGTTATTGTTTCCAAAATACATCAGACATGCTGTGTAGCATAAAAGACTTACATTACCCACCCTGACACTTAGGAAGAAAAGAACAATGAAGCAGCCAACAAAATAGAAGCCTCAAATAGATTGGAGATCTTCTATTTTTAAAAAAATATGAATGCACCACAAAATACTGTGACCTTTAAGGCCATATTACAAGTAAATTCACTCTTCTTACTAGTTATTTAAATAGAGCAATTAATATGTAATTGTTGAAGTGTATCAGAGCACTGGCAGAGAATATTGGCGCTGGAGGATTGCTCATTACTAAGAAAAAGATGGTCAAGAAATGTTGTGAAACAAGTTAAATGAAAAGCATGTGTTTGAAAAGGGCAACACAAAATTTTCAAGGCAGAGACTCTCCAAGACACAAGAATTTCCAGAATGCAACATAGTAAGTAATAAGGAAATAAAGCCTATAAATGCAAAAACTATTTGTGCTTTTAAGCACAAGAAATAATCCAAAGCAAAAAATGAGTTGAAAATTTTCAAAGGAATGAAGATGCTGAACAGTCAGTAGAATTTTTGGAAAGGTTCAGACACTTCTGTAAATATTGTAATATATAANAAGTTAACAGAAAATTTCCATATTCAGTCAAGTTGCTGGGTGTAAACTTGTTGATCTGGTGTCTTTATAGTCTAGTGAGATAAGTGCTCTCCTTGCAGTCCTTCAGTATGTATTGTGCACACTATTTCTTAGTCTTCAAGAACTCCATAAAAATTGTTTTTCTTTCTAACAGCCATGTGCATTGCAGCTGTGATATACTCATTAGCTTCACACAAGCAACATTCCTGACTGTTTAAAAAGAAGCAATTTCAAATGTCAATTTTCTAACTGGAGGTCAGCCTGAGAACAACACATCTCATTGAGAAAATTGCTCTGATGGTTCATTGTTCTTTGCACTTTTTTTTTTTCATGCCACTTCATTAAAATTATCTATGTCAAGCTTCAAACTGTGTCAAATAAACTTCAATTGTACTTTATGAGACAGTCTGTCCTACATGTTTCTGTAAGTCGCATATTCACTACTCATATTACCATCCATCTCTGGGCCATTTTATTCAGCTACCTAGAACTGTAATTGAAGAGTCTCTAAAGCAGGATTAGAGGCATAGAACAGGGTTTTTTTTCTGTCTTGAAAACACAGAAGATACCTAGATTTTAACTGATTACTAAGGAATAATTAGTATTTTCATCTTCCTGTTCAAGACTTTTCAGGACACCAAAAGCCTTTGCTAGCCAGAAAGCTATAAGCAGGGAGAAGGGTTAGTCTAGGCTGCTCCCCAGAGCAGACCTGTAGTATCAGTAAATTAAAGGCATCCACCAAATATCAACATGCCCACCTATCTTTTTTTTTTCTCCCATTTGAGATTCCATATTTTTCCATGTTCATGCTGTTTAGTCTTGATTCTTTCAATTACTTATGCTCTCCATCTTCATGGTTCTACCTCTGCTGGTAACTCTAAAGTAATAACTTGCATTTATCATATCTGCTCTGCAATCTTTCTCACAACTCTTTCCCACAATCTATGAATTTCTTTTGCCAAGAGCACAAACTTGTGACACGTAAGAGCTGGACTGTTGACCTTCAGAGCATAAACAGCTGAGCCCTGTGGGGAAGGTGAGAAACACTGTTTCAGTCACAGAGGGTGAGATCACTCCTAATTAACTTAAAATATCTAAAAGTTATACATCAAGAGCTAACTGGCCTAGTTCATTTATCGTCAGTGGACTGAAATACCAGTTTTAAGAAGATGAGTCATCCACAAAAATGACATCTAAAATGAATCAAGTGACTCAGCTCCCTATGTATCCACTTCTCTTAACTGGCTGGTAGGAAGACGTGAGTAACTAGTTTAAATTTAGATATCTCTGTCGTGGTTTGGCCCAGCTAGCACAGCAGCACCACAACAGTCTCTCGCTCGATGCCCCCATTCACCCCCACCCTTGTTAGGATGGCGGAGGCCCCAGCAAAATGGGAGTAAAAAGATAAGCAAGGTTGTTGTGGATTAAAACAAGGGCAGGGAGGGCTCACTGCCAGTTACGGTGCAAAACAAACTCCAGTACTCGACTTAGAGAGGAAAGTAGGAAAGTTTATTCTACAAGAAACAGAATGGAATAAAAGCAAAAGGGAGTAGGATGATGAGAAAATTANAATCCTTAACAAACTTCTCTGGTGTGGGTTGCTCCTAGCAGCTGCCGCTTCTGCCGATATGGGGTCCCTCTCTCGGGACAGAGTCCTTGGTGAATATCTCTGGTGTGGATTCTTCACCACAGTTGCAGTTTCTGCAGTTACAGGGTCCCTCTCTCGGGACAAGGTCTCTTCTGGGCATAGGTTTGATGAGCTGCTTTGTTGTGGGTTCCTTCCCACAGTTACAGCTGTGGATACTGGGTCCCTCCTCCGGGACACAGCCTGCTCCGGCCATAGTGATAAAGAAGAAAATTACTGCCCCTGGCAGTGAATTTGCTCAGGGAGTGATAGAAAAAAGGGGAGGAACAGCATGTGTATGAGAATAATTTTGATTCTAAATCTTAAATCTTAATTTTTAACCTAATTAATTTACTATCAATTTAATAATTCTGCAATCTGAACAAGACCTGATTTAGTTCTCTGTTTTATATTTTCTCAGGAATTCTTACTGGGACAAAAGTAGTAAACTATTGGAGCTTGAAAGTAAAATATTCAGAAAGCTTGTTGTGAGATTGGAATGGTGGAAAAAGGTATTACAATTCTCAGGGAAGTACTTGCTTCACATACTGCTGTAACTATCCATAAAAAGCAGGCTTTGCCCTTAGATACTAGGGAATACAGTAGTTCTGAAACAGAGGAAGAAATAAAATACTATTATATCTGACAGGTTATTATTTTCTAATAGAGAGGAATACTTTCCAATACTACCTTGAGTGAACACAGAGGCTAGCTCTTGCAAAGAACCAAAACATTCAATATAACACGGAGTTAATTACTTAAGAGTTCAGTTGCTTTGTTAAAATATTCAGCATTTGTAATCCATGTCATCTTAGAAAACTTTCTTACTTACAATTTTGTAACTGAACCTAAGGCTGTTATTCTTGTTAATAGAAAATTGTGTGAATGTAGATTTGTGAGTATATTGCTTTTGCACCTATTGGTCTCCAAAGTCCACTTAGAATCATAGAATGATAGGATTGGAAGGGAACTCCATAGATCATCCAGTCCAACTTCCCCTGCAGAAGCAAGTCCACCTAGATCAGGTCACATAGAAATGTCCAGACGGGTCTTGAAGATGTCCAAGGAAGGAGACTCCACAACCTCTCTGGGCAGCCTGTGCCAGGGCTCCATCACCCTCACAGTAAAATACTTTTTTTCTTATGTTTAATTGGAACTTCTTGTGTTCCAGCTTCATCCCATAACTCCTCGTCCTGTTGCTAGATACAATAGAAAAAAGGGATACCCCAACCTGCTGGCACCCACCATTTAGATATTTGTAAATATTAATAAGATCCCTCCTCAGTCTCCTCTTATCTAGACTAAACAGCCCCAGTTTCTCACTCATCCAATCCACACTGTCTGAGCTTTTTGATGAGGATGTTATGGGAAACAGTGTCAAAAGCCTTGCTAAAGTCAAGGTAGATGACATCTACTGCTCTACCCTCATCTAGACAGGTGGTTATGCACTCATAGAAGGCTATCAGGTTGGTCAAACATGATTTGCCCTTGGCAAATCTTTTCCTTCATATGTTTAGTGATAATATTCAGGATGAGTTGTTCCATCACATTTCCAAGGATGAAGGTGAGGCTGACTGGCCTTACATAAATATTGGTTGGCTTGAATCAGTTACAAATAAAATTAGTTTAGGTTTAAAGGTTGCTTTATCAGTGTAATGTGAATTCCGTATCATAGAGAAGATTTTTCTTATTATTATTTTATTATCTATAGTAAAATATATACTACACATTTAAATTATATTAATCTCAGAGTAATTAATCTCACTGGAACAAAAAAAGTGTAGGTTCACCAAGGCAATGATTGTCCTTTCTGTACAGTGATATGTGTTAGAAGTGTTGTAAGTTCATTGTCTAATGAGCCTGGTTCAATTAATATTGCCACCTCTATTAAAATAAGAGGTAGGAGTTATGACAGCACTAAATATTAGGTTCAGAAGCTCTGGATCTTCCTTGCATTTTCTCAGATTAACTCACTAGATTCTGTCCAGAACTCATGAGGTAGCTGTTGTTGCATCTTAAATTTCAGAGTTTTAAATCCTTTTATGAATGTAAGGTCATTCAGAATGGGACAAGAGAGAGAGATTTAAAGCAAGCTTCATAACAGAGGGATTATATGGTTGAAATAGATCCAAATATTTTAAGTGCTTTCTATAAATCAACATTTAGTGAACCAGGAGGAAATATTATGTAAGTGTAATGGTGGCTCCTGACTCCCACTCTCTAAGGGTAGTAAACAAATTTCTCCATAACTTCTCTTTACTATGTAAATTCCCTTGGAAAAGGTCTGGTTAGAAAAAAAAAAATCTTCTAAGACAGAATATTTTAATCTAATTTCTAGTCATCATTCCTGTTAGCTCCTAGTAGAGCTTAGGAAATCAATTATCAAAGAAAAAAGAGCTTTTGAGGGATATTGTGGATATTTTCAAAATGCCATGATTTTGAAAGACTGCCTTGTGACCCAAGATTTATTCTATACTAAAATATGTAGGTGACCAGACTGCTTAAGTTCAGAGGTAACCTTATTACTGTCATCACCCTTGTTGCTACTGCCGTTCACACAAAAGTTCTAGCTGTCCACTAAGAGCTGCCCTCTAGTCTTTCCTGTAACACTACACTAAGTACTCTAGAAATTATTAGTATTTCTCAGATTGTCTTTACAAATCCCTGTCCCCCTTAATGAGTCTCTGTACCCACTTCTATGTATAAAAACTGTCTGTCTGTGCTTAATTAGTCTCTGCTATAACACTCTCTGGTTAATTGTCGCTGCAGCTCTAGATGCCATCATCCTGACATTGGTTCTGTCACCATGATTTAAGTCAATCCACCTAAAGCCACTTCCGTTGTGTTTTTTTGGTTTTTTATTTTTTTTTTTTTTGTGCAGTGACTGCAGAGGGGAAAGTGAATAAAGTGAATGAAGCCATCTAGCCCAATTTAGGAGTTTACAATGGAAAGTGAAAAACTCAGACTTACTAGGCTGCACAATCAATGCTCTGGCAGGGGACTAGAAGATGTTTTGAGGTCCCTTCCCATAAGATTCTGTGATTCTGTGAAGCTAAAGGTCTGCAGGATTTCTCTAGAATTCCCCAGAGACATTAATATCATTCTTCTCTCTAGGTGCCATCACATATTTGACTATAAAAGTTAGCTATAAGCAGGGTATTGCCATCCCAATATGTTGGAGATGGTCAATATTGCTATTGTCAAGAGAAACAAAAGGACCGACCAATGGACTAGGGCTAGTCTCTTAAGTAACAGAGCTTCCTCTCTCTGTGTCAAGGGAGAACAATGAAATCTAATGACGATGCATTTGCAGAGTAGGTTATTGTGATTAAAGAGTCTGAAATAACTATTAAAGTGGTCTTATGATGCAACTTGAATGGAAAACAAAATTTGAAACAATTGCAAATTGTTTCTGTATCTAATCAACAAATTTTTATGTTAAAAACAAACAAGAAAAAAACAGTTGTAAGGATATTTCTCAATATGTAAATTGAACAGATTATAGTTTAAAAAACCTGATTCTTCCATACTTCCCAAGATTCTCCTGGGTATCCTTGAGCTAATCAACCAATAAAAGGTACTTAACATATATTTTTAACTTAATATTTATTTTTCTATTTATAAAACTTCTGTAGCAAAACATTTCGGTTGAATATTTTTACTTCAGTCTAAATATTCAGCCTAGAAATAGTGTTATGTATTATTTTACAGGTAAGACACATATGCTGTCAGCTGATAGCATAGGTTTACTAAAATTATATAAGTTCTGTTTGAACTTTTACCCAAGTGATTTTCACTGTCATTAATTTTTTTGCAGCTTTTCAAACTAAAATGTAAGGTCTATCAACATTACTTCATTTACACACAAAATTATTGATTGCAAACACTAAGCATCAATTTATGATGCTAGTCTTGTCTTCCTTTCCTGTAGCCTTGTGTATTTGGATTATTTCCTGTGTTTTATTTTAATACCCTTCCTCCACAGTTAAATTTACTCAAAATTGCCTCCAAAGTACGCTATACATTTTTCACATAAGTTCATTCTTTAATTCAAACCAGTAAATTTCACAGGTTTTAGGTGGATTAGTACTATACTAATTTTTCATAGTACAACTTTTAGTGTACATATTTAAGTGATAGCTCTATTAATAGATGCTAAAAGAACATCAAGAAGCAAAATATGTTATCACATTGGTTATGTTTTTCTTAATAATTCAGACCAGTAAGGTGTTTATTATCATTAGATAGATTATAAATTATTATCTATATTTTACTCATGGTAGAATACCTTTTTTATTGTTGAGAAAGTAAGAAATGCAAGATCAGTTTAACGTAAAAAGTTAAGGAAACAAAAATTGCAGGTAATAGATCAGAAAAAGTTATTTTCTTTGCTTTCATTATTTTTCAAAACCAGTTGTGAGTCTTTTCATCTGTGGTTCAAACATTTATTAGAGCAGCCATTTTCATATTCAGCTTAGGAAATTTTGGAAAACTTAAGTGTACTGAGGATCAGTGTATCATGGTATTACACAGTCATACCATGGAAGCTTTGGAGTCGATGCAATCCATTTTGGAGTGTATATAATTGATTACTGTCTGTACTCCACTTAGTGGAATGATAAAACTTACATATATTTTTTTTTCTAATGAGCTGATAATAAACTTATAATGACAGAAATGAAATATATTTCATGTAAACCTAAATATTTCATTAATTATATGTGTTATTTTCTACATTGTGGAAATAGAATTACTATAAAATTACTTTTTTAGAAAAACAATTTTCTAAATTATTTGAAAATAATGTCAGGTATATATGAAGAAGATAAAGAAGATTTATGAAGCTGGAAAAAAACTTTAATCTAGAATTAAAGACTTACAAATTAATTACTTGGTCTTTTTTACTGTGAATGTTTCATTTTAGTCTTCTGCTTTAGGTTTAGAGAATTAAAAAAAATATATTGAATTAAACATGGTATAAAATGGTTAGCATTTATATGTACATACACTTATTCATAAGTTTGTACAATGATTTCCAAGAATTTGTTGGTGAAATTTTTAAGCCATGTGTTTACCTAAGCATGACTTTTTTTTTGTACACTTCCATAAAATATTTCAGATATCTAAAGATTAAAATTCAGGGACATTTTTCTTTACATATTAAAATAGACAAAATGTAATAGTAATTTCATATTTCGAATAGGGACCTGAGAGTACAAAAATACCTGATATCTGTGTGAGGACTCAAATAATTTATGCCTCCCTCACATAAAAATCCACATTCATCTTTCCCACCATAAAAAGAAGAAAAATACGACATTTTACAAAATAAAATTATCCTAGTCCAGTTTTATTGGAGTGAACTGCTATTCCACACTGAATACTATTCCAAACTGAGTACTGAAACATGTATTTTTGTTCCTTGAACATGGAAAAAGAAATGTTTGATAACTCAGAATTCAACCTGTGCAATGGGTTCTTTCTTTGTTTTTCATCAGGTTTTTGATATTCAGGTTTTATTTCTAATTTAACTTTCCATGCTCTAGTTCTAATAGCAGAGGTGACACACTGCAGGGCAGATGTGTGTTGAAGAGAAATGATTTGTCTCTTTCGCTTAGCTCAAAATCGAAATAAAACAAAAAGCAAAACAAGAATTTGTGCAAATTTAGCCATGCCTTTGCTTGGGCAATTCAGTGAGTCCCAGAGGAAGATATTTATTGTCTCATTTTTATTGTTTCTTGAATGAGATGTTGAAAAGTGTAATGTCACAAATGAACACATCCAATAAAATTTGAAATAATCTTATTTTTTTAAATAGCAATGTTGAGTCCAGCAAAGCCAGGAAAATGCAGGAATACTTGTAATAACCTATGCTACCTTCACTCCATTTTCTTAATCCTCTTCCTCGAGTGTTATTTTATTAACGAAGATTCTCTGTCTGCATTTTCATTTTAAACATTTATTTTCATGATAAGATTGAGTTCATTCAGTCAAAGCACAGAAACTACACACTGTAATATCTCAATGAATTTTTAATGTTAAATATCCGGCATGAAATATGGACATATAATAAGTAAATTTAAAAAGCTCTCCAAAACTGTATACAATGAATTTGACCAGTATATCTGTGAGAAAAAAACCCACATTCTAAATTCACTAAGTTACTCATTGTAAAATATCGCAACTTTTATGAACAGAGGATTGATAGGGTTTTTTTTTTTTTTGAGGTACTGCAGTGTGTCTTCCATTACAGTTATTGGGTAAGTGTGAAAAGTATTCAACTGTTGGAAATACTAACAGTGGACAATCAATTACGTGAGCACTATACTAGATAAAATGACAGTACTGTATAAATTTGCATTCAGTCTTAAATTCTAACATGTTAACAAGTTTTGAAAAGAGTAAGTGTACCTTGGACTTGCAATTATTGATTTCCTTTAAATAATAAACTCATTGCCATATAGTTGATGCTTGCTAATGAGTAAGAATAATCCCTCAAGGGTTTTCTTCAGAGGTTTATTGCCACAGAAGTATGAAAGTCACATCTTCAACCTTATAGCTAGTTAGTCATTCTCCTAACTGCAAAGCTATGAATCAGAAATTCTGTGCAACCGTCCATAAATCTATTTTTATACATTTATGTCATGTCTTTATTCTGAAGAGAGAAGATGGTCAACTTGACTTTGAAATGTAGGCTAACAAAATCTCTAATAACTATTTATTATTTCACTTCAAATATCAGAAAATTGGTCAGTTTGTATTTGAATTAGACTAGTTATTTTCCTTATTCTAGGGAACTAATAGAATATGAAATATTTGGGCTGGCACGGGGCTGGAACATCTAAGAGAGTATCACAAGGCATGACACTGTTTGAGCTGGTGGTTTTAAAGCCTTAGTTGCTCATCATGTCACATCTGTGTGAATTTTTTTCTACAGGGAGCATGAAAAGTGAGAAAAAGGAAATACTCAAGTCACACTAAAACTAGAATTTTAGAAGCACAGTCTTTCAAAAAATCATATGGAAAAGCAACACTTGCACTGTCTGTATGCAAGAGTCCGAACCCACATATGTATTTTTTATTTATTCACAACAAACAACTTTTGTTCCTGCTAGTTCGTATTAATTTTGGAAATCCATGGCAAAGTAAGACTAACTCACTCAAGTTAGCCAGTTAAATTACATGAAAGTTAGGAAAGAAGAAGCTGAGAATTTTTTCTTGTGCTGTTGATGAATATCCTAAATCTAAAATAACAACATCAAACAATTAAAGATCTTAAGCAATTAATGACCAATGAACTGTTAACAATAAGTTTTTAAAGTTAAACTACTGGGAAAATCCTTTAACAGTATTTGTAACTAATTTTCACTATTCCTCATCATTTAGGGATAAAGAACACAATATGTATTTTGAAAACAGCAACAAAAGGGTTTGGGAGGAAATAACTTATGACAGAGAAGTTGAGTTTGTTGCTGTATTTTTACTTAGGAAAATTGTTCTGCGAAATGATGGAAAAAGTTGTGTAACTAGTCAGTGAATCTAATGACCTATGAATCTAATTACTAGGTGGCCAGGCCCAGAGACTGGTGGTGAATGGAGTTAAATCTAATTGGCGGCCAGTCACCAGTAGTGTTCCTCAGAGCTCAGTATTGAAGTCTGTACTATTTAATCTCTTTACCAATGATCTGGATGAGGGGATTGAGTGCATCCTCAGTAAAGCTGCTGATAACACCAAGCTGGGCAGATGTGTAGACCTGCTTTAAGGCAGGAAGGCCCCTCAGAGGGACCTGGAAAGGCTCGATGGACCAAGGCCAATTTTATGATATTTAATGAGACCAAGCAATCAAGTCCTATGAGGACTGGCTGAGGGAACTGGGGTTGTTTAGCCTAGAGAAGAAGAGGCTGAGAGGAGACATGGTTACTCTCTACAACTGCCTGAAAGTTGTAATGAGGCAGAAGTCAATCTCTACGCCCCAATAATGAATGATAGGACAAGAGGAAATGGCCTGAAGTTGCACCAGGGGAGGTTTAGATTGGAGATAAAGAAAAACTTTTTCACCGAGATTGTTAGACACTGGCACAGGCTGCTCAGGGAGGTGGTGGAGTCACTGTTCCTGGAGATATTTAAAAGCTGTGTAGATGAGGTGCTGAGGAACATGGTCAAGTGATGGGCTTCTCAATATTAGGTTAGTGGTTGGAACTTGATGGTCTTAAAGGTCTTTTCCAACCAAAATGAATCTAAAATTTTATGATTCCATGATTCTCTGACTTATTGAATTTTATAAGGTAGTCTCACCTTTATATCTTTATAATTTTTAAGTTGAAAAAATGATGACTTTATAATAGCAAAAGTCCTATTTAATTTCTCAAAATATATAAAGACCATGCATAGATATATAAGGGAAATATAACGCATCAATTCACAAATGACAGTATTGAAAAATTAAATAAAGAGATGCTAAGTGTACTCAAAATATATCAGAATGTTTAGAGACACCAGTGTGCTTAAATTTATTTTTTTAAATACCATCACTAGACTGAAGAGAGGAAACTACCAAATGAGATATGAACATAGTAAATAAATTCTTTCAACAGAAATAATGGAACTAGAGGAGGTTACTTATGACATGAATGATTTTGTGTTTGTTTAACAGAGAAAAGGTAGTTAGAAATATCTATAATGACAGCACCTGCAAGAGATTAATTTCTGGAAAAGTCAAAAGGAGGCTTTTCAGTAAGACAGTGGCAATAATAAAAGAAAATAATGTACTGTTGTCTTTATTCTTCCAGACCAATTTTGAACTATTAAAGAGATGTTATGACTAGTGAACCACCAAAATTCTCTGTCATCTGTAAAATAAGAGAAACAGTAAACTAGCTATGACAGATATCACTACTTTGGTGTATTTTTAACTTCTCTGATGATAGTTTGTATGCAATATATCTGCCAAGTTATTGAACAATCAGTCATTGGCTCAAGTTTTCTGAAATAATTTTAGAAAACTTAAAGAGGATGTTTGCATACATACAGATATATGTACATATACACATATGTAATCATGCTCATTGTGCTGAAAATTGATATAGGTGTGGCAATTGAGCAGGAAAGGCTGTCAAAATTACTGATTAAATTATCATAATAGATGTAATTTCTTTTTATGTTCCAGTTCTGTATAAAAATCACTATTATTTTTTTTTTAATGTACATGTTTATATACTCACACACATGCATATATTACACACAAGACTATGTATGTATAACTTTCCTTTAGAGGCTATGTGGATATATGTATGTACACATGTATTTTTATGTTTACGCATAAATTACAATTTTTATTGTATTGATAAAGTTACATATTTGTTTTGAGAAGTTATTTTTAACAAATGTCATTATTTGGGGTATTAAAGCATTTATGACTGTTCCAAAGTTTATGTAAGCCAATGAGGATAAGGGCCTTATTGCTGTGTATATAGCATAGTACTATGCTATATACCTCATGTATTTTGTCTGTAACCTGAAGCTGTATTCACAATTTCACAGAAGGTCAGAAGATCAAGAATGCCTCTGAATTATTTCTTATACCTATTAGAGCATTGAAAATTTCTATTTCAAGTCAGTGTTATTATGTAGTAAAATCCATATGTTTCTAGAAAGACTTATATTGTTGCTGCTATCCCTAGCAAGGGTTCTTTGGGTAAATATTAATTTTATACCATGGATAAATGATCCTGATTACTTCCTATTTAATGTACTAGCTAAAGTATTGAGAAGTTGACTGTGACTCAACTTTCAATAATAAAAATCTAAAAGTAAAGAAGTCATCACAAGATGATTTGTAGCTAAAATATTTAAAGGTTAAAAAGGCCACAAAAATCTTGCTAGGATTAAAGGACTACAAGATGACTTTGTCTTCAGACTTGGCACAGGCCTGATTTCACGCATTGTGATATGCACATGACATTCCTCTTGCCATGCTGTGACATTTGGAGAGGAAGCATTTGTAAGAAGCCCTAAGGTTGGATTTCCCAGACCTGCTCTATTGATCTCCACTTGTTCCATCTTTATTTGGGCTTTGATTTGTTCTACAACTCATTTGTCTAAGCATTCTCATTGCTGCTCTGCAACTTAAAATGGAGTAGGTATATGCCTTAGGTAGTCTGATGCCTACAACATCATCGATTTGCCTGTAAAATACACAGTTCTACCAAGAAAGACATAAAACCAGTTGTGATGCAAAACCATAATTGAAACCATTTTTTGGTATAATCAAAAGAAAATACTGAAAGTTAGTATCTGAAATATTCCATAAAATTGCAATTAGTAACTTTCCTTGTATTTCAACTCTCAGTTTAAATCTGGAATTTCATTAGTCACCAAGTGAAGGCATATAAAATCATCCAGGATAATATTACCCTCAAATGCAGTATAATTCAAGCTTTAAAAACTTTTGAAAGGATGATTTCTATCTGCAGTAATTAAAGTAGTTGAAGGCCATTGTGTCAACAAAGCATTTAGCACAGATCTGTCTGTATAACTGTCTTTAAAATGGACTCTTTAGAGTGAACTAGGAACATTTCTTAAACAACTTTAATAAAAAGCAAACATTCTATTAGAGCAATCTACAATCAAAGGAAAATGGAGAACTGCAAAATGCCATATTGCTTGGCTTATGACTGTGGAGTTTTTCCTAGCAATGACAGCATCCTTGAAACGTTTATAATCTGTGAATAAACAGCTTCTCTCAGCTGGTCAGGGCATATAGCGTGAAAGCATGAATACTGTCTTTTGATTGAAATCAGGCTATATTTTCAGTTGATTTTTATAGAATCTACATGGCATTTGCTGGGCTAATGAAACTTTGTTTCCATAAAGCTGTTGTTTTTCATGTAATACAACAAGCTCATATGCAAGAGGCACACCAAATCGTCTCTGATTTTATTATGAAATAATTATGACAAATTTTCTTTTATCAATATTCTGTATATATTGCAGATATAAATTCTGTAGTAAGGGTATTTTGATTTATTATGTACTACTTTTCTCTAACAGAAGCTGAACATTTTATATAAATTTCTCCATTTTCTTTTCTCCTGTGATTTTTTTGAATCCAGATTCAGCTGAGTATTGTGCTCTATCTGTGTGTAGATTTGTATGATTCACATGCCATGGATTTTTTGCATTTTTTTTAATAGCTGTCTCAAAGTATAATCCTTAACAAGATTTATGTAAAATGTGACAAATGTACTTAAATTGTTCATCAGACCTAGTAAGCTTATTCTTGCTCTGTCATTCTCTAAAGTTCAACAGAAGACACCTCCAGTCAAGCAGACAAGTTAATCACGACACACGGCCTACTTTCTTTATCCAAGGCAGAGAAGTATGAATGGAAAGAAACCTCACAACAACGTGTTTGGGATACAGTGAAATGCTTGTCTGTTTACATTGTACTCTTTCTGTTTTACTAGCACTAAAAATAATTTTCTACAGATTATTATTTGCTATATATCTTCGACAATGAAGGAACATATAAAGATACTCAATTTCTATGGTGTTGTCTAGTGAAGGAGGAAAAATAAACTTCCTGTGCTTACTAGTGGGAGTGGGGATCACAGGTGGGATAGTGCTGCCTTCACACTAAAGCGGACTTTAGTTAGCTGGCACAAATATCCAGGAGCATACTGGGCAAGAACAAGATTGTCTCTCAAACTATTTTCTGTCTTGTAGGATATTTTGGCAAGTAGCATAGAATAAGGTTCTAGTTCTTGATCTGAGTTCATTCACTTCAGTTTTTGCACTGATTTTGCTCCATATGGTGTCTTTTGTAAGCATTGAGGGAAAAATCCTCTGAAATACTCCACAAGGTTCATTAACTGGATACCATAAGGTTAAGTTTCTTACTAAATATATTGCCACTGCTACTATTATTTTTTACTGTTCCATAACTGTTTATTGCTGCAGTGGAATTTTCACACATATGTTCTCAGCTTGGAAGAGAATTACATTTCCAGTTATTTGCTGATAAAGGGAAATTCCAATTTAAGGCAGCTGCAAGGCTCAGCCTTTCACAAACATCTCTGTGCAAAACTCTAGGTCAATTTACAACATGTGCATATCCTTACAGAAACATTTCTCTTTTCTGGACTTTCTGCTTTCTTCTTGCAAGGTTTCTCAAATTGAAAAGTGGTTATATTTTTCATTTTGTCATTTTGTAATTTCTAAATTTTTATATTAGATAAAAGTTTAAAAGTCTGTTCAGCAAAATAAGGATACAATTCGCATTATTTTATGTATTAAATTCTTAAAGAATGCCATGGTTTAATATCAGCCAGCAACTGAGCCCTGCACTACTGCTCACTCACGACTCCCTTGAAGGAGTTGCAAGAATAAAAGTGTGAAAACTTACGGGTTTCACTCTCATAAAGCAAAAACCCAGCATGAAAGCAAAGCAAAACAAGGAATTCGTTCAACACTTCCCATTGGCAGAGAGACATTCAGCCTTCTCCAGGCTGAACATGCACAACAGTGGCTGAGGAAGATAGACATCATCAAACATCCTCCCCTTCCCTCTTCTTGCCCCAGCTTTATTTGCTGACCATGATGCCGTATGGTGTGGGATATCCCTTTGGTTGGTTTGGATCAGCTGTCCCAGCTGTGTCCCCTCCCAGCCTCTTGTGCATCCCCAGTCTAATCACTGGTGGGATGATGTGAAGAGCAGAAAAGGCCTTGATTCTGTGTAAGCACTGCTCAACAACAGCAAAAACATCTCTGTTAGCAATACTGTTTCTGGCACAAATCCTAAAAATAGCCCTATATCAGCTACTGTGAAGAAAATCCCCTCTATCTCAACCAAAAGCAATCAGAAAGTTATTGTAATTTTGAAGCTTACCTCACCTTTCTTTGATTCTTTCAAATTTTTTGGTACATCATAACATCCCTATAAAGCCATCACATTAATAATTGAAATACTAGAGTTAGTTAGCTTCTATAAAAACAAGGTCTGACTAGAAGATTATTAACTGTCTTTGTCAGAAATAAAGGTATATATATATAAATATCAAACTGCATGAATGAAAAAGCTCTCAGGTCTGAAACAAACAGAAAATTAAACACATAATAAGCAGTTTATTAAAGACAGTATTTAGGCCTAAATACTTTAATTACAAATGCTGTTTCTCAAGTTCATTCAGAGCAGTGCAGTGACAAAAGCTAACTCAAAAGTTTCAATGCAATTTGGGTGCACCTCTAAACTCAAATTTATGTATGTTAAGTAGCTACGATTTTACATTAACATTCAATGAAGATACACTGCAGAGATATCTACTCAAATGACTAGAAAAAATATTTATAATATTACCAATCAAGTAGCTTGGACACTGTTTCTGAAAACTTTAAGTGGAAGCATACTTCAGTTCAGCTGAAGTTTTCTTACCCACCAGTTCAAGCCCTTGCCAAGTGTTTGGACCATCTCTCAGTTTTAAACTAGCCTGGATCAATACGAAATACACAACCCAGCTTTAACAAGGACCTACCTGACATGCATTCCTATTAATGTAGCTGTTTCCTTTGAAACTGCAGGTAGAAAAGCAAACCTGAAAAATAAATCTTTAAGATTAATCTTTTAAAGCACTGTAAGATCCCAAGACCTGATTATCAGTTGGATGGGTGGTTTCAGAGGAACAAGTCTATGTATGACACAGCTCTTATCCCTTCATCACAGAATTGAGCCAGGGTTTATATCTCCTGCAGGTTATCAAAATACAGTAATGAGTATTTCTAAGAGTTCATTTAAAAAATATCAGATTTTATGGACAAGAAAATTGATATCACCTTAGAGAAAATGAAAAAATCATCTTTGAATTGGTTTGCAAGACAGAAATTTTTCCACTTTTTGAACTTTTGAGGGAAATGGGTTGAGATCTTAAACTGCTATTCCAAATGAATTAGGTTAGTATCAGAATTATTACATGCATATCACATTGCCAGTGTGATAGTAAGGTAGTCTTCTGGATCGGGCAAATTATAAACCTTGGCTATGACTATCACTGGAGCAAGGTGGTTTTGAAATGAGCTGACAGTGTTTCATGAAATGAAATGTCTGAATTTTAATTAGAATAATTTGGCTGAACTAACGTTACCAGTCTTATGATTTCACTGGCAGAACAACTGGGTGAAAAATTTGGATCTGATTTATTAATAATCCCTATTTTCATGTTGAATAGTAAAGAGCATCTACTCAAACTGACATGGATAGTATTTCATCTTTGTAACAAGAATGAGGTAAGACTATGGAATCTAATTAATTGATTTATCTCTTGGCAATTATAGTATTTTATACTGTGCTTACATAACTTTACGATAAAAACTCCATCAGTTAAGCATCATCTTCTTTGCTTTCCATATCTTTTAAAATTTCTTTTTATTTGTCTTTTTTTCTTTTCTTTTAATTTTTTTTAACCTCAAATGTTTATGGTGACTGCATAGATTATACTTTAACCTAAAGAAACCCTGATCTAAAGAACAAAGAACTAACAGAGGGGATTGCTAAATGGTGCTATTTAATGATTATGTCTTTTATCTTTCTCTTGGTCTTTCTTGCTTTTTTGCCTTGATCTGTTATGGAAGTTCATGTTGAATTAATGAAATGAAAACATTAAAAAATCCAAAAAACATTTATTTTAAATAAAGATATAATCCATTGTCCTTTGTATGGACCTAGTTTTCATGCAGCATAATGAATGTTCCTCCTGAGTATTTACTGGATAGAAAAATTTGGATATTAGAGGTCATTGAGTCAAATATTGTTAAGAGAATATGACATTGTTAGAGATTTTCTAGTCTTCATAGGAAAAATCAGTATAGCTGAATACTAGGTGAAAAAAAAAGTATTTTCAGATGTTATATGAAGTCACATGCCTTTTTTCTAAGCTATATGTAAAACTTGGAGAAGTGGAAAAATATTGAGGTTTATTCCTTAGAAATTTAGATGACTTCTAGCAGGATTATATGTAATGAGTTTCCGACAATTTAGGCAAAAAAATTTATAACCCAAAAAAGATATACAGTTTACAGTGAATGTGAATATGTCTGAAAAATTACTTAATTTCTACATTTTACACACCTGTTTTTTGACAGTTCTGTGTGAGTCTCATTGTGAAAATCTACACTTATGTGCACATGCAGCCTCCACTGGAGTCCTGAACTTAGACTTAAGAATGTGTTTGAGACTTTCAGGATTGTTAATACCCTCTTGTTCACTTTCTGTTATGTTGGATTGGAATAACTATCTAGAGCTTAGGAAAAATGAGAATTGACACAAAGCTTTACCTGTCTGCAGGGAAAAATAATTTTAAATGAATATGGAGGTCAGTGGAAAATTATTAATTTTATGCTCCAGTTACTTTTATTATTCAAATATAGTACCCATGCCAGTGTAGTTATATATAAATGGAAAAAAGTGCATATCCATTTTTCTTTCAAAGCTGTTTGACTTTTTTTTAACCTCAATCTTTGTTTTACATATAAATTAAAATTCAGTTCTCTTGTTATCCATAGTTTGGATTCTTTCACTCATGCAATACCGTGCATGACAGTTTTCACTGCAAGGCTCAGATAGACACTTAAGAGACTTACATTTATTATCATTCATTATTCGTATGCACATCACATGCTTAAGCATGAGAAATTTAGAATAAAGTAATGCATTTAGAATAAAGTATCACATGTTATCCAAAAGCAAAAGAAGATCACTCTCTTCAGAGCAAATATGCAGGTGTTGGGTCTGGGAAGGGATGAATAGTGACTTTCCACACTTTGCATCAATTTTGGGCTGTGACATACATTCTATAGCAGCAAGTACTCTTACCTTGAACAATGTTAAGAGGGCTTCACCTAGTATCGTGACTGAGAGTGCTAGGAAAGAGGAGTATGTGTTTGGGCAAAGGCAACATAGGAAAAGGAAATCAGCACTCAGGGTACTGACTCCTGTGCAATTAGTTAGGGCTGAATCTAGCCTGGAGATTAAAAGAGACAACCATCTGGCCAGGAGTGGCTTGCTTTAAACTCAACAAAACAAAACAATGTTTTGGAATGTTATTCCTCAGAATTCATTACTATCACATGATCATCCAGACTCCAGAGATGTTTTTCTTCACTACAAAAAGGAGTTAAAAGCCTAGCTATAGACAACCTTATTAAAATCACAAGTGGGCAAAAAATGTACAACCTGATAAACGTGTTCTCCCTGAAAAACTCTTTGAACTGTGCTGTTTGGGGACTGAGAGCAAGTCATGTGCAAACCAAATACATTTAATCAAATGTTTCCACTGTAAATAAAACACTTAAGATAGAAGCATTGTCATGTATTAGTTAATCTCATTCTCCTTTTGCAGAAAATTATTGCAGTTGTCATTGAACAGTAAATGTTCAAAACAACTCAAGATATAATAAATACAATAATGTAACATGATAATCTTTAAAGGAATGTGAAACTATGTCAAAATGTAAATTTATTACTCTGTATATTTTGTTTCTGTGACAGATTTAATAAGTACAAAAAAGCTATTTAACCTAAGCCTTTTGATAATCATAGTTTCTGGCCAAGTAGCTGTAAAGCTGACCTTTAAAAATACACATTGATTGCTAGGTTTCTCAGTTTATTTTAGTGGCACTCGGAAGCCACTGCTTGCCCATCTTTCTTCTTCTGACAGGGCTCTTTCACCTTCTTTTTGTTTCAGAACTTTATGCAAATTTGCTTTTCCTGGGAAAGAGCAAAAAACAATTTGAAAGTATGTCACATCAAAAATCCTTTAGTTATATGTCCTAAATATCAAGCTCACAGTTAAAATATGTTGGAGTTTATATTTTAAAAATGGGATTTAATCTTGTCCTATAAGAAGGCTTTTCTCTATAGGGTTGTAGGGATCAATCTACAGTTGAACCTTTCCTTCTTACACACAAAGATATCAGGAAACAATTTCCATATGCCTTGGCCACCCTAATATAACTGACCCAAACTCATAACACCTCATCTGAGAGCGCCATTATATAAGAACCTGCTTCTAGAGGACTGGAAAGGCCACTTTTCTCATACTTCTCTGATCTTGAATTTGGAAATACTTGAGGTTACTATGAATTTATCTTTTCTTCCAATATGAAAGGATAAGGAAGATTTGGCCCTCACTATGTAACAGAAATGCTTCTATGGAATAAAATTCTTTGCAGGATTACAAAGATTTTAACTAGCTACCATGCATAATGATATTACACTTCACCCTCCTGATCATTTACTTTAGTGAAAGCCAGCACATCCATTGCTGTGACAAGCTGCCACTGATATCAAGAATGTAGCATCACGATGCATTATACAGCTATCTTAAACAGACACCTGCAGCTATGAATCAGCTGGAAAAAAAATTAACTACATCTTGAAACACATTCACCAAACTTAAGCTATCTTGAACTGACAAGAGGAGTAAATTCCAAATGCCAAAATGCTATCTATCAGTTTTGGAAAGTTCAATCCCAATGGACAAAGGTAAGATTTTAGCTATTCTTACTGCAGTGATGGACTACAGAGTGAGAGCAATCCTTCAGCTAACAAGATCCTGGTTCTTTTAGGATGTTCTTATGCTTTGCAAGCTGATGTCCAGACATAAGATACCAAATAACAGAGCAAGAATGTCAAAGTGAAGTCTAAAACATCTCTCATTGCCTGTCAATATTCTTTAAAGATTAAAAAGTGCACTCATTTGTTCTTTATTTTATGTAGCATTTTTATGTATTTCATGTATTTTTCAAAGGCAGATATAACTGCCTTTATCTCCTCCTGTTGTTTTTTTTTTCCTATGGCTAGTGTATTGGTTTCCCACTTTATATTGTTGTGTATGTATTTCATATGCTTTGCTAGGGAACAGAGACACAGTACACTAATTAATGCAAAGCCAAAAAAATATAAGGAAAAGCTGCAAGTTAAGGTTTTGATTTTGCTATTTCTCATACAAATCTAACTCTTTCACAAAGAGGAACAAGTTATAAAATATTAAGGTGTCAGGTGGAATACAATGTATAAATGACAAAAGAAAGACAAACAAAAGCAATTAAAATAATGAGATGAATGAAGTAAGAGAATGGTTTCTGGTGGGTTGACATTGGCTGAATGCCAGCTGCCCTAGAAAACTGCTTTGTCACTTCCCTCCTTAGCTTCACAGCAAAGAGAAAATATAACAATAGGCTCCTAGGTCGAGATAAGGAGAGTGCTCACCTGTTGCTGTCATAAGAAAAACAGACTTAATCTGTGAAATAAGATTAATTTATTACAAATCAAATCAGAGTAGGATAATGAGAAATAAACCTAAATCTTAAAAACTCCTTACCCCTACCTCTCCCTTCTTCCTGGGCTTAATTTTTACTCACGATTTTCTCTGTTTTCTCCCTGCCAAGTGGTGGAAGGGGAGGAGAATGGGGGTTGTGGTCAGTTTATTGTACATTGTCTCTTCTGCCCTTTCCTCCTCAAGGGGAGGACTCCATGCACTCGTCTACTGCAGCATGGGGTTCATCCCACAAAATATAGTCGTACATGAACTTCTCCAATATGAGTCCTTCCCAAAGACTGTAGCTCTTTATGAGCTGCTCCAGTGTGGATCCCTCATGGAGTCACTAGTCCTACCAGCAAACCTTCTCCAGTGTGGACTTTTCTGTCCATGGGTACACAGATTCTGCTAGGAGCATAGGCTTTCCACAGGGTCATAGCCTCCTTCAAGCATCTATCTGCCCTGGCATGGAGTCTTCCCCACACTGAATGTGGATTTCTGCTCCTTCATGGCCTCCGTGGCTGCAGGGGCAGGGCCTGCCTCACCATGGGCTGCACCGTCTACAGGGGAATCTCTACTCCAGTCCTGCTCCTCCTCCTTCTGTACTGACCTTTGTGTCTGCACAGTTGTTTCTCTTGCATGTACTTACTCCTCTCTAGCTGAAGTTGTGTGGTTGTTTTTTTTTCCCTCTTCTCAAGTGGTTTTATCACAGAGGTTTTATTACCATTGCTTATTGCCTTGGCAGATCCATCTCAGAGCCAGCTGGCACTGGCTTTATCAGACATAGGAGAAACTTCTAAGTATCTTCTCACAGAAGCACCCCCTGTAGCCTCCTACTGCTAAAATCTTGCCACACAAAGCAAATACAATGATATTATCAGAACACANATGGGCTGCACCGTCTACAGGGGAATCTCTACTCCAGTCCTGCTCCTCCTCCTTCTGTACTGACCTTTGTGTCTGCACAGTTGTTTCTCTTGCATGTACTTACTCCTCTCTAGCTGAAGTTGTGTGGTTGTTTTTTTTTCCCTCTTCTCAAGTGGTTTTATCTCAGAGGTTTTATTACCATTGCTTATTGCCTTGGCAGATCCATCTCAGAGCCAGCTGGCACTGGCTTTATCAGACATAGGAGAAACTTCTAAGTATCTTCTCACAGAAGCACCCCCTGTAGCCTCCTACTGCTAAAATCTTGCCACACAAAGCAAATACAATGATATTATCAGAACACAGAGAGTTTAATAAGCAAACACAGCTCCATACTTGCCCAACAACTCTGACATCTAATTTTCCAATACTATGTTAATTTTTTTAAAGAAAAAAAAATGATATATACTTACTTCTCTACAAAATTAACAATCAAACCGTTTCAAGTGTTTTGCCTTTTCTTTCTTTTAAGTTTAGAAGATCATGTTGTAAAATTATTCTGTTAGAATAAAAACTTGATTTTGCTCTGTAACCTGTACTAAGTTGAAGCACATCCCTGGAGATCTGCCAAACTACCTGAAAACTATTGGAACAACCAGTGATCCATGTTGTGTAACCTTTATCTCCTCACTCTCTGCCTGCTTTTGTTCATATCTTGCATTTTTTCTTTGATTGGGTGGTTGCAGCTTGAATAAGGAAAGATGACTAATCACAGAATCACACTAATTGTTTAAAAATATTTCAAACGTCTTTTGAAGCACTCCATTATAGGAAGTTATACTCATGCTGCAAAGCTCCACTTTGTCTGCTCTCCTATTATGTTAATAACATGTGAACTGAATGGGCTACGTGTTCAATGCAATGTGAAGGATATTTGATGCATAGTTCCTCTTAATAATAATAATTTAAAAGAGCCTTAGAAAGCAGATTTACCTTTCTGTACTAATGAAAACCGACATGTCAAGATTTTGGTCTGTGATAAATGTGGCCTGAGTTTGAAAGATTTTCACCGCAAAGGAGTTTCTGTCAGCAGAAGCAAACTGTTGTCTCTAAACTCAGACTATTGTATTGAAATACCCAAGTATGAAGTTAGAACCATAAATATATACACTATGGAGAGAGGAGGGGGGAAAAAAGCAGTCCAAATGTCTGAAGTATAAAATATTTGAGTTCACTCCATCCCTTGGTTATACTTAGCCCTCTGACTTCCATATATTTCCAACGTAATATTTAAAAAAAATCATTCCTTTATCCTGAGGGAAAAATGAGGGTAAATAAATAGTTGTTTTGTTTTGTTTTGTTTTCCTGGCAAGTATCCAAAACCCCAAAAATGCATCTATCCATTTTTCAGAAATGGCTAGAGATTTTGATTGCTTTGAGAGATAATTGTTTTAACAGGGGATTAAAAAAAAAAAAAAGAAGAAAAAACATAGCAAAACTCTATGTGAATACTGNAAAGATTTTCACCGCAAAGGAGTTTCTGTCAGCAGAAGCAAACTGTTGTCTCTAAACTCAGACTATTGTATTGAAATACCCAAGTATGAAGTTAGAACCATAAATATATACACTATGGAGAGAGGAGGGGGGAAAAAAGCAGTCCAAATGTCTGAAGTATAAAATATTTGAGTTCACTCCATCCCTTGGTTATACTTAGCCCTCTGACTTCCATATATTTCCAACGTAATATTTAAAAAAAATCATTCCTTTATCCTGAGGGAAAAATGAGGGTAAATAAATAGTTGTTTTGTTTTGTTTTGTTTTCCTGGCAAGTATCCAAAACCCCAAAAATGCATCTATCCATTTTTCAGAAATGGCTAGAGATTTTGATTGCTTTGAGAGATAATTGTTTTAACAGGGGATTAAAAAAAAAAAAAAAGAAGAAAAAACATAGCAAAACTCTATGTGAATACTGAAATGTTTGCCTGTGAAACCCAGCAGATCACTACCTCTTCAAACTGTGTATCACCCACCACTGCATTATCAATGCTCTTGAAAAAAGTCAACATTTTTTTCCACAAGTGTTTTTATACATATAAATGTTCTTAAAGGAAATTAAACTGCAGATAGAAGCTATTCTCAGAAGCAAACAGTGATTTTTGAACAAAATGAAACATTGAAGAGGGTCTCATCTTAAACTAGTGATTATGTACTCTCTGCAAACCAATTATCCTGTTCGGTATCAAGCAGGAAAGCATCCAACTGCAAAAGAATGTAAGGAGAGCCATATGAGATCATATCAAAGACCTAGAATTCTCAGGTCTTGAAAATTTTACTTCAATTGATATTTTGTTAGAATTCATACTAATAAATAAAATATAAAATATGAGGCTTTCTGCCACTAAATAATGTTATAAAATGCATATAAAATTTCAAGTCAGGCTCAGTCTGCCTGATTTTGGATTGGATTGGGCAGGTATTGGTTATAGTCACATTTTCAGATCTTTATTAACTGAAATGGTAAAGAAAGGACATAGTTAACCAGTTGCAGATTGCCCAGTTGAAGAATTCTTCAGAGCATGTCTCAGCTGAGCAGAATGTTCATTTAAAATCTCAGCTCTTCTTTTTAATTGGTTTTAAGCACAATAACTTAGCTTTTAGCTTCCTGATCGCATCGGAACTTGTACCATATTGCCAGAATAAAGGAAGGGATGGGCACGCAAGATTTAAAAAAATTTCAGAACTGTAATTTCACAAAGACAAGATACAGTTTGAGAGTTAATATAAAGTTTCCAATTATTTCTTCCAATTAATAGCTGCTAAATATTCCAGTGTCAGTTGAAAAATATATGAAAGTTAATTGAATTCATCCAAATATCTTTAAGGAACATATATTAAGCACCACCAGCAAGGAGGAAAAATTATTTGGCTGAGTGTATAGGTTCTCAGCATTGTATAATACTCAACAAAAATCTGAGTTTAATCTCTCAAGTAAAAATTTTTGAGCGCTCTCTCTGGCTTTATCAATCTGGCCTACCTCTCCAGAAAGGTACAAAGGGTACAAATAATTCAGTTCCCAGTGATATTTCAGGATCTCAGTAGGCACCAACACCAGCATGGATGTGGCATGTGGCAGAGTGGGACCATTCCAATCTAGTTATACACATGCAAACAAAAGGAAATCAATTACAGAAGATGATGTAAGACAACTATATTGCATCTGGGGAGTTGATGGCAAGAAGAATTAGTCAAAATTTTAATTTCTCACTACCTGGTTATTTCTGATGGGTGTAAGATGGCAAAACAGTACAGACAGTGAACATGTTGAAAAAACAAAACAAAACAAAACAGGTATGAAAAAGAAGGTGGTCAGTAAAAATGAATTCAAAGTTTTTCCACATCAGGCACAAAAAGGTATACTTAAAGCGGAATTTGCCTTTCTTGCCTTCTTCCTGCAGCCCTTTGCATCCAGCTCAAAAACTCAGATGATAATGTTCTCAACAATCAAATAGACTCTCCCCACCTGTCCAAATCCACACTGGCTCTTTGTGTGAGATATTTATGTGGATATTGATTTTAACAGCAGTATATAGGTGTTAATAAAATGGAGAGTTGAAGCTCCTAGTATCAGCAAGGTGGAAATGACTGTCAATGTCAGATGATGAGAACAATCATGATTGGTAGAGAGTGAATATTAATCAGACAACTGATTAAGGAGAGACATAATTATGGGGAGAAATGATTAAGAGAAAGGAAACCAGCATTCATCAAGGGTACTGTGAGAGACAAGGTACTCCAAGATGCCTAAACTTCCCCAAACAAATGTGAGAGTAATTGCCTCCTCCAGCTTCAAGAAATGTTGATAGAGCAAAGCGCAGCACAGAGTGAGTGAGTGGGAAAGCTGAAAATTGAAAAGGAGAAAAAAGCAAATGGGCAAAATGTGGGAGAGAGATCTCTGAGGCAGTAACTGAGAAAAGGGTAGCAGGTAAGGCTGGACATGGAGACAAACAGCAACACACAGAAAAATGGGAGAAAAATGGAGGTTGGTGATTTTAGGAGGACTACACGTTGGAGCGGGGGAAGAATGTGAGGAGTCATCCTTCTCTGAGAAGAGAGAAGCAGCAGAAACCATCTGTGAGGCCACTCTAGCAAAGGACCATGATCAGCCATAAGGATCAAGGGTCTTTGAAACATCCTAAGGACAGAGAGGGCTCAGTTGCCACTTACGGTCCTAGGCAAAACAGACAAGACTACTCAATTGGGGAAGGAAAAAAATTAATTTAATTCACCACCAACTGAAAATATAAAATCCCAAAACATAACAAACAGAAAACAACAAAGAGTGGCATAATGATAAAGAGCAAAACAGCCCTTTAAGACCACCTTCCCCTCACCCCTTCCCTCTTCCCAGCCTCAGAGTGCAGATCCCAGTGTCTTTACCTCCTCCCCCCAAAGAACAGCTCAGGAGGGCAGGGAATGAGAGTTTCAGTCAGTCTTTTCCTGATGGCTCCTGCCACTTGCATCTTCTCAGGGCACATGAACTCCTTGCCTGTCCTTCCTGCTTCAGCACAGGATCCCTCACATGTGCCTGATGTGCCTTCATCTCAAGGACTACGGTTCCTCTCTGCCTCCTGTGTGTGTCTCTGTGGTGTGCAGGCTCTCGAGCACAGCCTGTACTATGGCTACCTCTTCACTCAATCTCCTGCCCATCCAGGTGACCCAGAGCTGCTGGTGGCTCTCAGTCCTACCATTGCCCTCCATAGGTTTCAGGAACACAGCCTGCATTCTTGCCACAGACTGCAGAGGGATCTCCAGTCCAGCACTCCTCCTTCCTTCTCTGACTTTGGGTTCTGCATGGTTGCCTCCATCTTGTACCATTCCTCCACCTCCTTTCCTGACTCAGATTTCTCTTCTTAAGAGAAATGACAGATTGGCCCAGCTAGGCTGGAGGTGGGTCCATCTCAGAGCCAGGGGATGTTTCAAGAAATGTTTACTGGTAGAGCACTGCGGTCTTCTCCCCCTGTTACCAGGCAAAAGCAACTCCACACAAACCCACGACAACATCTCATCCCATTGGGGAAGAAATCTGGCTGAAAGAGCTGGAAATTCTTATTGAAGGATTAAGGGTTTGGAGAAAGGATGATCTTTAATTCAGGCAAGATTGAACTTTTAAAATGTGATTGCCAACTGCAAAAATCTAAAGAGATTTCTTATTGCCTGATTTATTGTTTCCAAGCAAAGAATTGATCTAAATAAGAGTAATGAATGTAGGCAGAAATTAATAATTACACATTTGTTGTTTCTCCCATTTAGTTTCAACTTTATTCCCCAGATAAGTGCCCAGAGATTCTATTGTATAGAGTGCCATCTCACCTGAGGTCAGACCAAGAAATGTGTTTATTTTTCTAATAATCTAGAGTATTTTAAAATGATGGGCAGAAAAACACTCTTTTAAAAGTCTTAAATGTCCTATGAAAATTGACACCACTCTACCACTCATTGTTTGGCTACCATTTTTTCTTTTTCATCTTCTGTATAGTATGTTTCTAAGTGATGGTATTCCTTCTTTAGACCTCTTTATAGAGTATCAATCAATTTATGAAGATCATATGTTTGTCGCCCTTATGCACTGTCATGCTAAACTATTGGAGACTACTGCTGTCCTTTCAGAAACTTACAGATAAATTGCAGCCAATAAGAATGGGATTTCATGTTATGTTAACTTAAACACCAAATGTGTTTATGTCATGGTTTGATATGAAGGCATTTCTGGTGGTAGTGGAGAAGGGGCTGTAAAGATGGCTCCTGTAAGATGTTGCTCAAAACTCTCCCCAGCTCTGAGTCAGACCCACTTCTGGGGCACCTCCACAATTACTTTTTGAGAAGAAGAAGGAGACAGAAGAGGAAATAAATGTGTTGCATAGACAACTGTTTTTCTACTAAGACAAAAATGTCACTGAAATCTATGTAAACTTTCACTCATCTACTACTGTATTTTCCTATCAGTTATGGAGACTATTATTAAAAAAAAAGGCATTATGTTTTTATTTCATTAAAGAAAAGAAAATTTACTTAGAATGCCTTCATTATCTTTGCAAACAGAGGGTAAGTTTGGCTGAACAGTATGTTATTTATATAGCTTTTGGCCAACACCAAGTGAAATACTCCAATATATGTATTTGATTTCACTGTCAAAAGCCAACATGCTTATTAATTACAATAACTCTGTGTTTCTTTAAGGCTATTATGTCAGACTGGATGTATAGTTGGTTGGAGAGAGCACAGCTTTGACTCAGTATGTCGCTTCTTACCTTGCCAAGCATGAAAAGTGCAAGTAACAGGACTCGCAAAATGAAATATTGCCTGACAGAAACCTGCCTTCTAGACTGCAGATTCCTGGTATAAAGCCACCTTGACAGAAAGTGTATCACTCTCAGGACTCTTCAAATTAGTGAAGTGATGCAGCTTTATTATCAGACATTGTTCAGTTCATCATAAACGTCTCACTGCCACTGCACCTTATGTGTAAAAGGGGCTATATAAAAGCATACTATATTCCAATCTAATTCACACAATGGCTTTCTTGGTAATTAAAATCCAAGTACTGTTAAATTTCTAGGGATTTTCTATTACCTGTATGAATTAAATGATTTAGAATGGCTAGATTAAAATAGTTGGTGCCACTGCTTAAAAAGAGGAGTGGAATCTTTAAAAAGGAAAAAATAAGATTGATTTAGAGACTCAATTTATTGCTGAGTCATCATCCCAAATTGATCTGAAAACACATAGATGGAAAGAAGGTCTTTATAACTTTCCAGCTGATGGTAGTATGTCTTTTAAAGCCAGCATTAAAAGCCTGTTCTGTGGCCATAAATATAAGTGAGGAGAACAGAGTTTGCAATAAAATACTCAGTGTTGTTGCACAGAGACTGGAACTTGACAATGACCCTTGTTTTTCTGATGTTTTAGATTTTTGGAGGGAAACTGTTCTCTCTGTTCCTTATTGCATATTCTGTACTAAAGAACATTCATAATGGTGACCTGAAGGCTAAAACCTACATCCCTCTCCACCATCCATAATACCTCATAGAGTCCTCATCCCTGGTGATATTTAAAAAGCCGTGTAGATGAGGTGCTTAAGGAAATAGTTCGGTGATTGGCTTGGTAGTGTTAGGTTATTGGTTGGACTTTATGATCTTAAAGGTCTTTTCCAATGAAATGATTCTGATTCTATTCTGTGATTCTAAGATCAATCTCAGCACCTCTTCAAAGACTGCTAGAGAACAGATGACACAGTTTTGTCATTTATGGCATTGCCATCAGTATCTTTGGTTGGGGAAAAAACGGAAGCAGGAAGAAACTTTGAAGTCCTTGTCTATAACTGAATTGTGTTGAGAAGATGACCCAAAATAGATAATAGAGCAAATAGTCTCCTAGATCTTAGGACGTTGGATAAAGTTTGGTGAAAACCCTAAAGGAGTCCTGCTATTAGATCAAGAGTAGTAATTCCCACCTGAGGGAAAAAAAAAAACCAAACTTGCTCTTATCTTAGGCAGGAAGTTCTTGTTCTTAGCAAGGAGCCATAAGGCATTTGGTAATCCTATATATAGCCTACTGGGCAGGGAAATTCTGTCTGCTAGGAGTAAGATATTTTGGCCCCTGGAAATGCAACTTCCTCAAGCAATCTGTGTCAGTGGTCTGTCACCCTCATTGTAAAAAAGTGCTTTCTGATGTTTAGAGGGAACTTCCTGTGTTTCAGTTTTGTGTACATTGTCTTGGGTCCTGTCATTGTGTATCACTGAAAAATAGCCTATCTCAGTCCCCCATGGACCCTGTTTTCAGATATTTATATCAATTGATATGATCCCTCAAGCCTTGTCTTCTCCAAGTTGAACAGTCCCAACTTTCTCAGTATTCCCTCACAGGAGAGGTGTTCTAGTCCCTTAATCAGCTTAGTAGACTTTCACTGGACTCCACACCATGTCCATGTCTACCTCTTACTGAAGAACTCAGTCACAGTGCTCCAAGTGAGTTGTCACTAGTGCTGAAGAGAGATGAAGAATCACCTTCCTCAACCTGCTCGCAGCACTCTTCTTAATGTGGCCCAGGACACTTACCGGCCTTTCTTGGCACGAGGCTATACTGCTAGCTTATATTCAAGTTTGATGTCCACCAGGATCACGGGCCTTTTTCTGTCTGTTACTCTTACATTATCTTTGCAATATTTTAAGATTCTCTGATGAGTCCTTTAATAGACTTAAAAAAAAAAAAAGGAGCTTTTAGTTTTACATCTAAAGATTATGTTATTTTGCAGTTGGAGAGCTATGATGATTTTTTAAAGATTTTTTTTTCTGTTTTTTAAAGTCCAGAATTTACATGCTAATTCCCTGATATTTAGAGAATACTCAGACTTTTTATATCAACCTCACTTTCAAAAATGAACATGTTACTTCTGATAAGTCTGATACACTTTTAGACAATGAAATTATTTCCCTGGGCTCATGTGCAGGGCACTATATTTCTATGCCATTTAACCATTTCTATGATACTTACAACTGTGAAAGGGAAACGGAGTTGGCTCCTATATTAGCTATGTGTTACTTTTACCCTTCTTAATGCCTGCGTGTTCTTACCCATGACAGTTCCTGTGATACAAACTTAATGGAACATCGACTGTATATTCAGTGATATCTGGAAAGGAGTTGGCTTTTTGTGAACACTATGGTAATGAATCCCTGAAGTGAGTCACAGATTATTCTTCTGTCTTCTGCTGTGCCTTTTTATCATCAACTTCCAAGTAACTCATAAAGCTCTTATTTGTGCATCTTCATTGGACATGTCTTCAGATACTCAGTTCATTTATGTTGACTGACACTAGACAAAAAGAGAGAGGGCTGCTCATCTTCTCTCATGAAGAACCTTTACTCCACAAAGAAGTCAAAATTATGTTGCAAGATGGAATCATCACAGTCTTTCTCTACATGCAGAACATTCTCTACATAATCTGACATAGTTCCCAGTTTCTTTTTTCCTTCAAAATAGCTTCCTGTCATTTGGAAACAGATTAAGAAAGAAAAAATATATAGTTTCAGTCTGCTGGGGTAATGACAGAACAACCCATCCTGATCAAACCTATGTTGAAGTTCACATTACAACCTCCTTATCCACTCCTTCCTTTCTGTGACAGTCAACAAAGCAGAGTCAGCAGAAGCTGGCTGACCTCTCAGCCCTTTCATTGCAAAGTGAGATATTGTAAAGTACCAATGTAATAGTTTTAAATAAATAGTCAGCCTTTGCCCTGAGCCACTGAAAGGCCCATCAAACCTTCTCATCTGTCAGTGCCACTGATGGAAACATCAGCCTTCTGCAGAACAGAGAGATGAGATGAGATGAGATGAGATGAGATGAGATGAGATGAGATGAGATGATGATGAGATGGTGCACTTCTCACTAGATCTTGTCTGTCCTGTTTTTTGGTTAGTTTAAGTAGCTGGTGATTTAATGATTATATCTTTATCTCATCTGTCCAAAGTCCCAACTCAGCTAAGAATCCATTGCCCTTCTCTTCACACTCTAACACACCTCCACCAGCCTAAAATCTAACAGACATCCTAAAAGGAGGAATTTACAGCTTTCTCATTTAAGAGGTACTCACTCCCTCTTGTATTCAACTAGGATGAATAATAGATAATGAGGTAGCACAGTCACCACTAGAGAGAGCTCTGATACTAGAATTTTTATCAAGCTTTACTTTACCTAAGTTCCTATTGCAGTTTTAAGGGCAGTTTCTTGAATAGATGAAGTATCAAAAAAGGAGGGACAATACAAAAAGAAGGAACTTCAGTCTGTTAGGGAGGATTTTAGACATAATGTTATTGGGCTGTGATTGGTCTATAGAAAGGGTAGAGAGTATTTTTCTAGTTTGGACTCTTTCCTCTTTAATATAGCAGTTTTTGACACTCTGCTTGCAATACTTACAGCTGCTCAGCTGCTCTGCTTCATGATTTATGACTTGATATTGCCTTCAATAGAATATAGGATGAAAACACAATACTGGAATTTGGACGGGGGGAGAAGTGATTTATGTATCATACCATTTGTTGGTGGTTTATACTCCAGTAAAAATTTGTGCAACTTTTAGAAGTGACTTGGTATATTGTATTGTATTTTGACTATTTAAATAAGAAGTATCTATGAGCAGGGAAAGTACCCATATTTCTTTTTCATGAACACCAGAAGATAAAGCTACTTAAGATACCAATGCTATCTACTAATGATTAAGCCTTTATTATCTAGCTCATTACATCTTTACTGAACGGGAGATATGCATCGTGTGAAGACAAGACTGCCAAAGCTTGAACATGTAAGGCCAAGTAAGCAATTCCATTGTTTAATAGCCTCTTAAATGTGATCTGTCTTGTCATTGTCCACAATGTAGTGCTAGGACCAGAATGACAATCTATCTGAACTGTGTGAGTATAGCTCAGAATATCTTGAACTGTAGCTTCAGAATATCTTGACTTCTGTTTCTTCTTATTTAATTGGGACTTCTTTTTGCAAAGGCCTCTGTGGGAGACTAAGACACTACCAGTTCACTTGCAGCATAAGGGAAGAGCAACTTTAGTTTCCTTCCAAGGGAGCTAAATATTCCTCCAACCTCATCCATAGCAGTCATCTACAAGTACAAGCAAGCTGTCCATCACCTCACTCAATTCCAGCCAAATATAATATTTGTTAAACAAAATAACAATCTCTCAACAAAAACTTTTAACTGATCACAGACTTGGACCAATTCAGAGTATTTATGTGTCTTCACTTTTTCCGAGTGTGTGAGGGTTGAATAAGTCTTTATTTTCACCCTTGGAACTGTTATCTCTATTGATCATTTCTCATTTTTGTGGAGAACTTGATATTTCAGTTTATTTCTTATCATAGAATCATAGAATTTTTTTGTTAGAAAAGACCTTGAAGATAAAGTCCAACCACTAACCTAACACTGCCAAGTCCACCACTAAACCATGTTCTTAAGTACCTCATTTATATGGCTTTTAAATATCTCCAGGGATAGTGACTGTATCGTCCTTATGAGTAGCCTGTTTCTGTGTCTAGTAACTCTCATTGAAAAAGTTGTTCCTAATATCCAGTCTAAACTATCCATGGTGCAACTTGAGGCCAGTATGTGAAAACATTGCATAATTTCAGACACCCACAGGTCTGCAGAAGAAAGCATTAATTTGTCATACCTTGTCCCTTGAAGAAATTTCGCTAGAGACATCAACAGCATTACTATTGACAAAACCAGTGGTGAATATTAGTAGCATCTATCCTGATTATTTCTGGAAAATGTAAGCTCATTTTTAAATTTAAACATTGCTTATTTGGATTAATAAATGGCTGAGAGGGTTCAAGACAATGTAAAGACCACGAAACACTATGGTCCTATACATTTTTTCTCAAAATTTTAGACATGTCAAAATTCTAGCCTAACTGACAATGTGTATCAGGATTCTTTAAGACTGGAAAATGCAAATAAAGAATTGAAATTACTCAAATTAAAAAAAAAGTTACAAAAGTTTTGTATACAATAATAGATGGCTAAGATAAATATGAAAAATCAGAAAAGACATTTAAAAATACAATTAAAGTTGAGAATTAAAAATGTTACAAAAGACAGAGACAGAATGCAAGTCCTGAAAACGTTTTTGATGTATGAAAATAAGGAAAATGTATCCTTTTAATGGTGACAGAGAGTAAATATAATGCAGAGTTAGACTGGGGGGAGGAGGAGGAAGTGGGTAGTCGAGATGGGAGAAATCTCTGTAACAATTGATTATGACCCCAGAAAATACATCAAGAAGAACATAGGTTATGAACATTTAAGTAAGGCAGGACCTAATTTAACATTACAGAATGACTAGAGAAAAAACTGAAATAATTTCTGAAATATTGTGTTTGTTATCTGAAGAAAGATAGGGGTGGTTGTCACAGTGCTGGAGAAAATAGAATTAGTAATTTGTTTGAAAATACAAAGAATTCCCTAAATATATAAAAGAAATTTAAGACTGATCAGTGTAAATTTAAAATGAATCACTGGAGAGAAAATTGCTAACCAATACATCTACAAGCACCTAAAAAATAATAGGATTATGAGAACCAGCCAAAATGAGAAGCAGCGAACTGAACAAATCTTGACTAGAGTATGGCTTTTGATATTCAAGACATGCTCAACCCCTACAGCATGGAGGAAGATGAGACCTCAAGAAGACCATAATGAAGTAGGTTCACAAAGGATTAGTAGAGTGATGCTCAGATTTGCAAAAAACTCAGAATGATCTTACAGCTGATTTAATAAAAATGGCAGCTAGTCACTGTTTCATCTGTGTTCTGCCTAAAGATTTCCATGAAAACTGCCCTTAGAAGTAAGTGTACAGCACAGAGAGAGAGAAATGCGTAGTGGCTTGGAAATTAAAAAAGAAAGCAGATTATTTTAAGAATTAGCATAATGTATCTATCTAAAAAGCACTAGTTTCACAACTGTAACCATTGCCTCTTCATAACATCTTTTATAAACAGGTTCTTAAAATACTCCTGGGTTTCTCTTTGTTAAAAAAATGCAAAACGAAACTGAGATTTGAATGAGTTCACTTGAATTCAAATATATTATGCTTATTTACTCCAGCTGAGCCTCTCTACCAGGACTATATATATAGGAATATAACACTATTCAGTAAAATCAAACATATAGTACAGCTAAGCAAGAAACTCACATCTCTAAAGAGGTTTTAGTATTGCCTGGTGAGCTGTAGTTGTTTGAGATATAGATATTGTCTTGCATTTTACATGCTTCATGATGTAGCCCAATGTCAACCCAGTCATAAAATCATCCCCCTTCCTAAACTGGACAGGAGAGAGAGAGAAATATAACAAATGGCTTGTGAGCTCAGTTAAGGATGGAGAGATCACTCAGCAATACTAGCTGAGACTAGACTAGAATAGACTAGAATAGTCTATTCTAGTAGTCTATTCTAGTCTATTTCAGTTGGAAGGGCTGTACAATGATCTTGTAGTCCAACTGTCTGACCAATTCAGGACCCATCAAGTTAAAGCATTTTATTAAGGGCAGTAATAAAATGCTTCTTAAAACCTGACAGGCTTGGGGCATTGACCACCCCTCGAGGATGTCTATTATCTTGATTTGGGCTTGCAGTTTTCCTCTTCAGTCAAACACTGAGAAGTGAGAAATTCATGGGCACCACATTAGAAGGCACATATGCAATTTAAAGCTAGTAACTCATTACTGTTTTTGTCATATAAGTGGGATGCAAACATTAATTTTTAAATAAATGAAGTCAGGGAGTATGGGATAGAGATAGAGACAGAGAAACTAAATAATCCATTTCACAGCTGTAACCATTACCTCTTTATAGTATATTTTAGAAACAAGTTCTTAAAATACTCTAAGCTGTCTCTTTGATAAAAGTTGCCAAACAGAACTGAGATTTGAATAAGCTTACTTGAAACAGAGGAGGAAGAGCAACAGTAACATAAAGATCTGTAAGACTGAGGCATTCCTACTTGAAAAAAAACTCCTGAAGGGGACTAGCGGCCAAGTTCTGGGTCAAACATGAGGATTAGATACTTTCTTGAGTGAGTAAATGAGGAGGAAGCTTCTGATGACTTGAACATTTTTGAGAAAGATTATAAAGGTGGAAGACCTAACTGCATGTGAATTTCCTAACCTATACTTGCAATTGTATAAACATTTGTCTAAAATTAACATTTAGTGTATATTTGAGCAAATCTTATTTACAATCCTAGTCTTTATTTTCAATTTAAAGCAAATTGCTATGGTTTCCAATATAAGAACAAATTATTGTCATTATGTGCATCTATATAACTGCGCATGTGCTTAGTTGTCATTTGACCACACAGAGGTAGGCACACAGGAATATTATCACAGAGCAACATAAATTAGTTTTGCATGAAGCATTAAAAATTGTTTCTGTATTTTCATAATATTGGATGTCCTTTAGAGGTTTATTTACTGTCAGTTTTTAAAGTTTGAGCAGCAACCAACTCGTATGAAAACTATAAATTTATCTTTAAAATCTCAGAACAAAATGGCAAAGAAGAGAGAATGTGTTGCACTTAACGCATGTGATTTTAAATCTAATCCCCTGACATAAGAAGGTGGGACTTTTTAATATTTGACTCTCTTAAGTCTACTAAGTCCTAAATATTTCAAACTGCCCTGTAGCAAAGCTAGATCTGAAAAAGTAGAGACTGAAAACAGAAGGATATGGAGATACTATAAATCAATTAATTTGGAACTGAGAAAACATGAAAAGGAGGTAAAAGATGCAAAAATAGTATCAATTAGTAGGAAAGAGGTTCTGACAAGAAGACATCAGACAAAATCCAGCTAGTTCTGAAGACAGCTGTACTATCAAACACTACCTATCATGAACACAAGGAATGCAAATAGACAATTACATTGTGAATTTGCAGGGCAACACAGCCTTTGGTTGTACAATGTGATAAAACTCTGGAGATCTGGGGCAATAGAAAATGTACCAGCTACTGAACTGTTAGAAACTGTGAACAAGTTATTAAAGCAAAGACAAATATGTAATATTTTCTGTAACATGAACCAGCTTTGGAAATTCTCCAACAATTCAAAAGATGTCAGAAAATATACACAGCTTCACCATTGCAGTTGTTCTTGTTCTGTCAGACTTTTTCAAGAAAATGACAGAAGATAGAAGACTTCATCATCATGTGATTTACTTAGAATATGAATTTCTTTCTTTCTTTCCCAGTCCTTCTGGAATTATTTTTTTTGAAAATAAACAATCAAAAAAATCTGAAAGAAAATACATACTGCAATGACATTTTACTTTCCCAAACTATTTCAAGGGAAGAGAGCCTGGTTTATATCGAACTCATAGTGCTTTTGTTTACCATTCATTCTATTTAACATTTTAAAAAACATTCTATTGACAGTTTTTGCTTAAGTTTAGGCAAAGGGAAGGGTAAGATTATTTGAATACTGACTGAGATACCATTATTTTAAAGTCTGATTTATTATTAATCTGATTTTTTAATAAATTTTAAGGTTTGTTTTGTGATTAATCTGTTTTTTTTAATCCCTATTACTATACAGCCTAATTGTATTAAGTGTATTTGTCCTCTCAACAGAAGGGCAATTATTACATTAAATTAATAGAGCGTGCTGAACCTTACTGTACCCACCAGACTAATCTATCTATTTCAGTCACTTCTTCCTCTTTGATCTTCAACTGGGGTAGCAGTTTTCACTGTCACATTCTTATGAAGAAAAGAGAGGGGGAAAAAATAACAGGTTTATTGTGTCTCTTCAGGTTCAAAAATGTGTCCCCTTCAACAATGATGCCAAGAAGTTGTAAACATATATGAAGCCTTTTAGTTTAAGTACAGTCTCTTAATTAAAAGTATTCTCTCTCTTAAATCTGGTGCTCTCAATTTAAGTCTAGTAACATTTGCCCTGGTGGCAGGTATCCAGATCCATCCCACAAGACTCTTTATCAAAAGCATGGCAGAGGAGTAGACAGGAAGTAAAATGATGAGAGAATAATTGAAACACAGGAGATAAACATACCAAAACCAATAAAGCTGACTTGAATAGTAAGTCAGAACTGCTGACTGAGGGAAACCTCAATACCAAATAGCTTTGTATTATCTAAGAGGGTTGTGTAAAAATGGCTGATCGGCAGAGGAGGAAAGAAGATAAATTGATTGTATATTTAAGAGAGGCTTTGAAAGACAGAAATTTTCCCTGAAGACTGTACTGGGCATTTCTTGTTTTAGTCTTAGCAGACACCATTCTGTTCATGTAAAACCTTGCACTATTAGTCATTAAAACTAAATGAATTAAATACAACATTAATAACCTGATGAAATTTGTCAGACTGAATGCTAACACCACCAATCTCCCCTTTTTTCTGTAGTTCTGATTTTTATTTATTTTTTAGAATAATAATATGAAAATAAGTATGAGAGTCCTGTTGGTACTTGAAAATGTTCATGTTTTTCTTCTTAACTGCACATTAAACTTTTCCCAAGCTACTTTAGGAGATTGATAATATTATGTCCAGTCTGTCACTGTTCAGCATTTGGACTAGATCAGTCGTATCCGAAAGCTGGTCAGACTTTTGAAGTGTCAAATTAGCAGACTCAGTTCTGTCCTTGATAAAGGAGAACAGCATCACCACTCACATTTCTGACATACTACTTGCTCTGAAACAGTCAAAGCTTTGGAAATTCTGCAGAAATTCCCTTCTAGTCTCTCCTATCTGGAAGGCTGTGCAAAAACCTAGTAAAGACACTTTTGTCATTATTGCATTTACCAAGTCTGTTGTAAGGATATCCAGAAGAATTCTGATTCTGATGACCAACCTACTGCTTCGCCTGAAAGATTAACCTCTGTCTATTAAAATGCTTTCCAAATAAATGAAAGTTGCTAATATTTTAAACTAATATAGAGTCCAGAGAAAATAGATCAGTGTATTTGTTTCTGATGGAAGATAAGTGGCATTAACAAGAACAAATTATCACTCAGTACATGTGAAACCTAAGGATGAACTTTGGAAATATGGAAGAATAGAGGATTAAAAACCGATATGAGGGATGTTTTATTCCATAATGGAAACTGTTAAGGAATTAAGTTACAGTAGTGACAGCAAAAGAAGCACACAAAACACAACAAGGAAAAAACTCTAGCCATACTGGACATCCTTAGCTATCAGCTTGGCTTTATCCTGAACTGAATTCAGAAAAAGTATGTATCTGATTTCCAAATTACAATGTTTGAGCATATTTTAAAAACATGCTTCAAACTCCTATTCTCACATTGATGAGAACCTGCACAATTTCCCTTTATGAAGGGAGCTATCAGTATTGCAAAGCACATTGCCATGTGAACAGTAGTGACACTAATTAATATCAATAGTGGGTAGACTGGTGATCCATCATTAACATGTGTGAACTTTTGGTAATCAGAATGCAATTTCTTGCTTTGCCACCAGCTTCTGAAGCATTAGCAAAGTTACATAAGTTAAACCTGTTTAAAGGATATAGGTGGGTGTGCGTTAAGCCTCACAAAGTTTAAAGCACTTGGGAAGCACTTGAGCAGCAGTATTTAAATACTCCTAAACTAATATCCGTTGACTTTCAAAAATTGTGTACCATTAGTGCAGTAATTTGGCTTCTGTTCCAGAACTAGCTCATATCCTACCACGTGATGGCACAGCGAGCTCATATTGTAGACTTGCAATAAACTTATTCCAATTTTTGAGACTGCATATTTTGAGAAGTGATCTCTCTTCATTTGAGACACAGTAACTCATCCTAACTCACCACTTGTGTGCTTCTACACTTTGGCAAAGTCAAGCAGTAGGAGCAGTAGGCAAAATATCCATTAAGTCATGCTGCATTATTTATCACTAAGATAGCTAAGAAACCATTCTGAATGGCTGGCTTACACAGACGGTTTCTGGGCATCACCTGAAAGCCTCCATTGCCCTTTGAAAACACCAAAGCCAACATCAGTTTGTCTGGTCAGTCCTTGTTCCTTTTTTTTTTTTTTTTTTTTTCTATGAAGAAGCTACAGACATGTGGCTATATAGACCTTCCATTTCATTTAGACTGAGGTCATGCCACCTTTCCTAAGCCTTACAATGACCGACCCTTGAGAAAGAGATCATGGCATTCCCCATTTTTCACAAAAACAGGGGATTTAAGCAGGTATAAAGTATAACAAATATATTGATATCAGTTTATTAGTGTAAGCTTTTTTTGTTGTTGTTACTTGGTGAGTTTTTTTTTTCAGATTACAGAAAAATGTAAAGAATTTTCAATCAAGTATCTTCCAAAGAAACTAAAGGAAGTAATAAAATCTATGTAGCTGTACTTTTGTGAAGAATAGCTTTAATCTAACTTTAACCTGTTAAAATTGTGTAATCATTCTAATTCTCTATAATAATCAACTGGACTGAAACAATGGGAATTTTCAAGCCAGGTGGGAACATGACTTTTGAGCTGTGTCATATAACAAAAATCAGTCTTTCCAAGACTTTTATTCCTTTTATCTCAAATTCTTCAAATTAGCAGTTTTCTGTTTAATGACATACTTGGTAAATCTTCCTCAAATAAAGAGATTATCTTTTCATAAAAAGAAATGTTAACTCTCTCTGTCTGCCATGCTCCTCTTTATCTGGCAAACAGACTTACACTTAAAGGATCAAACCCTAGAAAAAAAATTATTCTAATACATATGACTGAACATCACATATGCCTACAAAGCACCTACACAGATATCAAAACTGATGTATTAACAAAACAGGTAAATCTTTTAATGTGTCATACTGTTCCCTTTTTCATCTACTTTTCTATTATGAAAGGAAAGCAATAGGAATATTATAATGTACTCTGACAGAAACACCGTTATGAATTCAAGTCTGTCTTTATACGTTTCCCAGTTATTCATAATAATTCACACATTAGTGTGAAGATTTTAAAGCATCTGAACTGCATGTGAATTTTTGATGTTACATGTGGTACAGAACAGTTTGTCTAGATCATATATTACCCTTGCTTCCCTCAATGGGATGTAAGTAAGAAAATGATTGGTTATATAGGTTGACATATGTATGTGTCCAAATAAAATTGCTGAAGGAATTATTAACAAGTACAGAGGGAACATTTTTTCTCTGTTCCCACCAAAGGCCAATGGAGGGGACCTACATTGCATTTCATACACAAGTGTAACAGTAACTGTAAACTAGACACGTTTTCCATTTGTCATTTGTGTGTTGCTTTTCCTATTGCTACCAAATCTCTAATAAGAATATTAATTGTATGCATGCTTTATAAAAATGTTTGTGTTAAAAATATTCTCACATTTCGTGGTGCCTAGATTTTTTAAAGCTCTATTTCCTCATATTTCTTTATGTTTCACATGTACTGAGTGATAATTTTTCACATGAATGTCACCTTCCATCACAAAACATACACTGAATTCATCTTTCAGGAGAAGCAGTAGGTTGGTCATCTGAGAATTAGAATTCTTCTGGATATTATTTGTAGACATAAAACTAATGATTAGTTACAAATGGAAGAAGACTACTCCTGCTTTGTGCCCTATCATTCTCATTCAATGAAACCCTTATGTGCATGTTTATATCCATTCAGATTCATGGATAAACAGCACAAAATTTGTGAGGACAGGCACATTCACAAGATCTGTCCATGAAAGCATGCAGCACTGGTTTCTTCCCTTCCCCTGATATATAGTGACAACCCATAGATGATAGTGTAGGGACCTAGATGCATTAAGAATTGAGAAATCTCTTGGGACAGAAGCATTGTGTACAGGAAAGATCGTTGCACCCTAGTTGTAATGTAGTTAGTCTGCTAAAAGCAAGGAAAAGCCAGCTGGGGCAAAGACTGTTGCAATCTATAAAATGGACATGAATAGTTTGCAGTGATCCTGGGAAAAGGCCAGGAAGAAGATAAAACACATTATCAATAAATAAGTCTGTGCAGAGGGAGGCTAAAGCTTTGAAGACATTCTGAATTTGGCTTTGACCTTGCAGTACATCTATTTCGGGTAGTTTTTAGCAGAAAAGTCACTCTATAAGCTCAGATACAGTTCAACTAGATTTACCACTGTAATGGGAAATAATAGGTTAAACAAACTCAGCATGCAGATATGCAATCATAAGAAAGAGAAATACATTAAAATCAATCATCTAGGGAATTCATGGGTCTGTTTGATGACAAGAGGTGTAAAAGGGCAAGCTGTGAATGATAAGATTATAGGCATGAAGTTCAGTGAAATACAGCTTTTGTTTTTGCTGCATGTAAAAGATGCTCGAGAGATTCTTATATGTTGTAATTCTTTGTACCAAATAGATCAGAGAGCCTATAAGAACCTGAAATAAATACACAGAAAGTATTGTACTGCATAGATCTAATAGTCAATACAGCATCAAGAGAAGATATGATTGACCTGAGTTTTGAGGCAACTCAGATGTGAAACTGATGGCTCATCTCTGAACCCTCCCATGCAACATACCGTCCATCCCAACCTTCCCTTCAGTATCAGAAGACTAGCATATCTACAGAAAAGGTTTTAAAGGCTATCATGCAAACTATAGATCTCTTAGTCTGACTTCCAACCCTAGCAACATGTTAGAGGCTGTATTAAAATCACTCAGCATTTGAATAAATTGCAGTGTTTTGGGAAAGAGTCAGCAGACCCGTCAGAAATTTGGGAAGATATCAATCAGCACATGCGTAAAAAGTAACCTAGTGGGAATGTTTCTTTGGATTTTCAAAACACTTTTGATAAATTCCCATGTTAAAAGTTATTACAGATTGGAGGAAAGATTCTTTTGTGGGCTAAAGCTCACAGACATAGGCATAGGGTTCACTTTTCAGGATGGTGGAAATTCAGCAATGTTGTTTCTCAGGGATACTTAGGTCAAGGTCTTATGTGGTACAACTACTGTGTGTGCACAGAGAGTGACCCAGGAAAGACTCTTAACAGTCCTGTGCTATGAAGCATTTTCCGGCAGAAATCCCTGATGGATCTGCTCAGAGTTAGGATGACTCAGTGGAGTTCCTTACTCTCAGATGGCTGTAAGAGATCCTATTACTCTGTGAAAATGGAGTAGAGGGCAAACGTATAAGAAAGTCTCCCTGGCATGAGTTCGATGTGGATGGACTAGATACTATATCACCTGCCAAAGACACTGCATGCAGACCACAAGAGTCTTTCAGGACAGAGTCTGTGAAAGAGCTCCTCAGGTCTAGGGGTGAAAAATGGGTAGAATCTGCCATCTTGCAAGGCTTGCCTAAAGTGAAAGAGTGCTGAAAATTCAAGGCATCCTTTAGCTCTTGAGGCAAATAATGCAGAAAATGGTGTACAGGCCACTCCAAATGCGTATTTTCCACATAATATTTTCTATTGGCAATACTAGTGACAGATTGTGCGATGGGTCATTGGTCTTATCCAGTAAGGAATTCCTTATCCTTATTTTTTTATATATATACAACAAAATAAGCCTTAAACCAGGGTGTTACTCCCTGTAATACCTTAACGTCTCAGCACTCATTTATTTCTAGACAGTACACACAATATATACTCAAAAACATTTGTTTCCAGTAAAGGACATTAAAATACAGCTGTTGAACAACTCTTCTGCAATTTCAGGAGCCCAATGTGAACAGTTGGCTTTAACATCTAACTCCTTGTGATAGTGTATACCGTAGCCTTGTCTGTCATTTCTGTGCTCTAGTCCTGCAGGAGTGAGTTTTACATTTTAGCATAGTTATGAATACAAGACAAGTCAGTCTGAGCTATTCATGTTTAGAATAAATAATAGCAGCCATGTTTTAGAGAGCAGCTCTTCCTTCTGTTGTAAACTGTGAGATGACTTGGTGCTAAAACGCTTCCTTTAGCATGCAGGCTAAGACTAAGAGCAAACAGGGTCCATGCAGTGGAATCGTTTTGCATGGCTGGAGCTGTATTGTGATTCTTTTGATTGGAAAAGAGTGCATGGATGGGGAGTGAAGCGTGGGAGAGAAATAGTACAGCTTATGAGCTCTGCTGTCAAATCCCCATTTCCTTCCAAGTAGGGAAGCCTAGAGCCCTGAAAGTAAAAAACAGACTGAAACCACCTACAGTTGTCTGTGTCTCTGATGTGCATTACAGGGCTTGGACTTGAGAGCCCTGTGTTTGAAGACTCAGTTATTAACCCTTGACTGAAGATTGATCTGTTTCACAGGATATATGAGTTTATCTTCCTCCAGTGGCCTCCTAAGTTCACCTTCCCCTCTCTTGTCTTTCCTCTGAATTTTTCTTCTCTTGGTGCAGGTGCTTCAAGTAGAACTACAGCAGTGCTCCTTTAACCTATTCTTGGCAAAGGTAGCTTTATTTCCAACAACACTTTTCCCACTTCACTCTTTAAATTGATTAGGTTTTTCCTGTGGGTAGCAGTCTAGGTGCTTAAATTGTTTTTGGGTTTTTTTTCATTTTTTTTTTCATTTTCTCTGTTTTTTTACAGTAACTGGTAAAGTGTCAACTATGGAAGATTGTACAAAATATTCTGAGCAGGGAAAAACAAGTCCCTTCAATGCCATAACTTTGCTTATATGCCAAATATGAAGTCTCTAAGCTACAGAATTTCCTGATCAGGTGGGTGTGTGCATATCTCCTGCAGCTATAGAGCTTAACACAAAGCCTCCATAATGGGCAGAGAAAATAAATAAATAACTGTGAGTAGACCTCAGTAAAGAGAGTTGATTCAAGGCCACAGGATGCCATCTTTGTTTACCTCTGTCTTTCCCTCTAAGCTGGCATGGGATCAGAAGCACAGCTTCTTACATACAAATGATTTCTGAACGTGCAGTTTAGCCTTAGCTTCTGTATTAACTAAAATCAGAGCTGGCATTGTTAATTTGTCTGAACAGCTGGACAAAATAAGGTTAGATTTTTTTCACATTTCAAAAATCACTGGGGAAGCTTATTATAAGAACCACTGTAGCAGAAAAAAAGCTGAAGTAATAAACAAAGTAGCTATTATGAGAGAGAAATCTATGGATCGATATGTTTTGTACAGAGCTTGAGACAGTGATCTGCAGTGCTTCTTTCACATTTTTATTTTAGATAGACCTTATTATCTTACTTTTTTTTTTAAATTATGATTGTATTTCTATAAGAATAATGATCTGAGAAGTCACCAGGTACCAGCCAGAATCACAGAATCATAGCCAACTCCATCTCACATTTTGATGAGAGACTAGCCTGCCATTGCCAGATTTCCTTAAAGACAGGACTATGATTATAGAAACAGGTTGGGTTTTTTCCTAAATTACATTTCATCAACAAAATAAGACTTGTGATTAAAGTACTGGATAAGAATCTAGAAAATCTACATTAAATTTCCAGTTTTGCCACAATCTTTCTAATACCATCATGGTCAGAAACTTTGTATAAATCCAGATAACGCCCTTTTTCTCGCTCATAAGATAGGTACCAAGGCCCTATTATCACTGGAAATAAATGTTTTCAGAGGGCAACTCCTCCTTTCCTAACATGGCTAGACTCTGGACAGCTAAAATTAAAGGAATGCTCTTCATAACTCTGTTCCTAAGGGGAAGAGAAAATGTGGAAGAGGATTAAAAGCTGAGTAGTCTTGAGTATTTTGCACACAGTTGAATACTCAGTATTTGCTACTACCAGACTACAGTCTGGTATCAAGACAGCAGCATAGAATACTTGCTTAGTTTAAAGATACTTTCATACTTGTGGGTCAAGTGCAATGTAGACTGCACCATTATTCTCTGATGGCAACAGAGCAAAAATGTTCCCTCTGCACCTGACAGTATTGCCTTCAGTGTGCATACAGCCGTGGCTTCCCCCATAGGATTCCAGTTGGACTGGAGCAGTCAGGTAGACTTCTTCTCGCCTGCTGGTAGTCAATATTTATGAAATGAAATCTCTGAAGAAAACTAAATCATTTTATATGGAACTCAATTCAGAAGAGAAGCAAGAGATTCAAAGAGTATCTTTTTCATTCTGCCACACCTTGAACTTTCCTCAGTATTTTATGCCTGAGAGCAAAAAAAAAAGATGACTTCATGAGTAAAAGAAAAATACAAATCAGCTTTAAGCTATTCTGTCTGTGGGTATCTTTGGGCTCATTTAAATAGCCATCCTCTTCTCTGATATTTTATGGTAGTTAGAATGGCAATGATTTTCTTTCAAAATACTAACATTCTTCCAAAATCAAAGGACAGTCACATCTAGCTGTCCATTTTCTTATAATAGAATCATAGAATGGTAGAGGCTGGAAGGGACCTTTAGAAGTCATCTAGTCCAAAATACTCTACCAAAGCAGGTCAGCCTAGATCAGGTCACACAGGAACGCATCCAGGCAGGTTTTGAAGACCTTCATAGAAGAAGAGTCCACAATCTCCCTGAAGTCTCCTTTTTTTTCTCAGATGAGACATGTAATTGTTTAGTAAAATTGAAATATTGTTCATTGACTTTTATTTATGATTCTAAACTTTTCATAACTGCAGAAATTTAGCATCTCACATGTAATAAAGACTGTATCTTCACAATATTCCATATTTTGGGTACAGAACAGAGATCTAATGGGTTTTGTCTAGAAATGATATTCTAAGAAGCATAAGTCTGACTTTCTTATACAGAAAACTGACCAAAGCAAAGCTTGTTGGATTGGGGTAGCAGCAAGTTCAACTTTGTAAAACTTTTTCACTGCACTAATGCAGTCAATAAGGCTTTCTGTTCAGCTAAAAATGCTCAGAAGTAAAATTGCATCTCTATTTTAGTATAATCATAGGATTAGAAGCATAATTCAGGTTGGAAGGGACTTTGTGAGGTATTTGGTCCAATTACCTCCTGAAAGTGGTAGAGTGAGCTGTGAGATCAGAGTAAGTTACTCAGAGCTTTATCTTGCTGGCTTTTGAAAATCTCAAAGTCTGGACATTGACAGCTTCTCCGGCCCACATGTTCCAGTGCCTGACAGCCCTCATGGTGAATAAGATTTTCTTCATATCAAACCAAAACCTTTCTTTTCCCAGTTTGTGTGCATTGCCTCTTGTTCTCCTGCCATTCATTGCTGTGAAGAGTATGGCCAGAAATTTTAGATAACTTGTATTTCAGTTTAAGTAGTAGGCGTCCGGAAGATCTCGGATTGTAACGCGAGGGGTGAAGAGGAAGTGAGAGGTCTGGCACGGGGCAGAGATAGAGGAGGTGCTTATGCCAGCAGATATAAGGGCATAACATAAACAATAAAGGGGACGGACAGAGACGGAGAGAGACGGAGAGGAGGACGGAGACAGAGACGGAGATAGAGCAACCATCCACACCGTGTGTGCAGTGATCCTTTCCCTCGACTGTCGGAGAGCTGGGAGATCAGTCTGAACCATGTAGTGTTGCCTGCAACAGCAACAAGTTTAATAGTCATTTACTAAATTAGTAATATATATTTAAAATTATGCAAAAACACTGGTACTAGCACAAATATTACTGATGTGCTTAGACAAATCAAAAATGAAAATCATGTATCAGTGTCTGAAAAACAGAAATGAAAACAGTATGTCTTGATTCCCAGTTATGTACCTTAGCTATTAATCAATTTACTACATCAGCCATAGCTTGTATTGCAGTGTTGTATATGGTTCACTGTTGCTTTCCATAGACTACCAAAAGATAGAACCTGCATTAAGAGAGTGTTATTTTTGCCTTTTGTAAACTTTTTTTCTCCCTCCATTTCCCGTATTTTCTCTTTTTTTTGGCTCTTTTGTAGTTTTATTCCATTTTGAAAACTCCTTAATCCTGCCTCCTTAATAAGTTTTTCAGAAATTATTCATATCACTCTCTCACTTTTTATATTATTTGGTTTCTCTGTTCTCTGCCATAAATAACACTCATTTTAAATCCCCTTCCTATTAAAAATATACTTATTTTTCAGTTTATAAAGTCCTAGTTTATTCCCTATGATTATGTATGAATCTGTTTCAAAAAACGCACAGTTAATCAAGAATATCATACTGTCAAGGATAGGCAATGCTAAAGGACAACCATTTCAGTTGTGAATCTCATCATGTGACTATAGAAGTCAAAACTGCAAAAAACTCACTTCTCACTAGTTAGCCAGAAAATTGTTGAAAATATGATATTCCCAAATAATGTATAAAGTCCGGCACAAGCACATTTTTTATTCAAGATGTATGTTAGCAGTTCACAATTGTAATGGAATTTTAAACACTGGTGTGTTTATAGTTGTTATCTATATTTCATTGAAAAGATTTTACCAATGAATAAAGATCCCTGCCATCCTTTACTTGCAGTTTTTTATGTGAGAATCATTGCCATAACAGGCATGCACTGAATGATCTGTGATGGTTTCCATGATATTCCTTCTTAGGAAAGGAAGATTATCTTATTGTTACTGCTAAGAAACTGAGATGGGAAGTAAGGATGCAATTCAATACCCTAACCATGGGTATTTAGTAGCATTTGCAGTCCCCCGAGGTATCTGACTGTCCTGGCTTTGGCTGGGATAAGGTTAAGTTTCCCCAGACTCCACAAGGGGTCAGCACGGGAACTGCAGCCTCTGCGTCAGGCTGAGCTTTGAGCTGCGGACAGTGAGCAGTGACACAGGGCATCACTTGCTCTCTGTGTCACTTGGCCGTCATTATAGCTCCTTATTCTCAGTGTTATTCTAGTCAGTTGTCCTTATCTCAACCCACATAGCTCTGCAATTTCGTCTTGATTCTCCTCCCCATCCTGCTGAGGTGGGGAGGAGTAAGCAACTGTGTGGTTTAGTTACTGTCAGCCAGGGCTAAACCACCTTTTTTTTTTGGCTCCCGACATGGAGCACAAAGGGTTGTGCTGCCATTCAATGAGACTTGGACAGGCTGGAGAGTTGGGAAGACAGAAATCTAATGAAATTCAACAAGGACAAGTGTAGAGTCTTGAATCTGGGAAAGAATAACCCCATGTACCAGTACAGGTTGGGGAATGAACTGTTAGAGAGTAGTGGAGGGGAAAGGGACCTGGGAGTTCTGGTGGACAGCAGGATGACTGTGAGCCAGCAATATGCCCTCATGACCAAGAATGCCAATGGCATCCTAGGGTATATTAGAAGGGTTGCGAACTGTAGGTCAAGAAAGATTCTCTTCCTCTTCTGCCATCATGAGACTGCATCTGAAATATTGTGTCCAGTTCTGGTCCCCTCATTTCAAGAAGGACAAGTTGCTGCTGGAGAGAGTTCAGCACAGGGCCATGAAGACGATTCAGGCAGTGGACCATCTCCCTTATGATGAAAGGCTAACGGAGCTGGTGCTCTTTATCTTGGAGGAGACTGAGGGGTGATCTCACTAATGTTTACAAATAGATAAAAGGTGAGTGTCAGGAGGATGGAGCCAGGCTCTTCTCAGTGATGTCCAATGATAGGACAAGGGGCAATGGGTACAAGCTGGAAAATAAGAGGTTCCAAAGAGACACAAGGAAGAAATTCTTCACTGTGCAGGTAACAGCACTGGAACAGGCTGCCCACATGGGTTGTAGAGTCTCCTTCTCTGGGGACATTCAAAACCCACCTGGATGAGTTCCTGTGTGACCTCCTCTAGGTGACCCTGCTCTGGCAGGGCGGTTGGACTAGATGATCTCTTGAAGTCTCTTCCAATCCTTAAGATTCTGTGATTGTGTGACTCTGTGACCTTGGATGCTGTTGCACAGGTTATCCATGTATATGAGATATGTGCTGCCATCAAACAGGCCAAACAGTTGAAGCCTGTGTGGTATGTAGGATGATGGCTCAAGTATAAATATGGACAGGCCTGGCAGATTGATTACATTACACTTGCCCCTGACTCACCAAGGCAAGCACTACATCCTCACCATGGTGGAGGCAACCACTGGATGGCTAGAAACATATCCTATGCCTCATGCCACCACCTGGAACACAGTTCTGGTCCTTGAAAGGCAAGTCCTATGGCAACACGGCACTCCAGAAAACACTAAAGGAATACATTTCCAAAACAAACTTATAGATACTTGATTCAAAGAGAACAGCATTGAGTGAATCTATCACATCCCGTATGATGCACCAGCCTCAGGGAAAATTGAACCATACAAGGGACTATTAAAGACCACTTTGAGAGTGATGGGAGGTGGGACCTTCAAACATTGGGACATGCATCTAGCAAAGGTCACCTGGATAGTCAATACAAAGGGATCTGTCAGTCAGACTGGCCCTGCTGAATCAGAACTCCTGCACATTGTGGAAGGTGATAAAGTCCCTGCAGTACGTATGAAGAATCTGTTGGAAAAGTCAGTTTCGGTTAATCTTGCCTCAGGCAAAGGCAAACCCATCCAGGGCATTGTTTTTCCCAAGGACCTGGTGGGTGATGCAGAAGAATGGGGAAGTTCGATGTGTATGTCAGGGGCATTTGATTTTTGGTGAGAATAGCTACTGAATTAAATGGTATTAATTACTAAGCAACCACCACTTTGGCGTAAAGGCCCAGGGCTTTGTCCCATTGCAATGGCTGTATTCATGCACTGGAGTGACAGAGCCAGTTTCAATATGGGCAATTCAAGTGCCTGTGGGCCTGATTAATGTTTCTGTAAGTCTGCTGTTCTGCCTCATACATTTTATGGCAACCTTTTGCCTTGAGCATGCTCTTCAGAAAGAGATGATCTCATACAGGACATGCATCCAGAGCTGAGACTAGAGAAGCTGAAGCAGTGGGTTGGTATGATCTGAGTAGTAAAACTGAAAGACTGCTATGAAAGATGGAGCCCTGAAGTCATGGACTAAACTGACTTAATAGCCCATGGTCTAAGGGAATTATATCTGTGTATATATATATATATATATTTATATATATATATGTGTGTGTATATACCACTGACAGAAGAATATTTAAAAATATGTCTTATCTGGGCATAATGTAAGTGGCATAGAATAAGGGGTGGATTATGTCCTGGGTTTGGAAGGGATAGGGTTAACTTTCCCCAGAATCTGCAAAGGGCCATGGCCAGGCCATTCAATACTCTGCTGACTCATGCTCAGAATATCAGGGCAGCTGCTGGGACCTAGATGATAATCTTGCCTCTAGTCAATAGGCTATTCCTTCTGCCATTGGAAGTAGTTTTGCTCAAGTCATTGTTTTTAGGATCATTAACATGATGTATTAACCTAAGGAGGAAAGTACAACTGAACATTATGTTGAAACAGTTTCTGCAGGATTTGGAAGCATAGGTTTGAACTCTATAGTTACATGAAAAATTTCAGCTTTCAAGATCCCCATGCAAATACTTCTGGCACAAATACGTATTTGCATGAGGGTTTGGAACACTATTTCTTTCATCAAACAACATTCTCCTGAATATTCACAGAAAGCAAACAAAAGGGATTATTAATACTTGCCAGAACACATTTACTACATGTAGTTGATCGAGTGTTAGTGGATATGGGCTGCTTTTTTTTTTCAGTAATCTTGCAGATATTGAGTTTTCGAGATACCTAGGTGATTCTTTGCTAGGCATTTCTAACCCTCTTTCTCCCATAAAAAACTTTAACACAGCTGCCTCTCTACTTTGTCCAAATTGCATTTCAAAGGCAAATAATATTTGTCCAGAGTAATACCAGAACAACTCTTGCTCTTCACGAAAGATGCCATCAAGATACATAAGTCAAGAGTGAGATAAGTTTCCCAAGAATGGGCCACAATGTCTAATATAGGAATCCCACAAATTAGAGACAGATAATGAAACTCAGATCCTCCATTTCTCAATGAATACAAATGCTACTGAGAAATGGCTCCAAAGAGATCTTCCAGAGATCTTAGCTTCTGTCTTCATGTTTGCAACTTACATCTCTTGTCAGGTAGTAAACCTGTTAAATTAGCCCTACCTCTGATCTGCATAGTAATTTTTTTTAATTTTGAAATAGCTGTTTCTCCTTACATTTTATTCAAAATGACTTACAACATTAACTAAAAGCAATATCAGTGATAATTTGTTTCATGGAGGGTTTTTTTTTAATATGTTTGGCTTTGTTTTGTTTTTTTCCTGCATTTTGTCTTCAGCAGAAAAGTCTTGATTTCCTTAAGTTTCACTATGCAATTATGCCTCTTCTTAGTGTGTATATATTTCTAAAAGTCATCTACTGTCATCAAAAGACGTTTATCATCTATGTCTATCATCAATAGACATCTCAAAAAATAAATCCTTAGCAAGCAGAGAGAACTCTGTGACATTTTTAATACATGCACTCTAGGAGTTGAGCAAAAATTTCTCACAGAAATGTATTTCACCTGGTTTTCTCTGGTTTGTGTTGTATCAGATTGAATGTTATAAAATTGATTCAGAATCTAAAATTGTATCTTCTTTAATCTTTTCAGAGAAGTCCAGGGAACTAAATGTCACTCAAGTTTTTTTCTAAAGAGATATTTCATCAATGTTGAAAGTCCCATGGCAACGATGTTTAAGATGTCTTAAGAATTCCAAAATAAATTTCAGACTTGCAATGATCATAAGCCTTTAAAGATATTTTCATTTGACTTCTGATCTATATTTGGTAGGCTTAAAAATAACGCTAATAGCTATGAGAGTGAGCTTTCTCTAATTGTCTTTCAGAACAATCCAACATATTCCACTGTCAATCAGTTGCTCATTTAGACCTGGTGGCAAACCCTTTCCTAATATTGCCCATTATAATTAGCATACTTCCATGGAGAGATATTTTTAGGATTTTTAGCAGAGCTTTGCAATACATACTTACGAACTCTAGAAAAATGCTATAGATATTTGTTTCTGTGGTTTAACAATCCAAATTAAAAGAAGCTTTAGTGCAGATGCTTGACAAAAGACCCATTAAAAAAATTAATCACACATCTATGTCAGAGCTGCTGAATGTATTAAGTCAATATATGTATTCATATCTTTGAATCCTCTGCTGTTGTTTTTTTTTTTTAAATCATTCCATATTGGAAAGATACACTATAACCATTAATCTGATTTAAGTTTATGTTTTAGTGGAAAATCCCTTAAAAAGTGACTATGAGTCATCACAGATGGTTTTCCATTCCTTTCATGACAATACTCTAAAGTGTAGTCCTAAAATCTTTTAAGGCTAAGGAGTCTTAGTTTTGAAAACATACGAGCCAAGTCTAGTATTTCCAGCATGATTTTGGAATAATGGTGAATGCAGAATAAAAAAGAAATTAATAACTTAGGGAGACCCATAAGCAGTCTACATACTCTAGGAACTTGTTCCTCAATCAGGTAGTCATAAATGCCTTTTTCTAATCATCGCAGAATATTTACACAAATTTTCTTATTTGTACTTTTTCCTTTTGATATTGTGGACTTTAGTATTTAGTATATCTATCCTATTTTGTATTCTTCAAAGCAGTGAGAAGAAAAATCTATAGCATAATGCTACTGTAAATGACAAATTTCATATTTTGTCACTAGTGAAATTTGTTAAACTACTAAGGCCCCAAGAGTCTGTATAGGTGGAGTCAAAGAAAAACAGCTGTTGAGTTTTTAATTAAGACAGTAAGAGAGAAATCTGAGGAGAAGTTGTACCATCAATATATCCATGGTGGTGAAATTATTCTGTCATATTTGTTCTTGACAATGAGCTTAATAGAAAGAGACAGGCTCTTCCAGATGTAGGGCAGGATTAATGTTCTCTAACACAGGTGTTGCAGAGGTTTAAGTAACAGCTAGTTTTCCCTGATTCTCTTTCATATTTTAAAAGAAAGAGGCATCTCCACATTATTATAGTGAGGATGACAGAGCACTGGAACAGGCTGCCCAGGGAGGGTGTGGAGACTCCTTCCTTGGAGGTCTTTAAGACCCGTCTGGACACATTCCTATGCAACCTGATCTAGGTAGACTTCCTTTTGCAGGGAGATTGGACTAGATGATCTCCAAAGGTCTCATCCAATCCCTAACATTCTGTGATTCTGTGATTCTATGATTATAGAAATGACTTGCCCTTAATATCTGCTGACTATTCAACAACCCTAAATCTAAACCTAATCTTATGCTCAGATGTCTCATGTGAGGTCAGACAAACTTGTCCCAGACATTATTGCACAGGAAAGTGGGACTTTTGCAGCATAGATAGGGGAAGAAATGGAAAATGACAAAAATATTAACTATGGTTCAGGATACTTTGAAATTAATCCCTAAGGTCATAGAAAGATATATGAATTTAATTTCCACTGGTCAAGTTGCAAACCAAGTGTGTTTTAAGATATTAGTTGCCATTTTTCATAAAAGTAGAATGCTATTTGGATGGAAACTTCCCATCAAACTTTGTTTGTTTGTTTTGCTACAAGAAAAATAAATGCGAAAATTGAAATAAATATTGCCTGAGAGGTAATTATATTCAGATATGTAAAAGCTGTGGAGGTGAGAACAGGCTTATCAGTCATGATATCTGTTGGTGCTGAAATGAGAAAGGATTTATGAGTGGAAGAATGAGAAAGTGTTTGCCTACATCAGATTATTGCTTTTGAGTATGCTATTAGTGCATATATACTGGCAAATGCAAGGTAGCCCTTTTTGTAACAAACAAGATTTTCTTTGATTGTTCATGGCTTAACCTAGTTGCATTTTTATTTCGAAGTGGTAAGTAGACATCTAAACGTTTTCAAGAACATAATCTTTGACCTACTTAGAGGTGTTTAACAATTACAAAAGAACAACTCTCTGATTTTTAAAGGACAAGTACAAGTATCCTTTTCACTTTGTTAAATAAATGTTATAGGACAGCAGACTTCCAAGAGACACATCTAAGAGTTATACACAATGCTCTCTGTGAATAGGTATCGTGTATTCTCTGCAAACAGGTAATTTAAGAGTTTTATTGAACAACAGAGATTGTGTTTGAGCCATTTACAAGTACTAATTTACAGATCAGTAGCATGCCAGTACTTTTAAATTTCTTTGAGTATCATGTACCTAGAATCCCAGCTTTTAAGTATAAATTTTGTACTGCAAATGCAGCTTTAAAATCCAAATTTGCTGAATAAAACCATTGCAATGACTCTGTTTTGAAGAAGCAGGAATAAATGAAGGACGAAAGACTAACATCTGCTATTTGGCTGGTCTGGACAAAACCAAAATGGTAATTCAATAACAAGATTCAATGAAAAAAAAAAAAAAAAGGACAGGAATTAATAACTCCTAGTTCCTGTACTTCAGTCCAATTCTGATATTACGGACACTATTGAGCGACACAATTATGGCTCTTAATGAAGATGTAAATTAAATATTTGTTCTCAGACAACTAGTTACTGTTGTAAAAAGCCTGGAAAGATTCAGAAACAGACTACATGGCAAATTGCTTTGGAAACTCCAGTCTGAAAAATGAAAATTCTTTAGCAGTGTTTTAAGCAAGCTTACAAGATATCAGTGAAGTTGCCAAAAGCCCTAATATGTCTACACTTAGCATAAAATGGTAAAATAGATCTTAAAAAATTACATGGATTTCCTGAAATTAGCACTTTCTGACAAAATAAGAATCAATTCTTAAAACCTTCAACTAGTTATAGTTAAACCAGGCTGATGTATAACATGCCAGTTTGTCAAAATTTTATCTTGTAGCCACACAGTTAAAAAAGAAAATATTCCAAATTAATGTGACAATGCTTACATAAATCAATTGATCATGTGTTTTATTAATAGACTTTGTATTGTTTACATCTTTCTGATCAAGCTCACAGAGATGAAGATACAAGATGGTGAAAGGAGTATGAAAAAACAAAACAATATTTCATTTATTTTGAGAGCACATCACTCTTCAATCTTTCACCTGAAACCTGCCTAATGAGGCCTCAGTCAATTCAGGTTCACATTGCACCGAGTGAACAAAAGTCCTGGGTTTGGCCAGCATAGA
>WBNH01004308.1:0-14794 GCA_013401255.1 Urocolius indicus
ATAAAACAATAATACTAATAATTAAATTAATGATTAAAAATATAATTAATAATTAAAAGTAATATAATCCACCAAAAAAGAGAGAAAAAAAGCCAAACCCAAGAGCTGCAGTTGCTCACCATCCACTGAGTGATGCACAAGCAGCGATCTGCTCCTCCTCACCAACTGCCCTGAGTTTATATACTGGGCCTGACATCCTATGACATGGAATGGCCCATTGGTTACTTGAGGTCAGCTGTCCTAGCCATGCTCTCTCACAGCTCCTGGCACTCCCCAACCCACTCACTGTCAGGGCAGGGTAAGAAGCAAAAAAGACCCTCACACTAAGCACTGCTCAGCAGTAACCAAGACATTCCTGTGTTATTAGTGCTGTTTTTCAGTACAAATGCAAACCACAGCCTGTACCGGCTACTAGGAAGAAAATTAATTCCAGTCAAAATCAGAACAACTGAGTTCTTGGCTCCTACGATGACAGACAGATGACAGATCTACAATCTACTGTTTTGCTCAGAAAAAAAAAGAAAATTTAATGCTACAAGTTCCACTAGTCATTGAAGTCAATATTATTTTTTCATAAATTACAGTAAAAGCAGTATATTACCCCTAGCAAATAAAAGTCCAGCAAAGCAAGGAAGAAACCTAATCATGGATGAGAACCAAAGAGGCAACACGTAATGACTAAAGCTTCAATTAAGTAATCAGTTATTCATTATAACCATATGGGGCTTTGCCTGCCCTTTCCAGTAAAGTGGATTAATAAGTAGCCTCTTTCAAACAATTACAGTTAAGACATACTCCAAGACCAACTGGATCTAGGTAATGATGGAGAATGCAATGTAACATATGCATGAGGATGTAGTTTTTGCATCCTAACAGTGGTTTGAAATTGACTGGTTCACCTGGACGCATATGTGTTTAAAATGTCATTGGCTAAAGAAAATTGATTAAATGTAATATTATAGTAAACAGGAGGCTTTGTGGCTAGGTCTATAGTGTAACAACAGATGGCACAGGTTAAATCTATTTATTAGCAGTCACTTGGCAGGGAGAATGAAAAAGAGAAAAAACAGACAAACAGATGCCAGGTCTAACATAGTGCTTGATATAGTAGTTCCACAGCTTAAAACTGAAATACATTTGATTTCCTGCCATTTTCACACAACTTTCTCTTAGCTTTCCACCTGAAAATATTAATATCTGCTGTTTCTGATGTGGAATTTTTGAAAATATGCACAATACTTACTCCAACATATTGCCAGACAGCTGTTCTTCCACTTCTTAAAAACAGGATCTTTATTATGGCTCCAGTGGAAAATCAAGGACCAGAAGTAATGCAAGGTCACCAAACAGTGATGGAGAGATAGTTTGCTATGGCAAAGATGGGTAGCTTAGCTGCACACCAAGTGTTTTCACAGTAGACTGCTAAACTGCCTCCCATGTTTATTGTTCTGCTCCATTGTAGTTAAGAATTAAGGCACTATTTTCCACAGACATTATGCTTATTTTCTCTATAAGGTTTATGAAGCAGTTCTAAATTCTTTTTAGTATTTTCACTTTGTTTTTGGCCTCAAAAACCTAGTGTACAATAGTCTGTGTGTTCAGAAAGTAATTATCCTATCCTTGTTCTCTTAGAGCTCATTACAATGACGATGCCAAAGCGATGCCAAGGCTGCTAACTCTGGTGCTAACGATATGATGATCTCTGGGTTTTTTGCGCTTCTTCTTTCAAAGGTTTGGAGTTCATGGGAAAAAGAGTAGCTTAGTCACCATTAAATCAACCTCACCTCATATCCTTTCCTAAGTGTGAAATTAATTCTGAGTGATACTGATTATAGCAACTGTATCCTCTCCTTGGTCAAACCTAATTACTGTTTCATGCAGTGTCACACTCTATTATTGTTTCCAGGTAATGTAGCCTCCTTTTTGCTCTGCAGCCTTTACAGGCAGCTCCTTGTTAATGAATAGTAAGAGCTGAAAAAACCTACTGAGAGACTCAAATAACCTTTTTTTACATTGTAAAAAGATATGTGGATTGATAAATACACTAGGATGTGTTATTATCCATTATTCAATTTTACAGTTAGTGAACACCTGGCACAGGGAAGGTGAGATGGATGTTTACTTCCCATCAATATTAATGTTGATTTCCAGAAGGCACCACAGAGCATACCAATTTCATCATTTTAGGGAAGACAAAAACATGAAACAACAATATTTTTGCCTAATATTAAGAGATAGAGTTTTAAATGTTAACTTTAAAGGTTATGGATTACATGCCTTTTCTTAAAGTATCATTTATATGAGGCTTCCTTATGGAGTGGAAATAGCAAGACTAACAAGGATTGTGAAAGGTCAGTCTATTTCAAGTCTACAAAATAACAAGGAGATAGGTCAAGGAGGTGTAATGTTGGAGTTGAGTATAGCCAGACAAAGAACATTTTGTTTTGTCTAGCTGATATTATTCAGTACAGCTGAATCAAGTGATTTTCAAATATAATTTTTAAAAACCTCTACTGTAAATTGGAGCTATGAAAGCTTGACAATGTTTGTTTGACCTCTATTGGCTGTTGATTGGTTCTGTGTCTTTGGTCTCCAGATTTAATGTTTTCCATTTTAATGTGTAAGATACAGACTTCAAAGAAAACGTATGGATACATCAGACTTGTCTATCAACTGTATCTTATAGAAAATAAATGCTGAATGAAATTAAGGGGAATAGAATAGTTGCTTAAAACAGCCTTTTGAACCTCCAGAAACTTACAGATCACTTCCAAGTAAACAAACAGCACAGAAAACTTTGATTAGTCTTCAAGGAAGATTTTTGAACAAAGGCGTGGATTATTTTCCTTTAATACAGGCAGGGATGTATTTTCCTAAGCACTGCATTAATATCCTCAGATTTTTTACTAAAAGCAGCTTGACCCTTAGATACCAAGTAGTGTATTTATCACAATTGTTGATCTTTTGATCAATCTATAAGGCAATGTAACCCAGAATGCTTTACCAGAGGATATGGGCAGAGATGGAAGAAAAAAGAAGGGCTTATTAAAGATTTTTGAGGAAGAAAAAAGAAAAATGTATTAAGGAATAAATTATAAATACAACAAGCCATTCACTCATATTGCTGGTCCACATAAAGGCCGAACTCTCTGATGCATAAATTCCTAGTGAAATTAAATTCCTAGTAAACTAGGAACAGTTAATCATAAAACACTAAGGCACAAAACATTTTCTGTAATAAGTGTATTTTAAAATGACAGTGTGAGAAGCTAAACTGGAGTCTTTCTGTGCAACCTGCAGACTTTTTCCACACCTGAGGATATTTTATGTGTCTATAGTGGGCTGCTCAAGTTTTTTGTTCTGAGTTTGTGATTAAAAGGCATTGGTCATTGGAAGTGAGATGGCAACAGAGGCAGTGGTGCCAGTCCAGCTCATAAAATTTACTGACTAAAGCCTGACCACAGCACTGTGTTTATATTACTACCTCACGAGAGAAAGCATGGTTTTTTTTACTTTCCTGCTCCTGCCTCCCATTCTGCCATCTGATGCACTGCGCCTGACAGCCATACACAGCAATGCCATAAGGAAAGACAGGAATCAATGTTGGTAATTCTGGCTGGCCAGTCTACAGGAGTACACAACTCAGTGTAAGGAGGTAAAACATTTGTCAGATAAGGCTTTGAAAAACTTGATGCTCTTAAAGGAGAAGTAGCAGCAACTGATGTCTTCAGACATATAGTTGTATTTGACGTGTACACATTATTTGGTCTGCTGTTTTAATGCTAGGATAAAATAACTAATACAAATATATGAAGTTTTATTAGCCATGAAAGTCACATCTCCCATTGACACCTCAAGTGCATATGCATTTTCTTCTCTATGGCTTCAGTATCTATGCACATTCGCAAGACAGTAAGTTTTTAATAAACCCTTTTTTTAAACATCTGTTCTACAGATAAGCTGAAGCTACTATTTGTTTATCAGTGCTTCTGTATTTAGTGACTGAAGTCCTATCCTAGTTTCTCATTGCAGATGCTTGTCTCAATGGAAGAAGTGCATTGCTGCATCTCAAAGCAGCATTAAAGCTGGGGAAAATGCTGCCACATTTACAGTGAAAGCATGTCACTAGAGGTGAAAAAAATCACAGGACACACAAGTGGACAGAATGAGGGTCTGTTCCTATGGCCCAAAGAGGCAAACAAGAGTAATAAAGATTAGTTCTGTGAAATAGCTCTTCAGGATACAGGCATTAAAAATAAAAGTGGTCTCCAGAATCTTGAAAATTGAATAAATTTGCTATAGATCAAGACAGAAGATTGCAGGAACCATTTTCCTAAGGTTAAACATGCTTGCTGGGTTTCGGTCTCAAATGAATCTGAAGAAAAGCACATGAAGACATTTACTTTGGATCACTCTTCTAATAAGCATAATGCTTTAGATATGGCTAACTGTACCAAATTCTGCTCTTTGGTAAACAGATATGATTGTCCTGAAAGTCCTTGTGAATGACAACCCTGTGCAAGTCAATAGATACTTACTGTGAGATCGGATGACCATACAAGTGCCAGGAGGCAAACTGTGATGCTTCTTTTCCAGCCTCCACAATGTTAAATACTGCTGCCTTTTAACTGCTCTTTAAACTTGTCAGATCTGTTTGTGGTCATGTGACATGTATTTTACGTTAGTATCTGGAAATTTAGGCCAAGACTGGGTATACACCTGCAATAAGCAAGATGGGAAGCTGCATGCAAACAATAATGCATCTATTTGCTGAAGTGTATTCCACTTTAAAATGACACTTGAAAGCTATTTTCTAAAATTGTGCCTTTTCATCATTGACTTGAAACAACAACAACAATGACAAAAACCCATACTAGGACTGAAAATTTCTTAAACGTGAATGCTGGGCTTTTCAGAGTCCATGAAAATCATAGAATAGTTTGGGTTGGCAGGAACCTTAAAGAATATCTAGTTCCAACCTCTCTGCTATGGGCTGTCCCTACAAGTTTCTCAAAGCCCTGTCATGGAACACTGACAGGGACCACAGCCTCTCTGAGCAACCTGTGCCAGTGCTTCACCACCCTCACAGGGAAGAATTTATTCTTTATATGTAATCTAAATCTGTCCTCTTTCAGTTTGAAGCCATTCCTCCTTGTCCTTTCACTACATTCCCTTGTAAAAAAGGAAAGTTCCAGCTTTCTTGTCTGTACCTTTAGGTACTTTAAGGTCTCCCTGGAGCCTTCACTTCTCCAGACTGAACAATTCCAACTCTCTCCGTCTGTCTTCATAGGAGAGGTGTGCCAGCCCTCTCATCATCTTTGTAGCCCTTCTCTGAACTCACTCCAGCAGCTTCATGTCATTCTTATGTTGGAAGAAAGGAGGAATGGGAGAGGGAGATCTTAAAGTGCTGGTTGTATTTTCTTTTCTCATCATACTGCACTGGTTTTGCTTTTTGTTCTGTTTCGTTTCTTGTAGGTAGTAGAATAGACTTTTCTTCCTTTTGTCTCAAGTTGAGTAGTGGAGTCTGCTTTGTCCAGAACCATAACTGGCAGTGAGCCCTTCCTGCCCTTGTCTCAATCCACAATGTCCTTGGTTATTGGTTTTTTTCCTCTCATCTCCATGAGGTCTCCACCATCCTAAAGAGAGTGAGTGTGGATGGGGGCACTGAGCAAGAGACTGTTGTGATGCTTCATCGCTGGCTGGGCCAAACCGTGACAGTGAAGAAGTGGCCATGGCACAGGCCATGCTGGAGAGCCTGCAGGCTGCAAAGATCTACACAGGGGGCAGAGAGGAGCTGCAGCCTTTTGGGATGAACACATTTCAGAGCAGCCCATGCAGTACTGCCCAGCCTGTGAGACACCCTGTTCTGGAACAAGGAGGACCAGTAAGGAGTCCATCTGCCTTGAGAGACAAGAGGCAGGAGCCATTGGGAAAGCACTGACTGAAATCCCCATTTGCTTCCCCCTTAACCACTAAGGGTGGGAGGAGGTAAAGACACTGGGATCAGGTGTCTGAGCCCAGGAAGACGGGGGAAGTGGATCTTAAAGGGCTGGTCATGTTCTTCATCATCATCTTCCACTGTGTTGATTTGTGTTTGGAGTCTTTTGGTTGGTGGTGGATTAAATTTTGTTTTCTTCCCCAGGTTGAATAGTCTTGTCTGTTTTGCCCAGAACTGTGAGTGAGCCCTCCCTGTCCTTAGGGGATTCCAAAGGCCCTTGGTACTTTTCCCTGTTCTATCAGAAGGAGTGAGCAATTGACTGCTCTTGGTTCTTTGTTCTTGGCTTTGCATAAAACCATGACAAGTACTCCAGGTGAAGTCTATTAAGAGCAGAGCAAAGGGGCAAAATCACCTCCTTTGACTTGCTGACCATGTTATTTTGAGGTAGCCCAGGATACAATTGGCTTTCTGGGCTGCAAGCACACATTGTCAGGCTACGTCGTACTTCTCATCAACCAACACCCCTAAGTCCNTTCTATCAGAAGGAGTGAGCAATTGACTGCTCTTGGTTCTTTGTTCTTGGCTTTGCATAAAACCATGACAAGTACTCCAGGTGAAGTCTATTAAGAGCAGAGCAAAGGGGCAAAATCACCTCCTTTGACTTGCTGACCCTGTTATTTTGAGGTAGCCCAGGATACAATTGGCTTTCTGGGCTGCAAGCACACATTGTCAGGCTACGTCGTACTTCTCATCAACCAACACCCCTAAGTCCTTCTCCTCAGGGCTGCTCTCAATCTATTTACCACCCATCCTGTATTTATGTTTGGGATTTCCCTAGCCCATGTGCAGAGCCTTGCCCTCAGCCTTGTTGAACTTCATGAGGTTTGCATGGGCCCACCTCTCAAGCCTATCAAGATCCCTCTGGATGTCATCTGTTTTGACTAGCATGTCAATCACACCATACAGCTTGGTGTTGGCAAATGTGCTAAGGGTGCACTTGATCACACTATCCATATCACCAACAAAGATATCAAACAGAGCTGGTCTCTGAAGAACATCACTTACCATTGCTTTCCACTTGGACATTTAGACATTGACTACAAATCTTTGAGCGTGACCATACAGCCAATTCCTTATCCACTGAGTGGTCCATCCGTCAAATCCATGTCTCCCCACAAGACAAGCATGTCAGACAGGAGAATGCCAAATGCTTTGCACAAGTCCATGCAGATGACACCAATTAGTCTTCTCTTACTCACTAATGCTGTAACCCTGTTGCAAAGGCCACCAAACTTGTCAAGTATGATCTGCTGGTAGTGAAGCCATACTGGATGTCACTGACCATCTCCATAATTTCCATACACTTTAGCATGGTTTCCAGAAGGAGCTATTCCATGATCTTGCTGGATACAGAGGTGAGACTGACCTAGTTCCCTAGGTCTTCTGTTTTTCTCTTCTGAAAATGAGGATATGTTTCCCCTCTTCCAGTCAGTGGGTACTTCACCAGACTGCAACAATTTCTCAAATATGATGGATAGTGGTTTAGCAGCTGCCAGTCCCTCAGGACCTGTGGACTTATCTCATCAGGTCCCATGGACTTGTGCACCTTCAGGTTCCTTAAATGGTCTCAAACCTGACCTTCTCCTACAAGTGGGTGGCTCTTCCCTTTCCCAGTCCTTGTCTTTGCCTTCTGTGACTTGGGTAGTGTGGCTGGAGCACTTGCTGGTGAAGACTGAGGCAAAAAAGGCATGCATACCTCAGTCTTCTCCATGCCCCAGGTCTCCTGCTTCCTTCCAGAGAGGGTCCACATTTCCCCTGGTCTTCCTTTTATCACCGATGTACTTATAGAACCTTTTCTTGTTGCCCTTGATGCCCCTGGCCAGATTTAATTCTATCAGGGCTTTAGAATTTCTAACCCAATCCCTGTCTGTTCAGACAATTTCTCCTTAGCCTCCCTGGCTACCTGTCTTTGCTTCTGCCCTCTGTAACTTTCCTTTTTGTTTTTGAGTTTGTCCAGGAGCCTCTTGTTCATCCATGTAGGCATCCTGGTGTTTTTGCCCTACTTTCTCTTTGTGGATGCATTGCTCCTGAGCTTGGAAGAGGTAATTGTTCAACATTAACCAACACACTAGAGCTACTGTAAAGGTTTTCAATAGTATAGTATATAGAAGTGCATTTTAAAATAAGCTTTCTGGTTTAGGAGAGCAAGAAGAATAGTACTCCATGTTATTAAATCAGCTACAGAATTCACTTTGACATACTAGTAAGCTGTTAACTTTGTCTTGACTGTTACTTCATTAATATGTGCCTGCATTCTCTGCTTACTAGAAACAATACTAATGATTTTACCAAGAGCTTTCAGTCTTCTAATATAATCTAATTTGACAGAAGTTGTATGTTAAGATAACATCACATTCCAAAACTTAAAAAAAAATACAGACCTGTAAGGCTTTAGATGTTCTCCAGTTGATTATGCTTGGCATTAATTAAAAAGCAGTTGTCTCCTTCCCTACTTGTGCTCAATAACCTCAAAAATAGGGACTGAGAAGAGAAAAAGTAGTAGCTTTTCTGCTCTTTGACTTAGTGAGTCATCAGTGTTGTAGACAAGAAAAGAAAAGAAAAGAAAAGAAAAGAAAAGAAAAGAAAAGAAAAGAAAAGAAAAGAAAAGAAAAGAAAAGAAAAGAAAAGAAAAGAAAAGAAAAGAAAAGAAAAGAAAAGAAAAGAAAAGAATATTTCAGTTGGAAGGGATCTACAAGAGGACTGAATCTGCCAATAGAAGGGGAATAAGAGGCTACCCATCAATCATTGGGTTTTAGCAAAAGATGGAGAGAAAGCTCTGAACCACAGTTGTACAGAAATAATATATGAATCAACTTCTGCAAATAAAATTATCAAACCTTACTGGATGTTTTTCTGTGTGAGATTCAGGCCAGGTATATATGGGTTTCATTCTTACTGGTTCTATTAATTACACTCTGGGCAATGGTGAGTTTAAGGGGTCCTAGCAAAAGACAACTCATAGCAATAATATTTACATGTTTCTTCTAAGGGGAAGGAGAGAGAGCCAACCAAGTAACTAGAGTGACGCGGTTCTTAAGTTCTCCTTCAGCAACCAAAGCAATTCAAACACCAACTAGGGTGATTTCACAATGTGGTGAGAATACTGCAAAGCCAAACTATTAATTTGAGGGTGGTGCTGGTGAAGCTACTGAGAAGAAAATGTACCAAGCAGAAAAAAAAAACCCAGAGTGGGCTTCTGCTAGCTACAAAAGTGAAGAAGAGACCAGACTCTTCTGCCATGCTGCTTATCACCTATAGAGGACTCTTCCACTTTATTGCATGCTTATTTTACAAGTGGCTTTTCAAACCAGATGTTCTAATTTATAGAATTCCTCTGCCTACTTTTCTGCCTACAATTAGTTCTGCTAGTGTTATTTTGCTAGACTCTTTCATTCTCATTTTCTTTTGGTCCTTGTATTATATTGTGAAATTTTTCTTTTCTTCATATTCTCAGTGCTTTGCACCTTTTTGTATGGGATTGAGAAACTTTTTAAATGGTTTTTTGCAACCCTGCCTTGGTTTTTTGGTTTTGGTTTTTTTTCCATCTGAAGGATGTCCTCTGGCTATATACTGTTCTAAGAGAAATCTTACACTCCAAATACTTTACACAAATGCACTTCCAATTCCATCCTTTTTTCCCCCTAATTCTCCTTCTAATGAAGCTTGAAAGATCGTCACTCTGTTTATTACCACACTTCCTGTACAGTAAACAATCCTATTGACGTGAGTTAAGGATATTCTGCTCATTTAAGAAGACACACAGAACTCTAAATTATAAGTGCTCCATAATCAATTAATCTGGCAGACTGCATTCATTCATTCAACTGGTATTACTATACAGAAGCACATCTGTCTGTTAGAGATCAGGGTACTTATAGCAAAACAAAACCTTAGTTGTAAAATGTTACAGTGCCACAAATAAGGCATGTTCAATTTTCAGTGATTTTGTTTCAATCTATTACTGACATGGACAGAAGAACAGAATTTTGTAACTGTGTTAGAGAAAGGGCTCAAAGCTTAGAGGATGAAACTGAAGACTATCATTAAATTAGTGAGAAACCTGGTATCAGAACAGAAGTCTTTCTGTTACCAGTTTCAACCCTTGTACACTTACTCAGACTAAGCTTGTGTGTTACTTGGAAAAAAACACAGGTAAATCGAGCTTATCCACCTCTACTACAAGGACCAAAAGTTGTCAAATATTACTTGCAACTTCAAGATGAACTTGTACTTTTACCACTAAGATAGTGACTTAGCGTATTTTGATATGTGACATCTTTAGCAATGGAAAATCCATATACACAGTTTGGAAAGGCCCTGAGATTTATAAACCATTATCACGAGTTCAGCTTTGTACTTAAATATTTTATGGTAAGAAGTTGTAGCCACTGATGTAGGAATTGATTAGACTGCATAGATTCACTGCTCTGGACATGAACTCTTTATTCTAGTTAGAAGAGTGGGTAGGAGTGTGTTGCGATGAAGTAGTTTGATGTAGTTATCCTTAAAATGCATTTTAGTGAAACATTGTATGGGAAGTATAATTCCTTCTTCTGCTTACTTCCCTTGCTTATCATACAATATGAACCAATTAAGAAGTGCCTCATTAAAATGTTTGCTATAATTTAGAACTAGTTCAATTTGGAAAAGGTTTGATTCCGTGTCTTTCATATAATGTTGTGATTCACCTGTCTGCAATTCTTTCTTGTTTGTTTCAGTGTTGCCATAGCAATTCTTGTCTTTCAAGTACCAAGTAAATTGTTGAAAAGTACATCTTTTCTTGATTATGTAAATGGCATGCTCCTGTGGAAAGAAATACTTTACTATTATGTGCACTAACATTTCATCTATTATAGCTACAGTCCCCCTTTTCAATAGAAGTATATCCATCAAGGTCTTATTTTTAAATTTTCTTTTTATCCTGACTTCAAAGGACTGTATCCTCGCAATGACATTCGGAAAATTTGCTCCTCAAAAGTGAACTGTAGTCAAATTATAAATGTTAATATATTTCCTTTTTTATGATGTTTTCTACTATCCTTTAGCAAGCTGAGCACTTGACAAAAAAAAGTCTGTGACATGTATGCCAGAATCCCAGTCTAGTATCTCTCTGTAAATGGAATTACTTTCAGGCATCTGAGCAATCTCCAAAACAAAAAGAAATGCATTAGAAGATATAAAGCTCACAAATATTTTGGCTTTTTCCTGCATATAAAAACAGTATCTTGTCAGAACTGCAAATAAATGTAAAGGTAAAAGGAGAAACAAATATTGCACAGTGATGTCATTGATGCTTTGAGAATGGGGGTTGGCAAGTTTTTTGTTTTTTTAAGACCATAGGTTGGAAGTGACCAAAGTCTCTAGTCCTACTCCCTGCTCAAAGCAGAGTTGACTTTAACATCATGCAAGACTTCTCCACGCTTTATCAAGGAAAACTTTCAAGGCTAGATCTAACATCAGTCCTGTAGCCTCTTATCACAGGGCCTGTGCTCCAGCCTTCAACTGTTTTGGTTTCTTTCTCCTGAAATGCTGCCAGTTCATCAACACCTTGTCTGTATAAGAGATCCCAAACTCACTGCAGCATGTAGAGAGGGCCTAGCAAATGCTGAATAGTAAGGAATAATCACTCCCCTCAAACTCCTGGCTCTGCCCCTATTCACATGGCCCAGAAGCTGCTGGTCTTTGCTGCTGCCCGGCTACATGACTGATGTCTTCTTACCTCACTGCCCACCAGATGCCCACAGGCCCTCTATACAGTGCTCCTTTCATAGAAGCATAGAATGTTAGGGGTTGGAAGGGACCTCTAGAGATCATGTAGTCCAGCCTCCCTGCAGAAACAGGTCAACCTAGATCAAGTGTCATAGGAACATGTCCAGGTGGGTCTTGAAGACCTACAAGGAAGGAGACTCCACACCCTCCCTGGGCAGCCTGTGCCAGGGTTCCCTCACCCTCACAGTGAAATAGATTTTCTTCTGTTTAAATAGAACGTTTTGTGTTCCAGCTTCATACCATAACGCCCCCTCTGTCTCCTCTTTTCTAGAATAAACAGCCCCAGTTCCCACAGCCTTTCCTAATATGAAAGATGTTGTGGTCCTCTGGTCATCTTGATGGCCCTGTGCTGGATTGTATCAGAAGTTCTCTGTCCCTCTTGAACTGCAGAGCCCACGACTGGACACAGGACTCCAGATGAGGCCTCACCAGGTCAGAGGAGGGGGGGAGCAGAACCTCCCTTGACCTGCTGGCCACACTCTTCTTGATACATCCCAGGATGCCATTGGCCTTCTTGGCCATGAGGGCTCACGGTTAGTTTATTGTCGATCAGGACTGCCAGGTCTCTCTCTGCAGAGCTGCTCTCCAGCAGGCCAATCTCCAGCCTGTACTGGTGTATGGGGTTGTTCCTCCCCAGATGCAGGATTCTACACTTGTCCTTGTTGAACTTCATGAGGTTTCATTGAATGGCAGCACAGCCTTCTGGAGAATCAGCCAGTCCTCCCATTTTAGTGTCATCAGCCAACTTGCTGAGGGTGCACTCTGTCCCCTCATCCAGGTCGCTGATGAAGATGTTGAACACGACTGGCCCCAGAACCCATCCCTGTGGAACTCCATTGGCCACAGGCCTCCAACTCGATTCTGTGCCATTGACCACCACCCTCTGGGCTCTGTCATTCAGCCAGCTCTTGATCCACCTCACTATCCACTTATCCAAGCCACATTGCCTGAGCTTTCTGGTGAGGATGTGGTGGGAGATGGTGTCAAAAGCCTTGCTGGAGTCATGGTTGACAAGGATGACATCCACTGCTGTCCCCTCATCTAGCCAGTCACTTATTCTCTCATAGAAGGCTATCAGATCGTCCAAACAGGATTTCCCCTTAGTGAATCCACCTCGACTCCCTCTGATAAACATCTTTTCCTTCAGTGATAACATTCAGAAACATTCAGTTCCATCACCTTTCCAAGGATGGAGGTGAGACTGACGAGCCTGTAGTTTCCAGGGTTTTCCTTCCTGCCCTTTTTCCAGCTGGTCCACTCTGCTGTGCCATTGCACAGCAATGCACAGCATTGTCTAAGACTTCCCAGGACACAAGGCTTGCCCCTGTTGAATTGCGTTAAGTTTCCGTCAATGGGTTCCTGCAGCCTACCTAAATGTCTCTGAACGGCAGTTCTTTCCTCAAGCGTATTAACTTGATCCCCACAGTTTGATGTCATATATACCAAATGGACGAAAACAATAGCAAACAAAAGTGTCCATTATACTTTCCTTGACTTCAGTAATAAAGATATTAAACAGGATAGATTCCAGTACAGACTCCTGCCATATTCCACTTGTTACCAGCCTGTGGGCAGAGTAAGATTCATTATATACTACCACCAATCATTCAAACATTTTTTATTCATCTGAATGTGCATTGCAATGTCCTAACATGGATACAGCAATATTGTAGGAGACAGTGTCAAGAGGCACAAATCCAATAATTTTATTATCAAAAGCAGTCAGGTTGATCAGGCGTGATCTCCCTTGGAAAATCCATGCTGACTGCTCACGGATTCCTTCTTCCTCTTCATCTGCTCAGAAATAAGATGTAGGAAGAATCTGTGACTTTTCCAAGGATCAAACTGAGAATAATTACCTTGTAGTTCCCTAGACTGACCTTTTCTTAATATATGTGCAAGTTTTCAAGAAATCTTGATGGTCAGAAAACTTTCTCAATCTCTGTGACCTTTCAAAAGTGACAGACATCAGCCTTTCAAGGAATTTGGATATGTCCTTCAGCAACCTTGTGTGCAGTCCATTGAGTCCCAGTGATCTATGTGAGCTGATGTCTCACAGGCAATGCTTGACTCAACCCTCATTCCCAGCCAGCAGACCCTCTCGTCCTCGAGCTTTGTCACTAAGCACAAAGGTCTGGCAGACCTTACTAGTGAGACAAAGAAGGCCACAAGTACTTCAATCTTACCTGTGTAGAGTGTTTACTAAATCACCCCCACCCTATCTGTCAGCATCAGTCCCACATTTTCCTAGTTTTATCTTTTATTGTCAATGTCATGGTAGAAGGTCTTCCTGGTGCACTTGACACCCCTTCCAAGTCTCAATTCTAGCTGAGCTTCAGCTTTTCTAATTACATCTCTCCTGCAGAGACAACATTTCTTTAATTCTTCCTTTGTAGCCTTGCCCTCCTTCTCTCTCTTGTACATCGTCTTTCTGAAATGAATGAGCTGTGCCACACACTCCCCACTTATACAAGCTGATTTCCCAATACATTTAGTCGATATTCTTAGTTTAGGAATGGTCTTCTCTTGTGTTTCTGAATAAATCCAAACCTGTTCTCTTTAAGCTTAAAATCTGTGCTCTGCTGCTTTCCTTCCTCATGCCTCTCAAGATCTCAAAAATCACTATTTCAGGGTCACTGTCACTGGGGCTGCCATTGGTTACTACATGCTCAGCAAGTACCTCCTTGTTAGTGAACAGCAGATCCATCTGTACATTGCCCTACCTGGCCCAACCAGTACTTGAATTGGAAAGTTATCTCTGATACTATCCAGAAATCTTGATTGCTTGTGTGCTCCCTGCAGGTGTCATGGGTCTGCAACACAGAGACCTCCTTAAATAGTTTAAGGAGGGCTTCAGCCACTTCCTGATCTGGACTGACTGGTCTGTAACTCACTCCCACCATCTTGCAGCTTTACCGGTCCTGCCTTCAACCTTGTCTCACAAGCTCTCTCCATTTGCCACCCGTCCCACGTGACTGCTTCTTTGCAAACCTTTCCTCTCTTCCCTGTGTGTGCTCCCTGAAGGGC
>WBNH01004309.1:0-87212 GCA_013401255.1 Urocolius indicus
TATAAATATATATATAAATAAAGTAATTACAAAGATTAACTATAATATAGTATGTGCCTCAGATTCAGGGGACATCCTGGTGATTGTAAAGCCCGAAGCGGTGGGAGATCCATCCCCCAGGGTCCTGCTCTCCAGCTGGGGAGGGCTTCACCCCTTCCACACATCCTTTGGTGACCCCAACCCCCGGCAAACTCCTGCTGGCTGCCAGAATGTGATAGTAAAGGAACATGAAGCCAACACAGGCTCGTTCTGAAGGAGGGTCGGTGGCCTGGCCGCGGCGTGAGCCGCTGTGGCCGGCAGCTGTTTGGTGCTGTGTCAGCAGCAGTAAGGGCTCATCATCCTGAGAAGAACATGGACAACACGGGAAAAGCCTGGCACAGGCACAGGGGGAATTTGCTGTGTGTTTGCAGATGGAGCCTGTCTGATGAAAGATTACGTTCAAGAGGAAAAAACCCACCAAGAAGAAGTGTTTGTAACATAGACTGTCGTCGTCCCACGTTCTAGGGTAGCCTGTCTGGCCAGTCAAGTTGTGTGTCAAGTGCATTGTTTAAAGAGCTCCTGGCTGAACGGGCTCACAGACTTAGGTAGGCTGTTAGAAGACTGGAGCAGTGCTTCACAGCGCTGATGGGTTCCGTGTTCAAGGGACACCAACAAGAGGGTGGCCAAAAACAAAGAGAGAAGAAAGCAACCCACCGTAAAACCAAACCCAAGCCTCGTGAAGCCGTGCCCTGCAGCAGCCGAGTCTCGCTGGCACCGGCACAAGCGCAGCGGGACGCGTGTCCCCGGGAAGGGGCTGCGAGGGGGCCGCTCCTGCCCCCTCCCTGACTCCATTGCACTAGAGAGCAGCTCAGTCTCAGGAAATTGCTTGTTACTTTTACTGTGTAAATAAAGCTTCCTGGTTCCGTCAGGCCCGGCCGCCGTCTCTGCCTCTCTGTGCTCGGCCCCGCGGGCGCGTGGCGGGGGCTGGGGCTGGGGGACGGCACGGATGGGCCGTGCCAGCGGTTGGGGCTCGATGGGGCTGAGCTGGGTGTGGGTGCAGGAGCCTCCACGTGCCTCTCCTCTCCTGGAGGGGGTCTGGCTGCAGCTCCTTGGTATCTTCATGGGTCATGGGGAAGGGGGGAAGCATCCCAAGTATGGGTGTGGGTTGGGAAAGCGCCTGGCTGGGCCCCTCCAGCCTTGTTAGAAGCATTAAAGGTGTCCCAGCTTCGAGCTGCAGCTCCAAAATGGGCATTTAGTGATGCTCACGTGCAGGCAGACGTGATGCATCTGGCTCCTGCCTCACACTGACTGTTATTTAGCTCTAACGCAGCCAAAGGGGAAACAGCGAAATGCAAACCAACATACAAGAGCCAAGGAGCACCCTGAGCTTTGTGTTTAAGGACAGAGATGATGTCCCAGCCCTTAAAACGAGAGATGATCCCAGCCAAGGTGGGAGCCCACAGCAGGGCCAGGGCACCCAGGGGTGTGACATGAACTGCTGGGGAGGAGAGGCCATCCCTCCCTCCAGCCTTTGTAGCCCAGGAAGGGAAACGGCTGCGTTTCCTTCAGTGAGCAAACAGCTTCAAAAGTCTGATGGCAGATGGCAGGATGTTTATCTGCATAAACTTAATCAGATTGAAGTGACAGGCTCAGTACACTCGAGCAAAAAGGAAGAATTACAGGATGAAGGAGCCTCTCTGAGTGATCCGTCACAGCCCCAACACTCGCCTAGGGGGGCAGCACGGGCTGAACCGCTACCCAGAGGGCAGAGAGAGGCAAAAGCAGACCCAAGAAATCAGTTTCCCAGATGTGGTTTCTATTTTGTGGCCTATTTTGTGACCTCTAGGCCCACTGTCCCCAGGGGAGGCCGTGCAGCTCAGCTGGGGGCTCTGACAGACCCGATGCTGTCTGGCAGCTCCATCGTTTGCCCTTCAGTGACCACAGCTGGCATCAGCTGCTGGGACTGCTGGAAACACACCTGGGATTCTTTGCTTTCCCTCTTGCAAAGGGAGAAAACAGTAGCTGAATGCAGCCAGAGGCCTGAGTGTAGGTGTAGAACACACCCCTGGAGGTTAAAGCCCAAATGGTTTCGTGCCACCCCAGTCTAAAGCACAAAACCCTGAGAGGTTTTGCTCAGGGATGGTTAAAAGAGGACTTTTGCCTATGAAAAGATGACCCTTGTGAGAGCCAGTGAAGGTGGGCAGCTCCTGAGTTCCTGGGGCAGAGAACATGATGAAGTGAGCACTCCCCCAGCCCCAAGTGTCTGAGTGCTCCCTGGCAGCAGGATGGGGCTGAGCTGAGGCTGAGCAGATGTGGTGGGTGGTTGGTGGGCACAGGGTGCTGGTGCAGATGAGTGAGCAGACTGGGTCCGTCCCATTGAGGCAGCTCCAGCCATCAGGGAACACTGTGCCTGGGTGGTTTTGGTATCCAGAAGAACGGGAGGAATGTTTAGCGATCACAGAAACTCGTGTTTTCCCCCCAGCCTTGTCTGCCTACGAGACCCCCACGGAGAGATGAGAATGCCCATTGGTTCCATGGCCTTTGCCAGCTTATTCCAGCCAGGAGAAAAGCATTTCAGGTGCTCTGAGCATTGCTGCCAGCAATGAGAGGTTTATTCCCCACAGGACAGTGGTTATTCCATAATGTCACAGTTACTGGATTCCCGAGCCCTGTCCCAGGGCTGCCCACAGCAGGAACATGGCACGTGCACACTGAGGGTGCAGGGGCTGTCCCCTCCCCAGGCTTCTTGTGGGGGGCACACACACAACCCCAGAGTTGGTGCACCCCAGCCCAGGGCTTGGTGGACCTCTGGGCTGGTGAGAGCAGAGTTAAGGGGGGTACAGTCCCCCAGCATTGCCCTTGGGGCTCCCCTGGAGCAGGGAAGGCTCAGCCCCAGCTGAGGATGAACCTGGCAGGGACAGGGCCCCAAGAGGAGGCCATTCAACACATGATGAAGGTTTGGCCTTCCCTTTGATGGGGTCAGTAGATCGTTTTAGCACTGTTACACAAAATATTTAGGAACACAGATATTCACTCACCCCCCTGTGTGAGGGTAGGTGAAGGGTGGGCAAGGATGGAATGGCCCCAGGAGGCTCCATCCCCATCCTTATCACTCCCACGAGGTCACAGCTGCTGCAGGAGAAGGTCCACGGCCTCAGCCAGGTTGGCCACGTAGGCATCAGGCTTCACCTGGGGGTGGTTCTCATCACAGGGCCTGCAAAGGAGACAAGAGAGAGCATGGCTGAGCCAGGACAGACTCCCAAACCAGCTGCAGCACCGTCGCTGAGCCTGGGGCACACATTCCTCCCTGGGCAACACTGCAAAGCCCTGTGTGGAAGACGATGCACATCAATAACCAGCCCATGCAAGTGAAAGCACAGCGTTTTGCATGGCACCTCACTTGGACAACAGCAGCGCCCAGGGCCTGGCTGGCAGCACACTGCACACCCAGCACCCTACAGAGCTCTGCACAGAATTGCTCTCCATGGTTCTTCCCTAGAAATAGGTAAAAGAGAAGAAGAACTCCCTTCCAGCCCAGGGCCACGACAGGCCTGCACACAGCTTCAGTGAACGGGAAGCCTCTGCCACAGGGTTTCATTCTGCAGGACCTAACAGTGGAGCTTTCAGATACCACAAAGCACAGCTGCTTTAAGCCAATTCTTGCCAATTAGGTAATTAGAGGTACTGGCCTGATGAGGTACAGGCACGTCACCCTGTTCTGCTGACTCAGCAGCCTCACTGAGGGGGAACAGGGCAGATGGGCGAGGCAGAAAGTTTCCAGACCTCGTGGTCCTGTCGTGGCTCTTGGGCTGAGAAACCCAACATCTGCTGAAGAGAAAACATTATACCTTTTATACATTTCATGGCCTCCACTCAGGAAAGGGATGAGAGTCTCATGCCCACCTCCCATCTCTCTCGCTCCCTGTAAAGGCCAAACCTTTCTCTCCTCCATGGGGAAGATGCATTTCCCATCAGATGCTGAGATGATCAATATTGTTATTAATGACATGTGGAATTTGGTCAGCCTTTGTCTGTACAAGTACCAAATGATTTCTTCAGCTCCAGCCCTGAAGCTCTCCAGGGCTATTACCTTTCTGTTTGTCTTTCAGCCACGCTCGTCACATCCCAGCACACGAGCTCCTCTTTCAGGAGCCCACGCTGCCTGAGACCAGCCTTGCTGCCCAGTTCCACTTTGCAACCAGGAAAAAATGCAAGACACTGTTCTTCATCTTCCCCTGTGCCACCTGCAAAGCCACGACTGGCACGAGGGTGATGGTTCCCTGCAACGGGCTCTGCACTGGTGCTGGCTGTCAGAAAAGCATCTTACCTAAAAGGTGGGAGGTTCTATCTAGGGTGTGATAACAGGAATGATGATCTTCTTCAACTGAAGAAGAATTTAGATCTCTGAAGATAAATCAAGTCATAACCTACAGTGGAAAAAACCCTTCAAATATAAAGCAAGTATAAATCCAGCATGTACCCACCCCTTTGGTGGTGATGGTTGCCCGTCCCCTGATGTAACCAAGAGGCTTTTATGAATGCAGGAGTACCTTTAGGGGAAGGTGTGGTAAAAATACTCATTTCTTGGCAATAATCCTTAATTTGAGTGGAGATTTTAAAAAGTAATGACCACAGTGGGGTTAATGTTCCAACCCACCTGAGCTCCAGGGCAGACACATGCTGCCTGAGCCCACTGCTGTGGGCATGGGCTTCATTTTGATCTGCTGCACCCCTGTTCCTCATCTGAGCCTGATTTCTGCTCTGCTGCTTTGCAGTCTGACATCCCACAGCTGGCAACTCCTCCAGTGGGGGTCATACTTTTGAGATATGGCACGTCTTACATTAGCTAGATGCTCTTGGCCACTGAGTCAGGGGAAACAGTCTGAACTCTGTAGGAAAGCAGAGAACTGGATAAAACACACTTCCCTGCTCTCTTGCCTTCTCCTAGGGTTGTGCTGAGGAGCTTTTCTTCCTGTCAGTGCCACCCCAAGAGCTGTTTCATGTGGCCCCTTCCTTTGTCTCACAGAATGCTTTGTAGCTCACACAAACAGCCGAGTGATGAGTTCCTTTCCCCCCTCTCTCAGTATTGCTCTTTTAAGCATCTGTTGAAAGGAAACTGCAAGCAATAATCCCCAGCCACTAAGGCCAAGAAGTAATGCTCCAAATGTAGCAGAACCATTCAGGAGCCCAAGTCTGGGTGCCAAAAATGAGGGAGGAGAGAGAGCTCTGCAGTAAAAGCTCTGGGCAACCCAAGATGTTGCAGGATGAGCCCTTCTGCTGCCATCCAAAGGGAACAGAGACCATGGTCCTACACCAGTCTCTCCCCAGGGGATTTGGGCTGTTTTCCAGGAGAAACCCCCAGTTCCTGAGAGTTTTGGAGCACAGAGCTCTGGAGCTCAGTCCCAGTATCCTGGGCATTTCTTTGGTGTGTCAGAGTCTGCCTGGACAGGGCAACTGGGTACAGGTGGAAACTTCAGCCAAGAGCAGATCTCGCTCTCTCGGTTTCTGCTTGGCATCTCTTTTGGTGACATAGACCCTTTTTGTATGGCAGACATCACAACAGCAGGTACCAAAACTCAGTGGAGTTTACTTGTTACTAGGTTGTTTTTTTTTCCCAAGAAATTAAAAACCCATCTAAAAATCTCTTGAATTTGCAAGGTCAGTTGAAGAATAAACTCCCTGAGCCAACTGCAAGATAAAGCCCTTCCGATTTGTTTGGGGTTTTTTCTTACAGAGGCTCTGGTTGCAGGGAAGAACATAAATCAAAATGACAGAAAATTACATTCTGTAGCTGAATATTGAGCTGTCAGCAGTCCTGGCCAGTGCACAAACTCACTGGTGAAAAATCAACTACAGCCTTGGGAAGCACTTGTCTTCAGGCAAGCAGGAGGCCTTGGAGCAGCTGAGCCCCACGTGCACACAGGAACGTTTTCCAGCCCAAGCTGTCTGGGACAGCTGTGACATGTGGCACTTGATTTCTGCATTGCCTCTTGGTGGCCACCTTGCTGGTATATGGAGTGGTCAGAGAAAGAAGTGGCTTAGCAAAGGGACCCTCTGAGGACACATGATCTGTGCCTGCCCTTCTGCATGCAGGGTGATGTCAGGAAAGAACAGGCCACCCAGTACACTGAGCTGTGAAGTATCTTTAGCATGATGTGATGTGGACAGGGGTCTTGAGGCTCAGGAGTCACTCCTGTCTATCACATCCTCCTCAGGAGGTGATTGAACATCCTTCTTTCCCTGGGACCATTTACCACTGTCAGTGCTGCAGAAGCTGAGCAGCTCTCAATATCTCCATGTGCTTGGAGCCAGATCCTCAGCCCATACTAAACTGGGTAGCTCAGATCAATGCTTCAGGCTGAGACAGCAAGGAGGCAGCGGGGTGCTGCAGGCCACTGGCTCTGCTATTTTAACTCTTCCCTTGGTCACTTGGTAAGAGAAGCTCCAGCATGGTATCAGGGCTACTGACTAGCAGAAAGTGATGGCTTCCTCCTGGTGACCACAAGGGACAGTGAAAAATCAGCTTCTGCAAGAGTAAGAAGTTTCATTTACTGCCTGGGTCAGGTGTCCACCACAGGCTTGGTCAGCCTGTCAAGCTGATTTCCCTCACCTGGATTCAGCTGTCAGGAATTGCCCCAGCCTGCCATGGAATTTTCTCAACAGTTCACCCAGATGCAGGGGAACATTTGAGAGGGAGGAAAGGATCTATGATGGGCTGCACAGCCCTTTGCTGGAACTGCTACGAGCCTTCCAAGTGAATGCAGTAAATAGAGGCAGAAAAGAGAACTGATGGGGACAGTGTAAAGGATGCCCTGAAAAACACAGACTCTGAGTTAACTCAAGGGCAGGCTGGATGGGGCTTGGAGCAACCTGGGCTAGTGGAAGGTGTCCCTGCCCATGGCAGGGGGTTGGAACTGGATGATCTTTAAGGTCCTTTCCAACCTAAGCCATTCTGTGATTGTATGATAAGATTCTATGAACCCTTTCCTTTCCCAAACCAGTTGGGATTCTGGGTTTAGTCTGTGGGTCGAGACAGGCATCACATGCTGCTGGCAGATGGTTCTGAATGGCTGTGTCACAGGAACTGGAGCTGCAGAATGTCTGTGAACATGTGGCTGGTGCCAGAGGTGTCCTGCTGAGCTGGGAGCCAGCATCACTCCAGGAGCAAGAAGGGGGTGTCTGAGCACCAATGCCTCATGCTATGCTGCCCTGGGAAACTTCACACACCCGATGGAATCTCCCTCAGTGCCTCACTTGCACTCATTTCCAACAAAACATATGGAGAACGAAAAGGAAACAGCTGGATTGCTGTGTGGATAAGATATTTAGCAGATAAAAGTCTAAGTGGAGGTAGCCAACGTGGGTAGTCATGGCCACAGGGACAGAAACAGCCCCAGGATTCCAGCTCAACCTGAGACCTGCCGAGACTTGACTTCAAAGCACGACAACGGATGGGGACTGATCACAGGTTAACATGAGCTTTTGCATCATTTATGCTTTAAAAATAGGGGTGGGTCGGAAAAACACCACACAGGCCCAAAGCAAGGCACCAGAGTTGATTTGGAAAAGACAAACACCCTCCCATCCCAGCGTACAGAGCTGCTGTCCCATAGCAAAGCTGGTCTGTAGCGCTGCGTGTCCCACGATCGCTGACCTTCCCAGCAGCACAGCTGTCTGTAAGAGAGCAAACCCCAGCCCACAGGCTCTGTTTGCACAAGGGATCTCTCTGTGTCGCCACACAGACTTCCCACTAACTCCCCAGTGAAACAGCACATACTCCTGCTGCATGAAATGAGACACAAAAGGCTTGAGACCATTTCTCCTGACAGAGTATTCTTCAGGGGCTCTTACCATGGCTGTAAAATATGTGAGACGGAGTTTAATAAGATTTTCTTGATGAGGAATGTAAACAGACACTGTAACCTTTGCTAGTTGCTTTAGACAGATGCAATAATTTTACTCAGTGGCACAAGTGAAACTCTTTTTTTTGTGACTGTGCAATTTAATGAGTTTGGCACCGCCAACCCAAATAAATCTCGATGACTGACAGCACAGATAAGAGCTGATGAATGGCTCTGGAGCACGTTTCCTGACGTTACCATGAGAGACAAACCTGCACCAAAGCCACTAAACACCTCACATGTGAGTAGCTCCCATACCAGGACCCCAAACCTCATGTCACAGACAAATCTCCCTGCAATAGAAAGAGAGGTTTTAACTTTAAAAAGCTTTTGGAGAGCTACCGTGATGGCACACGTGAGCCAGGGCAGAGGGTTTCCCTCACAAAGCAGCCAGCACCTTCCTTTGCTTTGCTGCCATCACTGGGAAAGATGCTTTTGCTTAGAGAGGAGGACACAGAAGCCCAGAATGGTGGGGGCTGGAAGAGCCCTGCCGAGCTCATCCATCCCAACTCCCTGCTAAAGCAGGTTCCCCTGGCTCAGGGGGCACAGGAATGTGTCCAGGTGGGTTTGGAAATCTCCTGAGAAGGAGCCTCCACACCCTCCCTGGGCAGCCTGGGCCAGGGCTCCTTCACCTCAGCACCAAAGGAGTTTCTCCTCCTGTGCCAGTGGAATTGTTTGTGTTCCAGCTTACGTCCATTACTCCGTGTCCTGTCACTGGGCACTGCAGAAAAAAGACTGGTCCCATCCTCTCCTTAATGCCCCCTAGGCTGCCATTGGCTTCTTGCCCTCGAGGGCATGTTGCTGCTCATATTTCTTTGCTGCCCACCAGCACTCCCAGGTCCCTCTCCTGGAGCTGCTCTCCAGCAGGTCAGCCTCCAGCATGTGCTGGTGCAGGGGCTTGTTCCTCCCCAGCTGCAGGACTCTGTACTTGTCCTTGTTGAAGCTCATGAAGTTCCTCTGTGCCTAACTCTCAAGCCAGTTGAGATCCCGCTGCATGGCAGCACAGCCTCTGGGGAATCAGCCAGTGCTCCCATCAGGTGCCATCAGGCAACTTGCTGTTCCCTCAACCAGGTTGTTGATGAGTAAGACCAGCCCCAGAACCAGCCCTTGTGGAACCCCACTGGCCACAGGCCTCCAACTCGACTCTCTCCTGTTGTTTATCACCCCTGGGCTATGTCAGTCAGCCAGCTCTCGATCCACCTCACATCCACTCATCCAACCCACACTGCCTGAGCTATGAGGATGTTATGGGAGACACCACCAACAGAAACTCCTAACCAGAAGCCACGCAGCTGAGGATGAGTTCTACATTGCTGCAGAAGTCAGTGGCCTCTAGAGACAACTTTGCCATGCCATCTCCTCCTGGCTGACAGGCCTGCCACAGCTCCAGGATATCAAACCTGTGGTAGAGACTTCCAGTAACCTTCACTGCTCTTCTCTTGCCTCTCAGAACTGCACACACAGCTAATTGTGTTTAATTGCATTTCATTGAAATTCAAGCATCCACAAACAGGCAGAAATTAAGAGCCAAATTGTTTGCTAACACCTGAAGGAAGTCTGTGGGCTTACCTCTTGATTGTTCCTGTTTACCTTAAACTGCCACAGTTTTAACTGAGCGGAATAAACCAGCTTGAGTACAAGACTTCTCCAGGCAATATACCTCAACATATAGGAAAATAGTGAGATTGAAGGGATTGAGAGTTACATTTCCACATAAATTACCAAAAAACTCCAAACATCCTTGGCAGATGCTGACAAATGTTCCTTGTGTTTCTGGTTTTGTGCATTTGAAGCCGCTTCCTGAGGTGAACACTTGTGCTTTGCAAATGTACCTGTGCTGGAGACTTCCTTTGGACTGTTGTCATTGTTTGTTTCTCATCAGTTGGCTGCATGGTGATGCTCTAAATAATGAGCTCAGAGACACATTCCAGACATAACTGCCTAGAAGAGGATGCTGAGAGTACTGGTAGGGCTCAAATTGGGGAGTGCTTGGTGTCTGCTGCTGTTTGCTCTACCAGCTTCCATCTGGCCTTCCATCAGGGCTTTCTTAAACTGACACTGGCAGTGCTGAGATCTGATGCAGGATGTCCCATCAAGGAGCAAGGAGATCACAAATGGTGATCATAACTGGAGGTTCAGGGACAGCAAGTGGGGCTGCATCAAAATAAAGAAGCAGAAGGAGCGGGGGTGGCCAGATCAGAGCACAAGCTGGAGGGTGGCAGTGGCCAACTTCCACAGATACGACACAGAAAGCTTGGGAGAGGGTGAGCACAAGCACCTCCAAAACCTCACAGGCACAACATTTGCTCACGCTGGTTGTAAATGACTCCTTGAGTGATCCCAATTCCTGCCCTTTCTGCAGGATACTCTGCACAGACAGCGCTGAGCAAGCAGATGACACAGGCAGCTGCTTTCCTCCACTTATCTCTATTTTATGTTCTTTCTCGGGAAATTCAGCACATGTGAACAGGCCAGACTAAGAGCTTTGGAGATTAAAAGTCCTGAAAGTCTTTGCATGGCCCATGGATAGGACATACACAGATTCATCTGAAGTAAGAAACAGGCATGAAGAAAACAGCGATGGGGAGACCTGCTATGAAGTGCTGCCCCGGGACAGAGGTGGATTCTGCTGGCTAAATGCTCTCAGGATTAAAGCAGAGCATGAGATTTTATGAGAACTGACTTATTTCCACCACCTCCAAAACCCCTCCTGCAACAATGCACTGGGAAGTCAAGCTGGTTTGAACAAATATTTCAACAAGCAGAGCACTGGTGTTGAGGCATCTGGGCAGCAACGCTCCTTGTCAAAGCTGCAGAGCTCGCTCATCTCGTGAAGCCAAAGCAGTTCAGCAGGAGAGGGAGCAGCACACACCCCTGCTCTGTTTTTGGGCTGGTTCCCAGCCTGCTTGTCCCTGAACACAAGCGGCCTGGGGACAGCTGGTGTTGCAAGGAGAGCTGGAACCTGATGGTTGTAAGCATGGTGGGATGCTCAACCGGCCCCTTCTGCTCCCTTCTCTGAAGGCATTGTGTGAGCTCTGAGCTGGGACCTGCTGTGGTCCCCTCCAACCCTGAATCCAAAGGTTTCATGGAATCACAGAATCATTATGGTTGGAAAAGACCTTTAAGATCATGGAATCCAATTAGTCACCTCAGACTGCCAGGCCCATCACTAAACCAAACCATATCCCTCAGCACCTCAACTATGCATCTTTTGGATATCTCTAGGGGTGGAGACTCCAGCACCTCCATGGGCAGCCCATTAAAGCCATCAGGGCTCAGAAGCCAGTCATGCTCTGTGCTTGGGATGATGGACACTTGATCAGACTCCTCAGAGTCTCAGAAGAAGGCTCAGGTGGAAGGCTCAGGTGGAAGGGGGTTACTGCATTCTTGACTGCCATCCTCAGCCTTCTGACAGCCAGCGAGGATGTGTATTGGTAATACTTGTGCAACACACTCTGATAGACCAACCAATACAGATAGAGGAAACAGATACATTTCTAGAAACATAAAATGCTTCTACCTCCACAGACTTGCTCACTCAGCCCCTGGTCACCTAGGTGTCCCCTGTCATGCTGGCACAGACCCCTTTCACCTAGTGTTGTCTATCCAAAAGCACAGCCACAGTTTCAGGTCACCTGAACCTCTTCAGGAGCCTTCTCCTCCTCCTCAGGACAGACTTGTTCCTCTGAGAGGAAGTGGAAGGCTATTCACCCCATGTTCATCCCTCCTTCTTAGATAACCAATCTGGATAGGAAATATCCTCTGGAAGGGATGATTTTTTCCCTACTGATGAAACTATTCCTACTAATTGAAACAGATGATGAGCTCGTTCCCCAAAACGAGTTCTTCAACAGCAAGGGTTAAGTGTAATGAATCTAGTCTATTGTTTGGATAAAGTTTAGATAAAGCTAACCAGGAGGAATCCTACCTCTTGCATTACTGCAGCTTGTGAGCGCGGGGTAGAAATGAACTGAATATGCCAGGTGTGATTGTGTAAGTGCAACGGCCCCAGGTTGGATGGGGATGGACTGGGGGATCAGCAGCTCTTCACCGTGCATATGGAAACAAGTACAGCACAGCTGGTTCCCATAAAAGCTGGTCTCCCTCCCCCTCAAAAGTTAAATGCACATTTGCTGTTTGCTGAGAAAATCTGAGAGGTGCCCCTGCTTTGCCAAACTATCCAGTCTAACAGGGTGTTTGCAGGCACCGTGAGACTCGGCTCTGCCTGCTTGGATTAATTATTGATGACCTGCATGGCTTTGCCAAATGACCTTACACAAGTCAGTAGAAAATAATTCTAAATGCCTCTGAGAAAGAACTTGGATATAAATATTTTCCTTGTGCACATACACACAAACAGATGTGCATCTTAAATGCAACTGATGCATTTAAGTGATGGGACTTCATATTACTTGAGAGTGGGAAAGACTCATTCCAAGGGCCGAATTTCAAGCTCTCTGGTGCTCAGGCAGCTTACCCTGTTAAGCACCTTTAAAGACCTTAACCTGAGAGGATATTTCATTGCTTTTCTTTAATACATTGCTTACACAATCCACATGAAGCGTGTGAAGTGAATGCTGGCTTCTGCGTTTGCAGGGCATCGTATGGAGAGCTTCGGTCGATCCAGACATTAGCAAGAAAAGAGCTTTGCAGGTTACAAAAGAAAGAAGCCCTCATAGAAGATTTACAAATGCAGTTTGGAGAAGTTCCACTTTAAAAGTATTAGGCTGAAATTGCAGCATTTAAAACCTGTTTCTCACCAAACAAGAATCTGAGCTACCCTAAGCAGAAGAATGTTTGTTTTCAGATGGTGCTCACTGACTCGGTCTTCAATTCAAACAAGAATGAAACTGAGAGATAGCTGTGCCACTCCCAGGAAACACAAGCAGACAGACGGCCAATTCATGCCTGGGTTGGGAACCAGCAACTCCCTGCTCCAAAACCTTTGTCATGTGAGAAGTCAAAAAACCACCTACACTGGAAAATTAAGTCACAATCTCCATCTTTGGCTGTAAAGTTGTTCAGCGCACAGAAGGCAATGCCACGGTCACGCAGCAACCCTGGAACAGCTGGACGACTCCACGGGGTCTCTGTCTGACTTTTTCTCCTGCTCCCACATCAGGTAGGAATATTACATCCTCACTAGGCTCAAGGATGTCAGGAACCCACCTGTTCCTAAACATGCTCCTACATAAACAGAATGGGATACACATTTGGACTAACCAGCAAGAGCTCCAGCTTTGAGCCAGTGTGTTATTTATGCCTTCTGAGAGGGCTCAGAGACACCTGAGCATGCAGAGCTCAAAGAAGTCGAGCGTGCTCCTCAAAAACTTCTGCCCCTTCCAAAGCAGAAACCTTGCTACAGTTATTCCAAATTAGGGCTCATTTGCTTAAGCCATTCTGCAAATGAGATCTTGATAATCTTCTCTTTGGAAGTTTGCATGCTGTGAATGTCTGCCTACCTTCATGTCTGTGACCACAGTGCCAAGGAGATCAGACTTCATTTGCCTGGGAAATACTTTTGCCAGTATCTGTGCACCTATAGCTGCATCCATAGAGCACCACTGGCAATGAGCTTTTGGACAAGCAAACAGCCTTTTCTACCTGCATGGCACCTACAGCAATGCAGCCTTCACTTGCTGACGCTGAGCTTCTCTTAGAAGATAATTTTCTCCTCCTGAATATCATTTCCATGGATTATTCTGAACTCCTTCCAGCCTCTGCCAGTGGCTGTTACAAAAGCAGGGATTGCATGAGCAAGGAAAATGGCTCCACACATCTCACCCAGACAGCAGCTCTTTCTGCTCCTCTGGCATACGACTCCTCAAAGATGGCAGCTCTCAGAGCTGTTTCTTTTTCAGAGCCCACTTCAGCTGCTCAACGTGATGGAGTTGATGGAGCAGCTTTGTTTTCTGCTTTGTTTCAGTGAGGAGAAAAGCTGGCCTGCCTGGCAATGAGCAGGTGATGAGGTAAAGTAAGCCTTGTGCCATGTGCCTGCACTGCTGGGCTACTGCAGGAGCTCCTAAATCCATCAGAAAACAATGGAATCCTGTCCAGACCTGCAGTACGGAGCCCACATTGGATCCCTTTTCTCTTGTCAATGGGGATCTTAGGCTAGGCTCCCTCCCTCCAGAGAGACGCAGGATGTCCTCTGGTGATTACGTTCACAAAGATGGGAAGCTGCTCCAAGAACGATGACATGCTGCATTTAGGGACTGTGCTTCATCCAAGGATCTCAAGGCCTTTGGAAGTGCAGCAGGAAAGGTGCAGCCCTGCTGCCCTGGAAACACAGTGACTGCAGCGGGTGGGAGGCAGCGGGGACGGCCACGGCGTCTTCCTTCTCCTCCTGGCTCTCTTCCAGCCAGGCCTCGCACCAGACAGGGCACAAGAGAGCTGAGGAAAGCCAGCTAGCACATTTCTCAAGGTGTCAAACCACATCTCCATTTGTACTTAAGAATGGATTATAGGAAGTATGCTAAGCTGACATTGTTAGTGTTAAGGATTAAATCCCCAGTGCTCCTGGCACTCAGCCCTCTGCCTGGACCAGGAGAACACTCCAAGGTTTCTATCCACTTCCTTCCAGCTTTGAGTTGCAGCTCCTCAGCTGAAGGCTGCTGGTAGGTCCAACTTGCTGTGTGCTACAACACGTATGTAGCACAGACTGAGCACAAACCCCTGGTCTCAATGAAGTCTTCCAAGAGTTTTGTTAAATGCCTAGTGCCAGTCAAGTCAGCAGGGATTTTTGCTCTACATTTGCTCTAAATAACACAAAATTTGAAACAACTGAGTGATGAATAGGTGGGTTTGAGCAGTAAAGCATTTGAGAGTCTCAATTTCAGCTCAGGGTGCTGCAGTCCATCAGCTCTGCACAGGTAAGGTCTGCACCCCGTGCTGAATTTGTCCAAGCCTCCAGCACCACCTTCTCCATTGCTCCCCTGCCACCACTTTCATAAATAGGATGGCTAATAAAACCTCCAAATAGCTTCTTTACATTAGGTTGTGTGGGACTGACTAGATACATCCCATGGCAGCTTCCTGCTGGCTGTTACTCACATGTGCAAACCACAGCCTGAAACCATCAGGGCCCTGCCGTGGCGGGTTGTGTTCTGGACATAGCACACTCACAGCAACGGCACCAGGCACCACCACTCTGTTTCAGAGCCTTCATCCTCATAAGACTAAGGTGGGTTCTGAGTCAGTTCCTCAGGAGCTCCATGACCTTGAAAGCCAACGATCAGGCTCTGCAAAGGGCCCAGAAGAGCTGTGAGAGAAAAGAGGGCCCAGGAGGAATGACACCTCCACCTCCAGCGCAGGTATTTGATCCCTCCCAAGGGGAAACTGAAAGAATCTGCAAGTCATGGGAGAGCACAGAACTGCAGAACTGCATTTCTAATGATGGCCTCAAAGCACCACAAAGGCTATTGCAGCAACACCATTCCCACTGCTGTACTATCTGCTTAGGGACAATACTTAGTTTTGTTTAAACATTAAATTAATAAAAAAAGACTTACAATTTTAAAACAGAGGAGGAAAAAGCTCAAATAAACACAAACACCTGCATGGAGTCTGCTTTACCATCATGGTATCTCTAGTATTTGCTTTTATCTGAGCATTTCTGTTGAGTTTAGTTTCCTCTTTTTGCATCAACTTCAAGTGAAGAGTAATGCATTATGTACTGCAAGGTCCATAATGCTGGTTTTAGCTGTGGGCCAGTTGCTTCTGTAACCCACCCTGGCTTGAAATGAAGTTTATTTACATAACATGCTTGATACCTTTGGGGAAAATCTACTACACAAAATACTCCTGCAGGTGGCACAGCCAAGAATACTCTCTGCACATATTGCTCAATTCTTGCAAGGCATCATAGGGTGGGGATATTTGTCTATGAGGTTAAAAACAACCCAGTCCCTTTCAAATTGTATTCAAGACAGCACAGAGCAATCTGTGGAGGCTACTCAATGCTTCCTGCTGGTTTTTCCCAGACTGTAATGAAGCAGTAGCTTGGAATGTAGGCTTGGGAGGTGTGTGTGCTATGTGGGTATATAACACGTTTCTGAAAGGTATCACTTAAGCCCTTGTGTGGAAAAGACTTTACTAGATCATAAAGGGAGAGAGTTCATTAAGTAAAACATTAAAGGAAATGTTCTAACTTACAGCACTATACATTAATGCTCTGCAACGTAAGTGGTTTAATTGCCTGTTGCTTTCCCACCATAAATCACTACCTGCAGCTAATGGAAAATCCTCCTTATGCACCTCACTCCTATTTTTGGATGCAAACAGCAAGGCAGCCTGGAGATGCCCAAAGTCTGTAGAAATGGGCATGTCTTGAGAAAGCAAAGAACATTTGAGAACATGGCACGTGTTTGGTGCAAGTTCTTTAAGTGGCTGACTACGTATGCAATGCTCTGCAGGTTTTATGATTGCATATATCTCAATTTAACAACTAGTCAGTACAGATAAAGATGTCCTGCAGTGATCTAACACAACAGTGGGGCAGGACATAACTGTTAACCTTCTTTGTTTGCAGCTGACCAATATCCCCATCCAAATACATCCATGACAATTTTTCACTCCCAAACACAAGGTGCTTCCTCCAACTTCCAAACCCCACCTGTGCCCCCTTTCTACATCCTCCTGTGGTTTTCAATGCCACATGAAAGAAAAAGAAGGAAAAGATGCACGTGTGCCACCAGAAGAGCTACAACCCAGTGTGAGTTGGGTGGGAGCGTGCTTTCCTCCACATCCCCTCAAAGCCTGAGCCCTGACTTGTAACAAAGCACAGCAGCCAACTTCACTGCTCTGTAAAATCAGTTGTCAAATCCTCTTATGGGTCACAACAGCAGGTAAATCCAGAGGAAGAGTGCTAACTTCAGCCTGGGCTGAAAGACCTCAGCATGAAGAAAAAGCACTGAAAAAAAACCACTGTCAAGGTATCCTTCTGCTGCAAAACCTAACAAAATATTGACTCAGCTTCCAAAGAGGAGGTGAAAACCCACGGGCTGTGCAAATCCTAAAACCCACAGGCTGTGTAAATCCTAAGAGCCACAGCTCTGGCAGCTGCCACCTGCATGACCCTTCACTTTGGTTACACTTCAAGAAGTCATTTTCCAACCTTCCCTTATGATCTGCAATGCTGAGGTAAAAATAAAAAGTAAACTCACCTATATTTTCACGTAGCCCTCTGATATCATCAGAGCTGGGTTCTGTCCAACATTTAGGAGGTCTCTCAGTTACTTTGGGTATTCTGCTGTAGGAATATTTTCCTGTGCTCTGCATCTGCCTTCATTTTTTTTTTGCTATCAAACTCCCTTTTTTATACTTCTACTTTTTGCCAAATTAAACATCAGCTCTGCAAATACCACACTGCTTTTAGCATGGAGATGATACCCCTTGGACACTTCTCCCTTGGGCAGTACTGGGTTCCTGGGTGCCCCAGGGGTGTATGTTTGCCACATGCCTCTACTCAGAGCCCTAGATTTCTAGATAATGTGCTTTTGATATGGGCTCCGATACAATGTGGTTGTTAGTGACCTATACTTGATTATTCATTAAGTTCCTGAGGCACTGTGGGCAAGGATGCCAGGGCAGGTGCCTGTCGTTTCCCACCTGATGGGACCCACAGGGAAATAACACCCTCAAGGTGAAGAGAGGTTATTTACTGGAGAATGATTTAGGTGGATGGCAACCAGGTTAGCATGAGGCAGCCTCAAAATGTTACACAACAAACAAGCAAACAACCAACAAAAAAACCCAAAGGAAAAGCCAGAGGTGTGGCCTGGGAGAGCAGCTGCCTCTGTTGGGCCCTTGGTTTTAACCCTAGTTATAATCAACATGGGGCATTCTGCAAAATCAAAATCACAAAACATAACTATGGGTAATTGTTAGAGGCAACCTTCAAACCCTGACTTTGAATGGCATCTGTCTCAGTCCTGGCCACAGGAATTTCAACTTATTCCCTAACTCCGAAAGCCACTTGTCCAGCCTTTAGAAGTAAAAAGGTGTGTTAGTGATGCTCCAGCCAGGTTTGCTGGAAGACTTTATCTTCTGCCCAGGACTAAGCACTTTGGAAAAGCCTTCCATCCAGCCTGTGACCACTTAGAGTTTCTGAAGCTAACAGCCTACATCACTGTAATCTGATTTTAAGTCACTAGCCTCTATGGCTAACGGTAGCTTGTATCCTATGGCAGCCTTTCACATGTCAGCATAGTGGCTCCAGATACTATGGTGAAATCACACTCTACTGACAATTATTTGCTCATGAAGACAAGGCTTAAGTCAATGCTAAACCATGCTTGCCATTCATCCCCAAGAAAAAGCCTTGTCTTCTTTAGTAGAAAAAGTACTTTGGAGTCTTGTGTCCAGTTCTGGGCTCCCCAGCTCAAGACAGGCAGGAAACTGCTGCAGAGAGGCCAGCACAGGGCTACCTTGATGCTGAGGGGGCTGGAGCATCTCTCTGATGAGGAAAGGCTGCAGAACCTGGAGAAGACTGAGGGGGAACCTCATCAGCACTGATCAGTACCTAAAGGGTGGGTGTCAGGAGGATGGAGAGACACTTTTTTCATAGCATCCAGTGACAGGACAAAGGGTAATGGACATAAACTGGAACACAAACAGTTCCAATGGAACAGAAGGAGAAACTCCTCCTTGTTGCGGTGCTGAGGTGAGGGAGCCCTGGCCCAGGCTGCCCAGGGAGGGTGTGGGGGCTCCTTCTCTGGAGGTTCCCAAACCCACCTGGACACGTTTCTGTGCCCCTGAGCCAGGGAAAACTGCTTTAGAGGGAGTTCGGCTGTAGGAGCTCTGCAGGGCCCTTCCAGCCCCCACCATGCTGGGATTCCATGAAAATCACTTGAGTGATTGCTCCATTGCTGTGTAGCTAAAGCAGCCTAGCTCATTTGCTCTCCAGGCCTGGTAGGCTTCCAGAGGCAATGCAAAGGAAACTCACCCATGTGATAAAACCTAACGAGGCTGTAAAATTCAGGCCCAGCTGTGAGCTGGATCCAGCCCCCAGCCCCTCCTCCAGCAGAGCCACCGCCAGGCCCCCAAGGCTAAGCCCTGAGCAGCCCATGGCACTCAGAGCCTGTGGGGACCGTGCTACACAGGGACCAGCTTGCCTTCCTGTATGGCTGAGCCACGTAGACTGTCAGCATGATTACAAACAGGTAGAAAAATGAATGCTGGTTACCTTCCTAAACTAAATCCAATAGCCCCTGACAAAAGCAGCCAACACACGTACAGAGACTTTCTCTTTTCAGATGACCATACTCTCTTGAGACATTTATACTAACTCCCCAAGCCACTGCCCTGTATTAATTCACAGGAGGAATTAAACACTGTGTAAGCTGGCTCACAGATACTCACAGACTGCTGATGCCCTGGCATACTGGCAGAGGCAGGCTGCAGAGGCTGGCAACAGCTTCACTTGGGATAATGGGGCAGGTCACTTGGAGGAAGAATGATTACCCACCAGAGAGATACAGACAAGTAAGGCAACGTTTGGACCTGAGTTTCACTAGTCTGAATCTGGGGGATGCTATTTAGATACAATCCCAAAACAACGAGCCAGAATCCAAGCCACTTTCCCAAAGGATTAATTAAGGCATCCTCCTCCCAGCCCTCATTCAAAAAATCTGGCTGGAAACTAAGTAACAGCAACTGTTTACCCCATTAAACTTATGCAGTAAGAAACTACAGCCTCCTAGAGCTTCCCACAAATTTGGGCAAGATAAACATCTTTGTTACAAAGCATGAGCCTCTCCACTTGTATTGACAGACACAGAAAGTGTCAGAGAATGAGAGCTGCAGAATCCAGCCTCTGAGCAGCAATTAAACCCTTCAAGAGGGGCAAGCCTCTGGGCAGCAGTGCCCTCCCCATTGACTCATTGAAAACCTTCTCACATAAATTAGTCATCCCCATGATTCTAATGCTTGGGTATGCCCTTGGCAAAGGAGCCCTTGCAGGGCTCTGCACAGCCATGGCTGCAGCCCTACTGGCTTGCAAATCTGGCTGGGAGCCACGGGGCTGTGGGTAGATCTGCATCCCCCACACTGTGCTTGTGCCCTCACATAGGGAACAAGCCATTGGGGGCACCCAGAAGGCCCAGGGAGCCTCCTGGATGCCATGCTGCATTGGGTTCTGTCCCTTGGGCTTGGACTCACACAAACAGCGACTGTGTCCCGTTCTTACAGGCTCAGGAGCTGTGCAGGGCCCATGTCATGTGTGGATGTGGGAGCTCTGCAGTGAGCTGCGGTGCAGCCTCACGCAGCCCTGGCAGGGATACCCGCCTCAGCCAGCACTGCTCTGACTTACACTGGCCCACGGAGGCGAGATCAGCGTCGGGTGATTTCTACATCCAAAGTATTACATAAAAGCAAAGGGCTATTCACCATAATGAAAAGCTGGAGACCTCTGGAGGGAGTGATCAATCCTCCCGACACGATGTGCCCGCAGAACCGTTTGCAGACACTGCTGAAGGCTTTGTTCCCCCTGCACCTCCTTCCCCCAGCACAAAAAGCTGCAATTGAAAAGTCCTGGTCCTCGGAGGGAGCGCTGGTTTTTATCAGATGGTAACGATGAGTACATCATGAAATAATTTAATAGTTCTCATTAAATGCATTGCTGGAGAACAGATCTGATTTATGAAGAGTATGCTGTGGGTATAAATAAGCTGCACTTTGCTGGTAACACAGCTGGTCAAGAAAATTAATGTTTTGTTTTCCATAACCTTTGTACTCTCCCTTCCTCTGCTACTATGGCAAAGCTCAAGGCGTGTAACTTGATCGTTCTCGGGAAGAGGACACATGTCCGAATGCCTCGCATGGCCCTGGCCCCACAGCAGGGAGGAAGGCTCTCCAGAGGCAGCCCAGCACCCCAAAGCTGCTGTCCTGACACGGGGATACACCTCCCCACTTCCAAACAAACCCCCAGAGCACTGGCAGGCCGACTTGCCTCCTTCGGCTTGTGCTGGAAGCGCTGCTGGAAGGGCCAATCCCGCTAAGTCCAGGCCCAAGAAATAGTGATATATTTAGCACTGCTGCATAACTTTCCATCTTTGAAAGCCCAGTATTCCTTTTTCTTTTGTGGCCAGGGAATAGGACAAAAGCCACTCAAACCAGATGAATTTCCGCCTGCAGCAGAGAGGAAGTAAGAGGCCATTGCGACACGGGACAGTGGCCAGAGACACTTTTAATGCTTCTATTAACCACGGCTCCTAATCCTAAGCAAACACTGCATCAGGGGCACAAAACACCTTTTAGTCCCAGCACAAGGTGTACACTCTGCGTGTGACTGAGCACAGGGAAAACGGAACTTTCAGGGTAGACAGATGTTGAGGAGGCTTAGGAGAGAGTCAATTTAAACAAGGACAGAGAGAAGGGCTTTGCAATCATATGGTTTACATCTGGAACTTACAGGCATGGTACTGTCATCATCCTCTCCTTAGGCTTTGAAGCAGTGCAGTATTGTCCCTGACTTTCCAGCCTAAGTGATGTTTCATTGCTGCTGCAGGAACAGGGCTGCAAGAACCATCCTCGTGGGTCTGACAACTTCACCCAACCCTGAGACTGCACACTGTGTTGTAAGAAAGGTAGGGGAAGCTGGCAGAGGTAGTGAGGTGCACAGGGGTACTTCAGTTTCATGGGTACTAAAACATAAAGTCTTAGATTCAAAGAGGAAGAGCTGGTTTTAGTTTACTCCTGGTCACAGCTAGTCCCTTTATGTCTCATTCAGAGACCCTTCTGGTTGCTTTTATGGTATGTATGAGCCTTTCTTCAGAAAAGCCACTGTCTAGTGACTTCATATCTTTCTTTTCTGGTCGAAACCAAGAAACCTCTTACTCAACCATTATGTATACAGAATACACGAAGCTGTAAAACCATTGCGAGGAGAGATTCTCAGGCAGGAGGACTCAAAGGACAAGGACAACCGAGAACAAAACAAGAGAAGAAGAAAATCACCTCCAACCGCAGCAGGCAACGTGGAAAAGATTAATCTCTTGTATGATTAATATTGTTACACAGCCCCAGCATGGTCATAGCTGTGTGCATATTCCAGGCACTAACTTTGTGTGTGGACTCACAATCTGCCTAAAACCAAACCTTAGTTATCATCAAGCTCAGTTTAGTCACATATTTGGAAGCTAAACCCAAAGAAGTTAAAAGCATTTCCCTGGGAGGCAACACAGATTTTGGCAACCGCTATGGAGTTTTAAACATTTGAAAGTCATTTCTAATGCACAAAGGAACTGGAATTGGGGAGGATTTTCCCCAGGTTGGACAGCAGCACTGGTCTCCACTCCAACATCTATTGAAAAGTCAGTCTCAGTCTAACATGCCCTACACAGATGTCTTCACTATGCCCAAAACACAGATCCACACAGGCACATATATGCATTAGCATTGATGTTGCTCATTGGGAATGCCTGCTTCTCTGTAGATGAAGAAGGTTCCTATTCAATTGTCCTCCTTTAAAATGATACACAAAACAGGAAGACAACTCATTTCAATAGGAAGAATGTATTGGATTGATTTATAGGGTATATTTATTCATGAGACAAATTTTTGCAGGACCTGGCAATGAATTAAGATGAATTTGACCTAAAGACTCTGTCTCTTCTCTCCTTCTAGATCCAGCCTCTATAATTAAGAGGGATTCAATTATTTCTTGGAATTTATGCAAAAATATATCAGTTTTGCAGAGGCCATTAACTCCAGGGTTTCCACTGAGCCACAGTGACTCCATGGTTGATCTTGACTTGATGCAGATCCAAATCTCATTTTTCCTGGTATGAACTTGTACTTCGTTTTGGGTTTATGAGAGAGGCTGGGAAGGAATGGAGGACACGGAGAACCCACTCTTGCCTCCAACACAGGCCTGGCATACGACCTCAGGTACATCACTTTGCTTTTCTGTGCATTGGTTTCCCCAGCAGAAACATGAGAAGCACAATATTGAGCTGCTTTGTGTGAGCACTTTGAACCTTTGTTACGTGAAAGCCTCACACAGAAGAGTGAGGCATTTCCAGTCTCTTTAGCATGAAGTGGGGATAAGATTCAGAGTGAAGGATGAATCTGTGTCCAAGCCTTATAGCAAGGACTGGAGGATGGATCGGTGAGAAACTGTTTGGGATGACACACTGGCCAGCTGGGAGTCATCAATGGGCTTTGGCATCAACTTCAAGAACATCAGAGTTTCACCTTCCACGTTGCAGTGCCTCATCTGTAAAGCAGAAAGAATGGGATTTCTGTCTCTGCACTCCCCAGTACAGATTTTGTGTTCTTCCAGCACAGACTGTGTCTTATCCCAACTGTTACACTCAGTTTTGGTAGGGGCTTGGAGGAATTACTGGAAGACAATGAAATATTCCTGCAAGCAACAAGACCAGCAATAAGAGGAAGAAGAGTGAGACAGCAGGAGTGAGAAGTTGCTTGTGGATTGGCACTGAGCAATTTTGGGGCAGGAGGCATGTGCAGGGCATGCGGCGCAGGCACAGCACTTTCAGTGACAAATGTGTCCCTAAAGTATGGGCCAAATGGTGTTCTCTATCACACCAGAGCAGCTTCCTTTGACTGGAGTAGGAAGCACAGCCACACTGCTGAGAGCAGGATTTGTCTCTTTATGTGTGATGTCTTCTGTGTAAACAAAAGAGAGAGGAAGAGACTTCTTAGATAATTGTAACAGAAATGATCTTGGCCTTTCTAACACTGATGTCAAGAATGCAACTGATAAAAACCCCTAGAGCTGATCTCTGCCTCATGGCTGGATTTCTGCCAGCATGAATTTGGATATTTGGGTTGTTTGCTTGTGTGCAAGGCTGTCCCCTCCACAGTTTCCACTAAATGTATACAAGAAAACAATGGCCCTGCTTTCCTTCCAGTGCACCAAGCCTTGGCTCTGCAAAGCCATAGCCCGTGCAGTAACTGCATAGCTCTACGTACTCGTCATAGCAGCCCCATGATAAGACACTGGAATCAAACCCCAAAGACTTGTGCTTGGCACCCACATTTAACGACATTTTGGTGACCTTGCACAACCCAGCTGATCTATATTGCAACTTCAACATGTATACAACAGGGCAAAAAACCCCAGCCTTCAACCCCCAAAGCCCTGGCCATGAAAAGCAGCGTGCTGACCAAACCATACTCTGAATATCCCCTAAGCAGACTCCAAATCCCCCTTTTTTCCACCTAGATATCATTTGCATGTACTCTCAAGGCTCCAGCACACTTAGGATTATGATCATACAAATCACTCTCCTTCCTTCTGGTTCACCTCCTGTGCAAAACCCTGGACCAACAACACATCAGTCATATCTTCCTGGACAGGGGGATGGGAGCAGCTACTCCTGAGAACAAGTACATAGAGTCATTGCCCCCAAGGAACTGAGCTGCTGCCAGGAATTAAAGGTAGCCAGCCGTTCCTTGCTTACTGTAAATATTTTGCTGACAGTAATTACAGCCTCTTTCAATCCTCCACCCTGGAAAAAGCTTGCTGTTCCTACAGCAGGGGCAATCAAACTGTTAGTGACTGGTGATTCCAACAACTCCAGCTTCCCTCTAGAGTCCTTTGACATCTCCTTCCTCCACCCTCCAAAGGGTCACGACCAACAGTGTCAGTTCCTGAGGGAGGTGGGGGCTTGAGTTGACAAGAGACATACAGTCCATGCTCAAACAGGCCAAGCCTCTTCTTGCTCAAACAAGTGAATGACAACACACAGCCATCTCACAAGGAGTTAAAATGAAGAGTTCTGCTAACACTTAAGCACTACAAATCTTCTCAGTTAAAATAAATTATTCAGGAGATGTCATCCTCTCATCAGCACCATCTGAGCTACATTTTTAATGGTTGTGTTGGCTGAACACGTTCTGTCACAGTATCAGTGATAGCAGGGCTGCGAGACGAGGAAGGGGGAAATGCAGCACACTGTAGGGCACGAAGCACTGAGCTGCCCTCTCTCAGTGGCCATGAAACTTGTGCTGCCTGAGACAGAGACATCAGTGATGTTGGTTACACTGCAGAGGAGTAAAACAAGCAGGAATCACAGGAGCCTCTTGATTTTCCCTCCAAACCACTTTATGCTCGACCCACCCACCACCTTCCACTGTCTCAGCTCTCATTTACTGTGAATGAACCCATGCTGTGGCTCCACGAGACTTTTCCAGACATCATCTGGAACTGGGATCTACCCTCGAGGCTGCACGAATATATAACTAAACAAGGAAGAGTCTTCTGCTCCATATCTCTAGGAATAATAATAAAGGAAGGGAGCATTTCTCTTTGTTCCAGATGTGAAAACAATCCCTCATCTGCCCACTGACCCTTCTATCTGTTTGTTTGTCCAAATCACATACCACTCGCAGAAAACAAACGTAACCAAAGACATTCACGAGCAATTAGAGGGAAGCAGATGTGACCGTAACATACAGGATGATGCTGTATCAGTTCAGTGCCCGAGATGCCCAAGTTGCCCATGTGCCTACAGCATGGACAAGGACTAAGATGATTTTCCAGGACATGATGATGAAAGTCTTGCTTGCACTTGTAAATACACTGTTGACTTCGAGAGGCATGGAATACAGGGGATGAGACTGTTCCATGCCCATGGCTTATATTGTCTTTCATGGTCAAATCTCTCTCTCCTATCAGTGTGGGTGGAGGAGAAGGGTGAAGGATCCCTGATGGAGACAATTCCTGAACTTTACTTCTGACTGCCAAGCTCCTACACACCTCAGTCACTTCCACCTGGGCAAACCCTTCACACTCCCTTCCCTGTTTCTGTCCCAGAACTTGGAGGAGAGGAAGACAACCAGGTTTCCCATAGGGAAAGGTAACTCCAAGAGAAGGACTCCTTGCCCTGGCAGTCAGGGAAGACCAGCTGCTGTGGAGTGACCCCAGATTTTCACACTTCTTGCTTCTGAGTAGGAAACCAATTTTGCTCCTGACGTTTTCTGCCTGCAGCTTTAGCTGGTTCAGCTTTGAACCGAGGAGACACCATAAGTAACTGCAAGCCCTTTGCAAATGAAAAGATAGAAAAGGGATGGGGATATGGGAGCTGTTCAGCCTCCCCAGCAGCAGTGGTGTCAGAGGAGGAAACACCACCGGGTTCTCTTGTCTTACAAATAGGAACAGCTGCTGACAAGTAGCTCTGGTTTGCTGTTAGGCATAACTCAATAAGGTTAATTGAGGGTATTTTGCTAACTGCTGGTCCTCCTAAGGAGTAAAAGATGGCTTGTTCAAGCCAATAAGGCAGCATATGGAAGATGGAAGGAAGGACCAAGATTTGGCAGAAACAATGAAGACTCTTGTTGCTCGCTGAGAGATAAAGGCGAGCACGAGGCATGTGAGTGCTCTGCATGCCCACAAACACTCCCACAATTCATCCCAGCAGCTCCTTGGGACTTGAAAGAATTTTGCAAAGCCAAGCAATGCTGTGGTCACTTCTGAGTGGGCTCAGTGACTGAAGAGCTAGCAAAGAAAAGCCATGCGTGCCCAGGCTGGAACCAGGAATGTTCCAACGCAAACATGCTGAAGTATCGCGTGCAAAAGTCAAGTCCCCTAGGGAGTGGCAGCAGGAACATTTTGCCAACCTGGTGATTGCTGGGAGTTAAACATGTGGCCAAAGAAGAACTGAGGGATGTCACCAACCCTAGGGGGCACAGCAAGGGCACCAAAGCCTGAATGTACAACCGAACTACAAGCTCAGACCCAACGACGCTCTCTACCATGTGAAACAGCAAAGAGCAGCACCCCGCCATAAGGCTGGAACTCCATCACTTTTCCCATTCTGATTTCTGCCTGCTTCCTCAGCTGTACAACAGCTTCACTCCACTCACCTGTGGCAGAAAGGCTTAATCTGCCATGGCTTTACATCAAGGAGGCTGAGCTGGCCCCGTGGTCGGCAACAGCACGTGTGTGAAGGACGGCCAGCATCCTGCAGAGACACCGTCCAACTGCAATCAATCACCCGGGGTGCAGGGACACGGGTGTGGGCTGACAGTCAGCTATTGTGTGGATGCAACTACAGGGAAACATGTGCTGGAATAAGAGTAATGAGGAAAACAGGAAGCCTGAGCCTGTTTACCCAAGGACAGTGATTGTAATAGTGCTGATCTTTATAGCATACAATGGATGTTCCTACAAGACCGTCACGTGCCGTGAGGGAGCAACATCTGGAGAAGTATCTTTCTTTGGATACCTGGAGGGTGAGGAACCCTTATCCCATCAAGTGTGAGGTGAGCAGAACACCGGGATAGAGAAGCAGAGTAAAGGTGAGGATGGGAGGGAGTGGGCAGAGCCAGCTGCCTGCTTTGGTAGTGGTGCTGCTCAAGGCATCGGGTAGGTCACTTCTCTTCAGTGCCTCCCAGTCACCCTGTGGACTGTGGAAAACCAGTTTGTTATCTGACATTCAAGAAATAAACACTGATCTTCGCCAGAAGTACTGAGTGCTGGATCAGTTCTGAGACCTACCATGAAGAATTACTTCCTGTGAAAGACCTGGTATCAATTATGGTCATGGCACCTCCAACAGCAGAAGTCTTTTCGATTACATTTCAGCCAAGGATAAAACTAAGCCCCTGCAGTACTGATCTCCTTGGGGAAAGCACATTTCTGGGCTGCCCTCCAGAAAGCTGCTCCTTTGCCATGTCACAGTACCACCCATCCACTCCCGTCGTCCCACTCCTTGCCGGGGTGGCTGAAAGCAGTGCCAGGTATTTCCAGATCCAGTCTGTGTTAACACGGGCAGCGGAGGAAAAAAGAAACCCAACCACAGCACAGCAGCCAGAGGTCTGAAAATGCAGTGACCTTGTGAATATCGAAGGCAGGCCCAACCCAGAGCACTTTGTTTTGTTTGGAGACACCCTGGCAGTGGCTGCATTAAGAATGCATGGCCTCTAATGTGGAACATGTGTTTGGGGAGAATACTAAAGCACCTGAGCAGGGAAGTTGGGGCCCTTGAGCCTCCTTCTCGCTCTCGGCAGCCTCAGAACTGCTTTCCAGATTATGACTTTGAGGGTGACAGTAGAATCAAACAGGTAGGCTGGGAGATATGGGGGGGTTTATCCTGCCATCTGTCTCCAGAAAGCACGTGTCAGAGTTAAAAAGGACGGGTGGGAAGATGACCGGCAGCGGTGGAAGTGGCACGATCTGGGAACACCAGCAAAGCTGAGACCGGTCCCCAGCTGATGCCTGCTCTGGCCCAAACATGGTTTTGATTTAAAACCCTAAACTCAGTTGCTGGGGTACTTTCTCAGGACAGCTTTTTGGGATTATATGAAACACTCTGATCCATGTCAAGCATCCCACGAGATGGCTGCAGTGGCAGACATGAGGGTCCTCAGTGGAGAGGGTTCCCTGTGCTCTGCCCGGGGACACCAAGACCTGGGTGGCTGCTCTGCACGCCCAGGAGATTTTGGGGTGAAGGCAGCCTGGCTATACCTCCCTCCTGCCTCTGCCCAGGGAGTTAACTCTGCGTAAAGGTCTTCTGCTGGGGAGCAGGAACAGCGATGCTGGGGCTTGGGTGCCTGCCCAGAGCATGAGGCTGCCGATGTGGGAAGGGTTAAGGTAACTGCAGTCGTATGCTTGTTTACCCTGAGCATTAGAGAGGGATAGTTTGCTGTGAACAGGCTGATCAATATCTCCCAGCTGCTGGTGTAATCAGGATTAAGTGAGCAGCTATTAATTGTGTTCTCTTCCAACAACATTTAGCCACCGTGTGAAAATGTTTCCTCTATCACAAACAAATTAACCTCAGTATCATCTATCCAGACTTTTTAAAGGGACTTGAAAAAAGAAAACCCCAACCCAAAACACTAACAAGAAGGGCCAAGACCAATCATCTGGCTTTAATTAGAAGTTTTCCAGCGAGCAGCTCACAGGAGAAGGATGAAGCAGCAGTGGGGGCGTTTGCACAGAGCTGTGGTGTGCTTGCCTGGCACCCAGAGCTGTGTGTCGAGATGAAAGCTGGATGAGCACCTGCAAAGCCACCTTGGAAGGCTGTGGAAACACAGCGGGAGCAGGGAGCGGCCACCAGGTCCCTAATGCCCTTTCTCAGCCCACAGGGACTCTGAGGCTACTGTCCCAGCAGGGACAAGGCCAGAGGCAGAGGTGTCCCCCTGGCAGGGGAGGTTTGACTCCTCAGGCATGCGCTTTTGCTGCCAACAAGGCAAATTGTGCAGCCCTCCAGCATCCACCCCTCCCAGCACACTTCAGGAAATATTTAACCGTGCTGCCTGGTGCAGTTTGTGAGCTCACCCACAGGCACTGAGCGTTTACACCCGTGCAAACTGCTTCCCTGCTGCCAGGCATCCGTCCAGCTTTGGGGAGGGTGGGAGCAGCCGCGCACACAGACACGCTGCCGGAACCCTGCTGGGACTGAGCTGCAGCTCTTTGGGGCTGAGCTCCCCAGGCTTGAGATGACAGATGCTGGCAGATCCATGAACAAACGGCCGCAGCACAGCAGCTGCAAAGAGCCAGCTTCTGCTGCTTTGTCCTCTTTGCCCTAAAAAGTCTCTCATTCTCATCTAGGGGGTGAGTCATGGAGGAAGAGGACACATCCGAGGCACAAGGAAAGCAGGGCACACAGAAGCTCGGCTCCAAGCTTTGTGAAAGCTCTTTCTCTTGGCTATTCTGCCCATTGCAAAGGCACCAGAAGTTCTCTGAAGAAAGGATGACAGACGGGGCTGGACTTTCTTTCCAAGCTTCCTCTGAAATCACTCTTGGCAGAGCTGCCCCGGCCTGTTGAAAGAGCATGGGAACGTGCGTGGCAATAGCTGCTCTCAGGTTGGAGCTCTCTCGGATTTTCCAAGCCATCTGGCCTGTGATTTAGCTTGCAGAGTAAGGCCCTCTAAGACCCAAATAAAAAGACAGCTCCTAACCTGAGGGTTCAGCTTGGGGTTGATGGCAGAAGAGCAGCTGAAGAACACACTCGTTAAATCCTCCCGGTTAACAGCAGCAGGGAATGGCCTTTGCCACCCCAAAGGAAAACTTGCTCCATCCTTTCCTGCTCCCCAGACCCCCTGACTGCACTGCCTCATCTAGCTGGAAACATTTCTGCTACCATTTCTCATCTGCTGAAGAGGAGCAAGAGATCCAGTGCCGGCAGAGCTCAGGCAGCTGATGAGTTTCCCAGCGCTGGGTTATACAACTCTTCCTTCGGCCAGCAAAGCAAGGCAACATTTGAAACGCTGGTGCCCTCCATCTCTCTCTGAACCTCAAATCACACCTGCATTAAGTTTCCCACCACCACAACCAAGTGAAAGCCACTATGCCCACCACCACGGCCAAGTGGCCACGGTGAGCAGCCTTACACCAAATGACCCCAGTGCAAACACCGTCAACTGCCAATCCCTCACCCTTTAGATAGCTCCAAAGCTTCACGAGATGCATGGCTCTCTCTCTCTTTTCTCCATGTGGACCCAGAGAGGTCTTTGAAAAAGCAAAAAATTCTGAGCACAACACATCAGGTTATGCTCCATAAGCCCCAAAGACATGGCCATGGGGAGCATGGGACAAGTCTTCTCAGACCAAACCTGGAAAGTCTTTTCTTGCAGAGCTCTGCTTCTTTTGCAAAAGTGTCAGTCAGTCCTGATTAATACACGTGGGACACTGGGCCTCCACCCTCCCCACTTCTGGCAGGAACTATGTTGATATAAATGAAACTGAAGAGCTATCGTTCAAACCAGGCCACATCAAGCCATATTTAGGCCAGAGGACTGGCGGTTCAAGAGAGGCTGCCAGGTAGCAGAGCAGGTTAAGGTACTGCTGAGGGCCAAGCCAACTCCATTGTGAAAGGAGAAAAGCTTGTGGTGCCAGGCAGGATTGTGGGTGAAATGATGCTGTCCCAAGACTGGACATAAACCAGGTGACAGCCGTTACCCAGTGCTGCCTCTGGGAATGGTAAAAGAAGACTTTGCATTCTTTCCTTAAAGATCTCAGAGAGTTTTACAAACAGCAGGGAACCCACATCCCTCTGCACTCCCAGGCTGCAATACAAACCAGCTGGGGTGTCCACAGAGACAGGTTTAAAAGTCCCAGCGACTCTTTCGTTAGTTGGAGTGAAAGGGAAGCTGAGGCCCTGAGGGAGCTGAGCCCCTGTTTCCTAATGTGAATGCCTGACGCCAGGCGACTCGTCCTCAAGGAGAAATCATTTACAGCTTCTACTTCTTTTATAAAACACCAGATTGAAGTATTCCAAAGCTGATCTCCTTGCAGACAGCTTGGTCTGCTGCGTTATGTTTCAGCGCTTGGATTTCTCCCACAGAAAACACGGCCGATCCACTGCAGCGACGCGACCGCCCGCACGTGCTCACACACAGCCCCGACACGGCAGCGCCAGCCAAAGGCTTGCCCACAAAAACAACCCTTCCCTTTCAATACTCAAGCTGTTCCATAAAACATAGACTTAACTACTGCCTAATTATAAAAGCCTCTGCAACTTTAATGCGTGTTGCCCTGGATCACGTGGAAGTGAGAAGGAACCAAATCATTAGGAGCTGAATTATTGGAGTAGCCTATTATCAGAGTGTAATCTTATTAAGGAAAATTCATGCTGGTGGAGCTTCTTATCTTCACCACTTACAGAAGAGCCATGTGGTGTACTTCTGAGTGCACAGAGATAATAAAATTACAGTGAATTAGGTAGCCTGCCTATGGAAAAAGGAGAGGGATTCTGTCCATCTCAAGAGGGATGTGGGTTTTTCTCAGGGAGGAAAAACCAGCGCTACCCAGTTACGAAGCATAAAGGGACTATTCATTATTATCTGCAGACAAGCAACTTTGGAGAAGATCTAGAGGCTGCCAGTGCAAAAAGGCACCTCTTGCTGCCATGGCTGGGCCAACAGCCAGTGCTGCTCCCAGATAGCTGCTCATCCGACAGCGTGTGCAGCCCTGTGCCACCAGCCCTGGGGCACTGCTGGCCGTCCCCAGTGCCTCTCTCCCCTCTCTGTGAGCACCCCTGCAATGGATCCCACAGAGCTGATGGCACTGATTGAATTCAGAGCTGTTGTGAATTGGCACTAGTTGGCAGGGAGGATGGTGGCCACCGCACTGCCCTCCCCATGGCTCAGAGTCTCTCATGGCTGTTGTCCATGTGCACAAGAGCCAAGGCACAAGAGAAGGGCAAAGGAAGCTGTCAGCCAATGTGGAGGGTAGAAAATCTGGCCCTACACCTTCACTTTCCACCAAAAAACACCGCAGGACATCTGGACAGAGCTGACACGTTGTCATGCTCTGGCCCACAGAACAACAGAATGGTGGGGTTGGAAGGGACCTCTAGATCATCCAGCCCACTCCCCTGCTAAAGCAGGTTCCCCTGGCTCAGGTGGCACAGGAATATGTCCAGGTGGGTTTGGAAACCTCCTGAGAAGGAGCCTCCACACCCTCCCTGGGCAGCCTGGGCCAGGGCTCCCTCATCTCAGCACCAAAGGAGTTTCTCCTCATGTTCCAGTGGAACTTCCTCTGTTCCAGTTTGTGGAACTGCACTGGCCTCTCTCCAGCCGCAACCTGTCCCTCTTGAGCTGGGGAGCCCAGAACCAGACACAAGACTCCAGATGTGGCCTCACCAGGGCAGAGCAGAGGGAAAGGAGAACCTCTCTTGACCAGCCCACCGTGATGTTCATATAGCCTCATCTAGCTCAGCCAGCTGTTTGGAGACAGGATGGGCCACACCGTGAAGCCCTCTGGGTTTTGGTGTCTTTGGGCAGGCTGCTCTCTCTACAAAGGGAGTTTAGCTGGTCATGAGTTAGGGACACACAGTGTAGAGCTTGTAACCCGATTTGAACAGCAGAAGCATAAAGGAGAAAAGCCTCGCTTCCCTCCTCACCTGCAGTGAAGGACAGGAACACAACTGGAAGTTTTCTGTAAATGTTAATTACAGTGGACTTACTTAGCTAATGACCAATTGATCTTTTGATTGAATTAAGTTTATAAGGGTAATGAGCTTGACTGAAGTTTGGATTACAATCATGTTCTAATTAAAACAGAAACTTGTAACACGTATTAGCCATCAGAAAGAGTTTCAATGGTTGTTTGCAATCAAACTGTTGAAAATATTAATGTGTGTCTGAAGCCTGCAGCTTCACCATTATCTTGCAATAGATTGATACAGAGCAAACAACACACATTGCCACCAGCAGCCCTGGGGAAAAGGTGGTTAGAGTTCACACATCAGTGGTAGGCAGGCAAAGCTCTGCTCAGAAAGGTAAAGCAGAGCTCAAGAGAGCAGAGGGTGAACATGGCAGGAGTCCTGGAGGCCAGGGCTGAGAAGGGAAGGGCCTGTATCTCCTGTCTGTGCTGTGCTACAGCTCCACTTCTCTCCTTTACAGCCCTAGGAGGAACTGACCTACTTTAATCCAACTTTTTAATGCCAAATGAAAAGGGGATTGGAAACGGGACACTCTCCCCGGAAAGCGCTGGGCTTAATTTCTTCCACTCCTTTGGCAGCACCTGTCTCTGCATTTCTTTAAGACAAAACACACAATCCTTCCTATTTTTTTTTTCTGGATGCTGCCTGAGGCACAAGAAAACCATGTGCTGTGGGCAAAATGCTGTAGGCTCCTACCAGAAGCGACACGCTAGCAAAGTCATTAACTTGCTGCTCCTGAGGCTTCTCCAACCACCTAAAAAACTTTCTGAAATAACTGTGATCCCTTTTCTCCCAGCCATGGCCTTTGCCTGTCTTCCTGCAGTAACCCTGCAAGAGCTTTGATTCTAAACCACTGAAGATGTTCGGAAGGGCACAGGAGAAATGGAAACTTAGCTCCAAAGGGGAGCAAGGTCCCAGAAACACTAGTGAGACTTGGGCAGTTAAAGCACCAAGAGGTGGGTGCATCATTTACTTCAGTTCAGTGCCAGGGCTTGCTTTTTGAGAAGCAGCCCAGCTGATGTCATCGCTCCAGGTGCTCCCAGCACTGGGTTGGAATGCAGCTGGTGGAAGGAACCTGCTCTCCCACCTGGCTGCCCCTAGACAGAGGAGGGCGCTAGGGGGAGAGCTGGAAACATGCAGCTCCATTCTGGTGTCCTGGCTGTGAGGACACAGCCTGTAAGAGCAGCAGCTGCACAAAGGCAGGGCTGGGCAGGAAAACACGTGGGCTCAGGAAGAGCTTGTGGTTATGAGTCAAGGTGTCACGAAGCAGCATGAGAGGTGACACTTAGACCAGACTGAACTAAAGGCTTCCTGCCATCCAAATCTCTCATTTGGGTCACACTTGAAGCAACTCGTGCTCAGCACAGCCACGAGCAGCACCTCACCCCCAGCGCACAACGGAGACTTGCTGCAACGAGCTGGATGCTGCAAACCCTTCTGGCCTTGCTGCCACAGCACCTACAACACCACACCCACAACCATGGCTATACATCTTCCTCCAGATGGTGATATAGAAGCTTATTAGTACTTGCATGACTCTGGTCACTCCTATCAACCCAAATCTCTGCCTGAGTGGAGAGTCTGGGATGAGCAGAGCCCTTCCCACCCCACCCTGCCACCACTCTTCCAGTGACAAACCCTGGCACAGCAGTGTCACAGCATCTGTGAGTTTTTCAGTTCCAGGATAATCTCACTTTAGACAGCCTTAACTGGCCACATTAACCCAGTTAATAATTAGTGTTTACCCAGTATTTCGAGTCCTCAGTCATGTACACTTGGGTGTGCCCTGCAGTAATGGAAGGAGGAGACTTGACATTAGAATGTGGAAGTTGATTTGAAACCCCTGCTTTCCTGATCTACAAGGCCATGGTACGAATGTAGGAGCAAGGCAAAGAGAGATTGAGCCCAGTGAGAGCTGCACTGTAACCATTTCCTCTGAGAAGAGAGATACCCAACCAACCGAGCAGAGAGGAGAGAGCACCGAGGGGAATGCTGCAGGGACTGACCATCATCATGTGCCTGTTAGGTTGCTGAGAGCTGAAGGAACAGAAGATGCTGTAAGGTGAACATATTAGCATAAGAGTGCTCCTGCTGGCAGCCTCAGAAAGGAGAGAGCCTGCAGCCAGAAGTAGCCATGTCCAAACAGCTACACACCCTGCACATTCCATGTGAAATGAAGATGGGCTTGAGGAGAAGACGATTCAATCAAATTCAAGGTCAAAGACAGGACTTGAGGACAGCAAGGGTCAGAAACAGAAGGACACAGCATCTGTTAGGAAAAGTAGACAAAATAGCTATCTGCTCCATCAGAGATGCCCAAAGTGTCCTGTGCAGAGGCGCTTTGACTTTGAAACACAGTTGCCAGGAGTGGAGGGAGAAGGACAATGGGGAGAAAGCTGTGGATGGGATGTATATCTGGGGACAGGCTGGGAACACTCATGGCTGTGAGTGAGGGTACAAAGCAGTGATTGCTCTGACTTGTAACACAGAAAACAAACACACCAAAGACATAAAGCAAGTGAAATCTGCCAGGAGTGTCTCCTCAGCACCCAGCACCGCTGCCACTGACATGAGCCAAGCCCCAGGAAGGCAGCCCCAAGGCCTGAGGCTGCGGTGAGGCTGCACTCAGGCACGTGTGCAGCCATCCAAGGCAACCCCACTCCAGCAGCACTCCTGCGCTCCCCAGGGCACCTGCCAACCACCATCCACAGGCAACAAGGAAGGAAACGTGGCCTTAACCACAGAGCTACCTTCAACACCTCCCTCTGCTGGGCTCGTTTGCTTCTGGGTGGTAAAAGGAGAAGCCTCAAATGCACCTGAGTCCACATGGATGTGTATACAAATATTCCCATGTCACTGGCCAGAACTAGGCAAGTTGTCTGGCACACGATTGCAGGAGCACACTGCAACTGAACCACCTCAACAGGAGCAATGGGATTTACTAAGGAAACTGTGCTAGATTTTCCTCCAAAAGCCACTGATTTCACTCCTGAAGTTTCTGTGCAATAAATCCCTTTAGTGACAGGATTTATGAGTTGAGATGAGCAGAGATAAAGTGGGCTTGAGCAAAAGATAACACAGATGCTACCTGGACAGCCTCAGCTACTTTTCATGCTGTTCTGCCTTTACACAAAGAGCCTGCCATGGATTCTGGTATGAGAGCAGTAACGTGGGCTATTCAAAGGGCAATCCCACACCGCTGTGGTGGCTGAACAGGGAGCAGGGGATGTGTGTTCAACAGGTCTGCTACCACACTCAGTCTCTTCCCCCACCTTTTGTGGCTCCCTCTCTGGGGCAGAGGACAGGACAAAATGAAGCTCTGACTTGGTAATTTGCATTTTGAACTATCCATGGATTATGTGGAGTACTAAGCAGAGGCTGACAAGTGTATTCTGTATGATGTCTATTTCAGGGAGTTACGGGGAACACTGAACCCCACACTGACTGTGCAAATCTTTCCCTTTTCAACAAGACACTTGAACTCGTCCTTATCATAAGGGACAAGATGAAAGCTTTGTTAAAGCTGAGCACCTGCTTAAGGGCTTCACTGAAAACAGATGAGCTGAAAAAAAATAATGATCTTAAGGTGTTTACCAGAAGTGCAGCAACCATGGGTGGCTGTTTGCACAGGCATTCATAAACTGGACATTAAAAGAAAGAGAGATAAAGAAAAGGAAATCCACTTTGGCTGAGATAAACTGAACCTGGGCACATGTACACACTCTGAAAAGCAGCAAGAGGCATGCCACAGGGTAAAAAGAGCTCCTCTTTCCCAAATGTCAAGTATGATCATCTGTGAAACAGAAAGGTGAGCAAAAGTTTCTACAAAGCTCAGTGAGCAGCATGAGCCCAATTCAATAGAACAACCCCCTGACATTTTGTAATGCATGCAGGAAAGGTGTAACCTCTCTAGGCACAGCTCTGGCACAGCCCTGGCCTCCCATGTCCTTCTGCTCTCGATGTCCCATCATGAACTGCCTGGCTCTGAAGCATTGTCTGCCCCTCACTGCTCTTCCCTGGCATGATCCCAGAGGAAACCTTTGTGTAAATCTCTGCAAAATCTGAGATGTAAAGGAGGTTGCTGGAATTAGGCTGTAAAGCAGCACCTATCCAGGGCCCAGTGCTCCAGCCACGTAATGTGCTGCCTTCCCTGAAAGAAGCAGGTGAATTTTCCAGACTTCCCCAAAACCAATGGCCAAACCTCTGAAAAGTGAGAGTCCAGCCCCGTCAGTCTGTGAGACAGCAGCCAAATCACTCTGTGAGCCAAATAACAGACTGCCTTGCTGCCCTTATGTAGCCTCAGCACAAAACCAAGTCCTTCTGGCCTTTCTGTTCATATACATATCAATGATGTGAAAACCAGAGAAGGCTAACTCAAAATGGAGCTGCTGTTGGATGGCTTCCCTGTGGCCCATACAGAGCATGGGCTCCTTTTAGCTTTTCCCATCAGGCAGACTCTGCCCTGTGCCTGGGATGAGGCTCCCCCACGGGACAAGGCTTCTCCCTCAGCAATGGAGATGATCCCCTTCTCCCTGCCCCCAGCTCTCTGAACACCAGAATGCAGGATTTTGTTGCATGACTATAAATGGTGACTTGCATGGGCTTATTTATTTACTCCTTCATTCCTCAGTGCATGCAAAGCCCAGTTCTGCCTGTCTCCTGGGACTGCATGAGAGAACTGAGGGCTGCAGACCGGTCACTGGGGTGAAGTCCCCAGGTATTATCAAGTGGGTCATTTTATCATGCAAATAAACCCTCCTGAATCTACAAGTGAGGAATATGTTTAGGACAGAGGGTTTACCATTGCACAGCAGCATTCTGAGAGCATGTCTACCTGTCTCTTCTAGTACTGAGAGTGAGAATTCTGATGCCTGCTGAGTCTTTATGCATCGCGTCAGAAGGTGTCACCCCAGAGTTCCCTCTTATATCCCATTTCAAGCACTCTTCTCAACTTCTGAACTCTTGTAACCAAGGGTAACACCTGAACGGTCCCAGGAACTCTGTTATATTGTTGAAAAGCACCAGGTTAGGTTTCTTCTTTCCTGGGAGAGGCAACTAAACCTCTGCACCCTTCCCTGGCAGGCGACACTTGCCTTTGGCCAAACTGCTCTTCTCAGCTGGCAACTCATTAAGTATTTCTTTGTATTCACCTTGGTCTGGGCTCAAATCAGCTGTCAAAATACTGAAGGTTCAGCTCCAGTTCAAGGACAAAAGCCTCAAAGCCCTGGCATTGCTTTCCAGACCGAGCTCTGGACCATTCTGCTGTCAGTCCCAGACAAAGCCCAACACGAAGGTGTGTGCTCTCCTCCTCAAACAGCCTACCACTGCTCCTGCTCACAGGGGCTTTTAGTAACCTCAGAGAAATTAAACAACACAGAGTGTTTCTGCACTCAGCTGGGATGACAACCCTAAAGCAAAGCCCTCCAGTCAGAAAACTGTCCTGCAATTTCACAGACTTTGCCAGCCAGGCCTGCAGCCACAGAGCTGTGCTCCAGGAGCTGTGTGCTGCAGCACTGCCTGCCATGCTGCTGGGGCACCCTGCCCACCCAGGGACTGCCTGCCCCTGCCCTCACACACAACCACAGCATCCCAGCATGGTGGGGGCTGGAAGGGCCCTGCAGAGCTCATCCAGCCCCAGACCCTGCGCAAGCAGGTTCCCCTCGATCAGGGGGCACAGGAACGTATTCAGGTGGGTTTGGAAACCTCCCGAGAAGGAGCGTCCAGACCTTCCCTTGGGCAGCCTGTGCCAGGGCTCCCTCAGCCTCACACAACTGACCAAATCCTGCCTGCTGCTGGCTGAGCCAAGGTGAAGAGGTATACCCAAGGTGTAGAAGGGATCTATGGCCTGGCAAAGAAGGGACTGTAACTCACATCCTTTCTCTGAGCTTACAAATAGAGCAGAAGGTGAATCCAGCAGGAAGAAATTCCATCTCTTCCCTTTTAATTGAAAATAGATCCATAAAATCCTGCTAAGTCTATGGGCTAATGCAAGCACTGAGAGGCAGCTTAAATACCTTCCCTAGGGCAGGGTATGTTACAACCATTACAGTTAAAAGTCACTGGGGTCTAAGTTTAAAAGTAAAAACTACACATATGTTCCCTCCTTCCAAACTTCACAGCACATCCACCTGCTCCTCCCGACCTCCTTCTGCTAACCCAGGGAACCTGATTTTGGAACTGCTCCCAGAGAGCCCACAACTAAGCCAGTGATCACATTTTCAAACATGATGTGTTAGTGACCAGATTTTCAAATGCTGACATGTCAAGCCCAGTGCTGTGGAGTCTCCCGGGGTGCTAAACCTGCTGATGGCAGGAATTCCTACAGGTGGGAGCCGAAAAGAAATATTGTTCCTGTGTGCCCTACTCTAGATGGTCCTGCTCTGGCAGGGGGGTTGCACTAGATGCTCTTTCAAGGTCCCTTCCAACCCTTGAGATTCTGTGATTCTTCATGTCCAGTAGGTCAATGACCTCCAATAACTATCAGGTCTATTCACAGCTTAGAAAGAAAGGAAGATAAAGAAGATGAAATGCCTTTAATTTCCCTGCCTATGCAAAAAATAATACATATATATTAAAAGTAAACTAAATCCAGACTTCACAACCTGCACTCAAGGTCTATGATGAATCCTCATCAATGCATTTTCAATGCACTTTTCAAGTGAGGTTACAGCTGAATGCACACAAAAGGCAGAGAGCAGCCCAGTCCCTGTTGCTGGATGGAAAATCGAGCCCCAGGTTGGCACATGACATGGGTCATGGCACCTAAGACTCAAGCAGAAGAAAAGCAACGCTCACCTTGCTTCTTTTAAGGTTCAGCTGCTTTAAGGAGCTTGCTTTTCTTAAGGAATGGCCTCTCCAGCGCTGTTGGGAAATGGGACTGTGGGGAAACAGTCCTTCCCGGCTGGAGCTGAGGAGCCGGGTCGGGCAGGGGAACTTGCTGTCTTTGATGCCACCTGCTGGAAAGGTGACTCCACGACCAGGGACCTGCTGCTCTGATGGAGACCAGAAAATCATGGCTTGCTCTGATGGAGAGCTGCATGCTACAAGTGGAATGCAGGCTTGGTAAGGCTGCCCGGCCAAAGGGATGCTCTGTAGGAGCCACAGATGCAGTGAGACTTCCAGCAGCACTGCTGAGGTTCTGGGAACTGCGGAGTGCTGGTCCTGTGGGCCCACAGATATCCAGAAAAAAAACAGGGAGAAAGGCAGAGCCCAAGTAATAAGCGCTGCTGTGAGAAAGAAGGGAAAGGGAGAGGGAGTGCCTGGATCTCAGGTTCAATCTACAGGAGATTATGGAGAGGAGAGGAGAGGAGAGGAGAGGAGAGGAGAGGAGAGGAGAGGAGAGGGGCGGGGAGGGGAGGGGAGGGGCGCAGCGCAGCGCAGAGGAGAGCAGAGAGGACGGGAGGGGANAGAGGAGAGGAGAGGAGAGGAGAGGAGAGGAGAGGAGAGGAGAGAAAAAGCACGAGTCAAGGGAGGAAGGGCTCTTTCACTTCCAGCTACAGCCCAGTGCAGGCGCTAGTCTCTGAACTCAGACAGAGTTGGGTTGTTGCCTGTAAATGACAAGAGAAGCGAGATTTGGGCAGTATGTCTGAAATCCCTGGGATTTTCCCACCAGGATAGACCAAACTTTCATAAAGTCACTCCACAGCACCAATTAGGTTTCCCTCCATACCCATGTGCTTCTCAGTGCAGCAGACAGGCTTCCTACAGGAAAAGCATGGCTCATTTATCTGCCTGCTTCACACTGCGATTCTCCTGATGCTACCCACAACACTCAGGGGTGCTTTATGCAAACACTCTACAAGACTGGGTGGCTTTTTTTTGAGCCCTAGCTCTTTTAGGAAGGTGTTAAATACCACATCTAGTGGCATTATTTGGGGTATTTGGGATGGGGTGTGCATCTTCCTGCCTTGGCCAAACCTGGCCCAGGGTTGGGGTTTTTTTTCTGTCCCAGTAACTACAATTTGCAGATAGAAAATCCCTGCCAAGCATCCCAACTACATGACATGTGCTGGCTCTGGATGTAGAGCCAGCATTGACTTGGAAAGCAGGCCCAGCAATCTCAGCATAAAGGACACTTCACCCACACTGTGTTCTGAAACGAGCTTGACAACATAGCGACAGCCACGTGGCCTCCTGGAGAAAGCAGCCTGTCTTCTCTCTAAGAGTCTGGCCTCTCTATGGAGTATGTACCCAGCCCTGAGTCCTCCTGTGGTTTTACAGTCACCTAATGCTGTGCTTTTGGAAAGGTCCTCTTTCCTTTTGCTGTACAAAAGATCCAGCAAACAAAGGGAGGAAAAGAATTAGCAACCCAGGGGAAGCAGTAAAAGTGATGGCAAACAAGGCAAACTGTAATCTCAGAACAGATAAACCAAGAGAACAAACTATTCTCAAACCTCCTGTAATTACACAGAAACTTCCCTGTTATTTGTAAGGGCAGCAGACTGAACGAGACAGGGGAGCAGCCTCAGCTGCCAGTAGATATTCATATTTCCATGCTGCCTGTATCTCCAGTCCAATAAATACAGAATCTAACCAGCTGGCCTGTGCATTGCTGTGCCAATAGGTTGTTCTCTATTGCTATTGCTCGTGCACAGATTGGACATAGAGCAGAGCTGAGTTTCCAAAGGGAATAATAAAAATGCTTGAGAAAGTCACTGATTTGGAACTAAAACCCCTTAAACCAGCATGGATCACTAGGAACTCAGCTGGGATTTGTGTGACTGGTGTAACCCCAAAGCCAGGGCGCAAGGACACCCCAAACCCACCTCCACAGAGGCCCTGTTGCTGATGGGGAGCTCATTGTGCACTGTGTAGGGCAGCTCTCTGCCACAAGCTCCCAAAGGGCCATCACAGGGCTTGGAGTCTCTCGGGATCCCCCAGCACGTCCCTGTTCCTGCCCAGGCTCAGGCTTTGGCAGACCCTGCAGAACAGCCCCCTCACATCCAATTGCCTCTGCTTGCCTCCCAGCACAGAGTAATGCATGAGAAGAAAACAAGGCAGACATATAAAGAAAGAAACAAATAAATAAAGACAGGAATCTGAGGCAAAGAGACAAGGAAGGGAAAAACAATGTGGAAAATTAAAAGGGGAGCAAAGGCTGGATGCAGTAAGGGGAAGAGCTGACCGAGGGAAAAAAGAGGTATATTTGGTGTATTCTGTTCATGGGGCCACAAGTACCCGTGTTTAACAGGCTGTGCTGCCTTCAGCATCCTCTCGGTGTCTGCCACAGAACTGGGCTGACTCTCCTTACAAACAGATAGGGTGGATTCAATTCTACCACCCTCTCAAGGATTTCTACAGGCTTCTGTCCTATACATTTGCAAGGCAGAGATCTGGCCAAATTCCCCACAGACCAATTGCTACAGAAAATTGTTGTTTCACTGCCTAGTCAATCTTCTAGGAGGTTCCTATAAAGATAGCAGCTCCTGGATTTACTTGGCAATCAGCCCCTTTCCAGATGACAGCCACCTGGGATCAAGTTAGTTTGCTAACTGGCCGAGGCAGCGCTGAAAATGGACGCAGATCCAGTCCCAGACAAATATTGTATCACAGCTCTCACAGCCAGTGCAGAAACACTCAGGCAAGACACTAACATTCTCATTTCGTGCCACCTCCTGCCATTTTAGTAGCTGGTCCTGTCAATGCTGTCTGCCAGGCTGCCTCGGAGAAGAGGAACGGCTGGTCATCGAGTCAGAGCACTGAAAAGGTCAGGCAGGAGCAAGGACACCGCCACTGCCTCGTATATTGGTTGCTTCACGTCTCTGCTCTTTGCAGCTCCCTTGCAGAGGGCTGTGAGATGGGGTTTCTCTCCTCTGCATAGGACTGTGGACTTTTCCATTCAGAAAGCACGGGTGCACGTGAGCTGGAACAAGCAGTGCAGCTTTTCTCTCGGTTTTTCCTTGAGCGCAGCTCTGTTGGATCGAACCCACCTGGCCGTGTGCGTGGGTTTTGCTGGGAGTGCAGCAGGGGCCTGGGCTGGTCCAGCACTGTGCTTTCAGCCCCAGATTCCTCTCTGCCTACAGAGACTGGTAATGGTCTGGTTTGTTTTCCCTCAAGCTGGCAACAGAGCCTCATTCCTTGGGTAAAGTCAGGAGAGCCAACAGAGGCTGTCACTGAGGCACTGTGGGCTGCAGCACCATGCTCAGAAGTGCCTGGATCTTCCTCCAAGATGTCCCTTCACTGTCTGAAGGGGACTGTGCAACAACAGCTCATGCATCAGCAGCAAATTCAGCCTGTGCAGCGAGGACATGAGTGTCCATCTAAACTCCTGAAGGATTAGGCTTTGAGCTGCTCAGGAACCCCTCAACTTGAGCCTCCTGACAGCGAGTCACCCCGCATGAGCATGCAGTGACCCATAGCCAGGCAGGGACAGTCGCTGGGAGCCCACTGCGGACCAGAGCTGGAGGAACTGGGAACTGAAAAGCTGCTTATCCATTCCCATCAGATCCAGTTGCTCCTTTCGATCCAGGAAGCATGTGTCTGGCTCTGCATTACTAGTGAGCGTGGGTAAGTTTCAGACGGTTACATGGCAAACTCTGCCGCTTCCTCTTAATTGTCTTTTTTCTTTTGGCAATGGGCTGTGCTTTGGCAGTGACAAAGCCCTTGAGAGTGGCCATATTAGTACACAAGTGTGTGGGAGGAGGGTGCCAGAAGAAGCAATTTTGAGCTAAATAACGTACACTGCAGCTGGAACAGAGGGTCTGAGGCACTGACAGGAGGGAAGGGAGCTACTCCATCCCCCTCTCTGGGACTTCCCTATTTAACATCTCCTGTAACACGCTCACTAAAACTTTCTAAGAGCCTCTTAGAGTAGTTTCTAAGGAACCCTGTGTTCACATGACATGAAAACACTCTCCCAAGGTGTGGTGCAGAGAATATTGCCCCAGCTTTTTTTTTTTTTGTAGCTGAAAGGAATCCCAGGGCAGGATTCTGAGAACATCTCTGCCTCTTGTGACTGGGCTGTGCAATGTTTCAAAAGGAATTAAAAGACAGGAAGAAAGTGATACTTGTGGGATTTACAAGATCCTTTTCAGCTCTTCTAGATGCTGGGAAAAGGCTCCCAGCATCTTCAGCTGGAGAGGGATCAGACCTGCACATGCTCCCCATGAGCCAGAAGCCACTCCTAAACCTTCCTCCTGCTGCCAGATATCCCACTTATAGAATTTTTGCCCATGCTGCAGCAGGAAACTGGTGAGACACAAAGACCTCAGGAAGCCACTTGGATTTTCTAACACTTGGAGCAGTTGTTGGCTCCCACATTCAACAGCCTGCCTACAAAGGGCTTGAATGTGGAGCAGAGCTGGCACTAAGGGTATAACTATAGGCAGTGAGGGGGGTATACTTCACATTGGCGTCCCACCATTTTCCCAAGCACAAGAAAGATTTCTTCCTCTTGCTCAGGCCAATTGTTAAAGAGCTCCCAGTCTGAAAAGCACTGACGTTTCCTAGTAAACCACCAATTCTACACCATTTGGTGCCAAACTCTTCAGGACCTGGATGCATGCAAAAACAAGAGTCAGTCAGTAGGGTGAGGGGCAGGCAGAGATGGCAGCACTGGCCTGTAAAGACCCTGTTTCAGCAACCAGGGCACTGAAGCTTCCTGATACACCCCTAAACACCACATTCAAACCCCTCTTCCCCTCCTGCCTCCCCAGTTACCCAGCCCGTCTGGAGCTTGTGGCCTTCCTGGTGACAGTGCTGCAGTCGTAGTGACAAGTGCAGCAGTCCCAGTGACAGTGCAGCAGTCCCAGTGACAGTGCAGCAGTCCCAGTGACAGTGCTGCAGTCCCAGTGACAGTGCAGTCCTCCTGTGTGCTCATACAGGCAGGTAGAGCACGTGAGAGCCACCACGCCAGCTCAGACAGGCAGCCTGACCACATTGTGCATTCGGCTTTCAACCGTGGCCAGTTTCTGACGGCGGTTCAGGAAAATGTAGGAGATTTTATATTAGAACTCGTGCCCTGAAGGAAAATTGCCTTTTGAATGCTGTTCAGTGAGGATTTGGCTTGTGCCTTGAAGCACAAAGGCTCACGGCGCTACCAAACCCTTTGGATTGAAACTCTGACTCGGAAGGAGTCAAAGGAAATTTTCCTTCTGTCTCTTTTGGACCATTATTTTCATCTTTCAGGGTTTGCTGTGTGGGGCTTTGTGTGTGCTTATAACAGCTCTCAAATTCCACAGTGCTTTAGAGCTGAAGGGGAAATCAAGGCTATGTGTTTCAACCCCTGCAAGGCATGCTGGACTGGAAAAAGAGGCTTACTCTCCTGGTAAGAAAAGACTGAATATTCAGCCAAAAGACAGCACAGCTCATAAACCCACAAATGCAGACAGGCCTAGCAATTACAAACTTGCTACAAAAAAAGACCAGCAATGATTATTAAACCCCAGTCCAGGCATTTTCCTCTAATATGAAATGATGGCAGCAAAAGGGCTCCCATTTCCCTGCACCTTTACCTGCTTTCATTTACACAGATTCTGGATAACTTCTCTTTTTGAACAAAGCCTGTGTTGTCCCCCAAAGGGATTTTCTTTTTGTGCTGCTACAGGCAGCTCCTGAAGAGGAGATGGAAGAAGCTTTGTTCCCAACAGCAAAAGCTGCCTATGAAGGCCAGGTACTTCTGGCCTGCAAAGCAAGTGGAAGGAGAGTGTTTGGAGTGACTGCAACTGAGTTTTGGCCCCATCCACATTCCTGGTTCCCACGGCCTCCGAGCAGTGACAGTGAAAATAACCAGAGCAGCCCACGGGCCACGCAGATGAACTCCCAAAGGATTTAGATTACTAAAGTGCACCTCCATAAATCTAGCCAATCCTCTGCTGCAGGAAAGGGTCTGGGGTGTTACATAAATAGACAATAAATTTCAGAGGATTTGGTAAAATTAGGATTGTCGTTACTTTTCCATTCCAAGAAGACTGATCTTGGTTATAATGATCCCAGCTACAGCCAGGCTTTTCAATAGCTCATACACTGACAAATGAAGCGTGTGCTCTCACAACAAATGCCTCTCCTTCCCCTGATGTATGCAATGTGTTCCAGATGGATGCAGAAACCATTGCTTTTTTTTCTTTTACACTTGCTAAGCTATTTCCAGGCACCCCGTGGGCCAGAGCACCAGTAGATGTAAATCAGCAGAGCTCTACTGATTTACTCCATTCCTTATAGCAGGTGAGAATCTGTCCCTCTCTTTCTAAACTGAAAAGTACTTCACATAGGTGATGGTAGCAATGTCCCTTAAATGAGCGCAGTAAGAAAAAACCCCACCAGCCAAACACAAAAGAAGGTAATTGCACAAATCACTTTGGGCAGGCAATGTGGTGTGCCTGCCAGCTCCTGGAAAAAAAACCCACTTTAATTAGGCTGCTTGAAATGCAGACAGGTTTTTTTTTTCCTTCCCCTTTCAACTGAGGTCTTTGTACCCACTTTGTATGAACAGGAGTTGGCCTCAAAGTCGTCAGCCAAAACCTGTTCTTTTGCTCCACTAACGAGAGCCAGGACAGAGGGAAGAGCACCCTCAGCAGAGCCTATGTGAGCCAGCACAAAGGAGACTGGCACCTCCAACGCCTGATGAAGGCAGACAGAGCTGCTTTTGAGATGACAAAGGTCAGAACTGCTGCTGAACAGAGGAGTGTATTTGTACCTTTGTGATGCCTCAGCTTTCCTCTGGGCACTGGCATCTTCCAAGTGCCTGCCCAGGGGCAGCTGGGAGCCTATCTGCAGCAGGGCTGAGCCCACACGATGCCCCCACCATGGCTGTTTCCAACACATGTTTACATGTAATGCTCAAATACTTTCAAACTAAGCCTATGAGCAATTGACCCTGTGGCCAGCATTACTTCTAACCTCTGTGCCTCTCATCCCTCCCTGCAGGGATCCAGTTAAGGCAGGATCTCGAAGCTCTGCTCTGGAAATAAATGCATTAATGCTTGTATTTAACTGCCAGAAAGACATGGTAGAAAATCCCAGGTGGAAACCAGTGACTGGCCAGGAGAAAAAGCCACTCTGTAAGTTGAAGCACATTAGAGGGTGTGTCTGCCATGAGGATTCGGCATGAGGAAGGGGATGTGAGCCTTTCCTTAAGGACTGCTCCTCAGAGTGAATGCACAGTATGGTTGAATTCATGCTGTAACAGTCTTTTAACATGCAGTGTTTTTATGTGGATGTTACTTGACAACCCATGCTACGTGCAGCAGCGTTGGTCATTGTCCTGTGTTTGCCAGCACCTTTGCCTTCCACCTCACAGCCCCCGAGCCCGCTGCCTCTTCCCAAGTCCTCTGCACCCATCTCCAGCTCTGTGGGTGAAACTGCAGGACAGCTACCTAGGGATGTGTTATCAAAGAGATGCAGCTTTAAAAGCTTATGTGCATAAGAACACAGCTTTGTACAGAACTACTGTATCAAGAAGCTCAGGGGCTGTTGAGAGCAGTGATCGGTCCGGCCAAAAACTGCGGGAAGGGACTTTTCAAAGCAAAAGTCCATTTGCTTTTGGTAAAAGCCAACTCCCCACCTCCCTACATAGTTTAAAGATGACAAGGAAGTTGAGTATTTCCTAGAACATCTAGGAAAAATAAAGAACTCTGTCTGCAAGAATTAAAGCCAGCTCCTGTAGTGCTTTCATTTCTGCCTGCTCCATTAACGTGGAATGACGGGGCTGCAGCGGAGCAGCCGACCTGCAGCAGGACTGGCCTACACCACATCGCTGCCAGCTGGTTAGGGCTCTGCCTTTCACATGCTTACTCCACTTAGGCTGTACTTAAGAAAAAGTACCAGGGATCAAAAGCTAACAAGCCTTACAGTCCAGTGGCAAGCAGAGATTCGTCGCTCAGTCTGAGAGGCTTCAAGTTTTCCACAGAATAAATAGGTAAAACATGGAAAAAACTGCCTAAGCCCCTCTCTGGGCCATACACTTAACACTAGTATGGGAAGTCAGTGCCAGCCTGGGCTATCACCTCATTCCATGGGCTCAGTAGATGCCAACGAAACACCTTTGCAACAGCAGCCTGGTCATTTCCCAGCAGACAACCAGAAAAATCCTTATGTTTAGTGAGACAAATCCTACCCAAAGGCTGATGATGTGAAAAGCAGCTCGTCTGCACCTGTAGCTGTGGCAGATGTCTGTAAGCCAGCTTGTCTGTAGGAAGTTTCACTGCTGTGATGATCTAAGAGCATGAAAACCCCAAGAAGTGTTGGCATGCCTCAACACTTTTCTCAGTCTCAAACCAAATCAATTGGTTTCGTATTAGACATCGACATGGTAAAACTCTCCTCATCTTTTCCTTACTATTGTTAGTTACAAATACTCAGCAGTGCGCAGGAAATCAGCTCTTGACACAATGTTTACATAGCAACAGCAGTTTTTTCAGCTTCATTTGGGACTCAGATACCAAACACTGCCCACGGTTGTGCTTTAGGCATCTTTGCTATAACAGCATTATAAATACGTAATGAGCATTTAAAAGGCAGAAGGAAAACAGATAACAGAGACAGCCCATCTCAATATCACACTTAGCTCTCACCACCTGAAAAAGAGCTTCTAATTCCAGTGAGGACTCATCAACACCGAGGTAGAGAAAGAGCACAGGAGCTGCCTGGCAGCATCCAGAGGGAGAAAGATGTCAGGCTGCAGAGGAAAACTGCCTAACACATTTTTTACACACTATTATTTTTGAAGAAGACAAAGAGGCTTGGTGCAGAACTATGAGGAACTGGGTTCAAGCAGTTTGGATTAAGAACAACAACAGCAGGGTCATCTATGTTATTTTAGCACAGATTTGGATCAAATCCCTGAAGGGTTTGCCTGGGCAAAGCTGCTTTCAAATGTCAGAGAGCTGAAACCAAGGGTTCACACCTGCAAGTCTAAGTAATGCGGGCTCAAACCACAGCCAGGACTAATATCACCAGATGTCACTGGGTGGACTCATGGTCAGAGCCTTGACTGCAGCTCAATATATTTCAGCACAACTAAAAGGAAACAAATCTTTCATATTTAAGCAACAGGCTTTGCCTGAACAGGACCTATTTTTATTGCTGTCCTCTCTCCTGAGTTATACACACACGCAATGCCCCAAAGATTCCTTTCTGACCTGCAGCTCTGACCATTCCTCTCTGTCATGGTTTAGCAAGGAGTTGCTTTTGCTTAGTAACAGGGGGAGCAGGTTGCAGTGAAGACCCGGTAAAAGTTTTTTAGACTCTCCCCCGACTCCTGGGTTCAGAGCCACCCCCCAGCCCGGCTGGGCCAATCTGGCGCCTCTGCCATCACTATTTAGGGACGGGAATTTGAGGTGCCAGGCAGGAGGTGTAAGAGTGGTACAAGATGGAGGCGACCATGCGGACCCCACAGTCGGAGAAGGAGGAAGGATGGAGCATCAGACCAGAGACCCCTCTGCAAGCCGTGGTGAGAGTGCAGCCGGTACCCCTGCAACCTATGGATCAGCAGCAGCAACTTCATGTGAGTGTGCCCGGACGGGCCAGAGACTGTGTGGGAGAGGCGGTCATGGCACAGGACATGCTGGAGAGCCTGTGCACCGCAGAGCAGCCCCACACGAGAGGCAGAGAGGAGCAGCAACTTTTGGGACAAATGAGCATCGGTGCAGCCCGTGCAGGGCTTTGGGACAAATGTGCGTCGGTGCAGCCCGTGCAGGGCTGCCATGTGTGTGTGGTACCTCACGGACTTGCAAGGAGGACTGGTGCGGAACCCACTTGCCCTGAGGTGAGACAAACGGCAGAAGCCACCAGGAACGGACTGACTGAAACCCCCACTCCCTGCCCCCCTGGGCCGTTCAGGGGGGACGGAGGTATAAAACACCGGGATCAGGGCTCTGAGCCCGGGAAGAGGAGAGGGGTGGGGAGCAGGTGGTCTTAAAGGGCTGGTCGGACTCTTCATCTCTGTACCATTCTGTGTTGTTTTGTTTTGGTTCTGGTTTTTGGGGTTTTATGTTTTAGTTGGTATTAAATTGTTTTCTGTTTTCTTCCCCAAGCCGAGTAGCCTGCTCTGTTTTGTCCTGCACCTTAAGCGGCAATTAAGCTCTCCCTGCCCTTTAGCAATCCTTTAGTCTTCGGTACTTGAGGCTAATCGTGGTCTTTTGTTCCCTGATGGGCCGAAACCACGACACTCTCCATCTTCAAGTCTTTTCTTCCCCATTCTCTCCTTGCCCTGTTTCATGGCCGTGGCAAATGTGCTGCCTGATTACCCGTTGACACACGTGTTTAACACTCCTGTGTGGAAAGCAGTGAGTTTGGGAGCTTTTCCAGCTTCCCCTCCAGATGATGTCACCCTGGGTGGGTGCCAGGCTGGGTTACAAGCAAAAATCCTTCACTTCAGGGTCAGACATCTTCCTATTTTTAGGCCTGATTTCAGTGTCATGCAGCCAACAGACGAGCTGAACAGCTCACGTTGTTCAACTGCAAACGTCTGCCGGGGTTTGAACAAACTAAGCTGGGCTTTGTGGCAGGTGAAGGGGCTCTGCAGCACAGGAGCCCCTTTTACAGGCAGGTGGCAGCTGCTTTGCTCAGCACCGTGCTCTGGCAGCTCAAGCCAAGATGAAAAGCACTTCAAGCTCCCTCCTACCCTTCACAAACTGTGACTGTAAATCCCAGATCAGGGTCTGAATTTGATCTGGCGCTGCACAGCATTGCTGGCTGTGGCCTGGCCCACGTAGCCCTCTGGAAACTTGCACAGTCAGAAACACGTCTCCTCCAGTACAAACTGGGAACTGGCAGCATCCCAGGGGATGGGCAGGCGCATTGTAGAAGAGCCACGCAGTTGCGGTGTACAGAGCACAGAGTGTTGTGCAGCCCACAGCCTCTGAGCTAACACACACCTACCCAGCTCTGCTAATTCTATCACCTGGCCATGCCCCCCAACTCCTTCCCAAATTCTCATTAGTAGTCATTCAACTGGTTGCATTAATTTCCCTACTTGCAATACACTGACCAGCTAATGCCTGTGGTGTGCATCTGTCATTTAAGCAAGTCATGTCTTGCTGCAGGTAGACCTTGTCCTCACCAAGCCCAGCCAGGGCAGGGGGCAGAGAAAGCTTCCCCAGAGCATATCCAGATCTGCCTGCCCTGCTTTGGAATGAGAGGGCTTACAGTCATAGGTGCCCAGATCTCTGCAGAGGCAACTCAATGGGAACAGCTTGGGTGCTTGCACTGCTGCTATTAGAAATGGGACAGGACGACTCCCAGCCCTTCTTTCTGCAGGAATGCAGCCACTGTCAGCAGCACTGCAGCAACATGCATTGCATGGACAAACTTCCCACCTGGGGACAGATGGTGTAACACTGCTTTTGTGTAGACTGACGGTGGTTAGAAGGGGTTGGGAGTGAGTGGAAGCTGGAAAGGCAAACCTGACATCCTCTCTTCCCCATACACCTCCAACTGGGAACAGAAGAATAAGAAGAGCTGAGAAATCAAAGCATCTGCTGGCATAAGGAAAGTAACGTGCAAACAACACGGCCGACATCACTCCCTGAAACAACTGCAGCAAATACTCAAAGGTGCCACTGAAACTGTATTCACACAGCAACAGGCCTGTGGAGCAAGAGCAAGCATTTAGCAAAGTATTAGCCCCAGCTGACCACGTGGAACCATTTCAGACTCAGAGCAGAGTTAAGAAGAGGAGATGAGCTGCAGGTTGACAGGAAGAGTCACAGTGTGTGCGCCGGCTGCAGCTGGTGGGCAGCTGGGGCTCCCTGGCCCTGCTCCCCACAGCCCCGAGGCCCAGCGCTGCTTTTCGGGATGCTGATGGCTGGAGTTGAAACACTGGCCATAGGACACAGAGCCCAGGCGACGGCACCGGCCCCGTGTGCCAAGTGAGCTCACCTCTCAGCAGCCTGTGAGCGCGCGGGGCTGAGCTGGAGCCCTAGAAGCTGTTGGGCAGGGGCTGAAAACCACAGACAAGTAAGAATCGTAATCGTTTCAAGGCAAAGTGTGAACGTGAGTCATGCCCCAGCACCAGCTGCAAGCTGTCTTCATTCCTGGTGAACAACACTGCCTGGCTGCTCCTCACCCAAAGCCCTTTTCTCACGTTACACTCTTCCTCCTGCCACAGTACATAAGCACTCATGGAGCCATCAGAGTCCCTCACCACTTGCAGAAGACATAAAGCTGACACTGATGGGTGCTTTAATTTTAACCCTGGGTATATCACATCACGTCACCCAAAGAGGATGAAAGCCAGCACTCATCTCCATCACCACTGCAGCTGCTGAAGCAGCCACCCACCTGCAGCAGGGCCCCAGCATGGCTCTGGGACCAGCTGGGATGCTGGTGGTACCTGACTGCCCTGCAACTGCACGGCCGTGTGCCCTGGCAGACAGCAACACAAACACTCTGCATCTCAGCAGCAAAAAAACACACCAGGGACCAGGCAGCTACTCTGGATTTGTTGGTTAAACCCACTCTTAGAGTGAAAAAAAACCAAGTATCACTAACTAAGCCTGCAGATGATCTTCCAGCATCCACACACATCTCTGCTTTGCAGGGTGCCAGCACAAGGTATTGCTCCAGCACCACAGCTCCTCACATGTTTACAGTGCGAGCACGAGCCCAAGCCAGGAGATTAAATTTCAGATACAGAACCATTTGCTTGGAGGGAGTTACATCAGCAGCTGGCCTGGCCTGCCTCTCTCTTGTTTGCTTCTCTCTCCCTTTGGAAACAAACACTCTGCTTTGCTTTTATCAATCAGAGCAGTCTACCCTTCTGCCCCCGTCCTCGTGCTGCTCACTGAGAGGCCTTCACGCACTGAGTGAGCTGGGATGACATTTAACTACAGGGAAAAAAAAGATGCAGAGAAGAGGAACTTGTGTTTTAAAGCCCTGAAATCTCTGTAGTGCAACCACAACTGTGCAGCTGTCCCAGTTCTGCCACTTCTGCAGCACATTTCAACACGCTCATTAGCATTTCTACAGAAATAGAGTAGTCAGTGATTGGTATGGTATTCATCATGGCTGTCAAATGTTGAACAAGCTAATAAAGCTCAACATTCTGCCAGTGACAAGTGTTGAGAAACACTGCTGAGCTCGGCCGGCTCCCAGGACCGCTTCGCCGGGGACTCTGTCTGCTGCAGCCTTATGCTGGCGCTGAGAAAAGTCCCCTAAAGGTAAAAACAAACAGGCACCTGCCGCCTGTTCTGTCTCAGGGTCATATCTGAGAGAAGCTGGAGGTCTAGCAGGAGCTACAGGTAGGCTTGTCCTACCAAAAGCCTTCAGGTCCCCTCGGACGGGCAGCTTGGGGGAGGCTACGGGTGTCTGCCGTGACAGCGGCTGCTGTGCAGGCCATGAACTCTCTGTGGAAACCTTGGAAAGCCCCTGAGCTGCCTCCTTGCAGGCAGCCCTGCCACCACCACCTCGGCTCATGAATTATGCAGGGAGGAAAGAAACACAAACATGTTGGACAAGCAGCTGCCAAGGGCTCTGGTGTTACTCACACAGACACAGGAGTGTACATGGCCATGTTGGCTGGAGGACAGCTGCCAGCCCAGGCTGAAAGGGCATGTACTACAGAGACACTGAGGCACCAGAGCAAAAGGGAATGAAAGCAAAGCAGTCATTAGCTTTGGATGCTTTGCAGAGAGGGTCTGGAAGTGCTTTAGTTCCCTACATCAAGCTCATCTGAGCCACATGCCTTCCCAGGTCCCACTGACTCTTGCTTTTAGTAGCTGTTATTGGTACCACCTCCTTCTCTTTGAGCCCTTTATTTATCCACTTCAGAAGAGCAGAAATGGAAACCTCTAAGGCAGCTGTCTTTGCCACTGCATGCGTTGTGTGGATGTGAAGCAAGAGGGGAAGCAAAACTGCAGCACAGGCTGACGTGGTCACTACCATCTTGATTTGCAAAATGCAAATTGCTTCCTTTCCTAAGTGTTTGAGATGTGACAGCTGATTAGAACAGAACTGTTAAGGAGAGGTTGGTTCTATCTCTTCTCATACTCAACCTCATTTTTCAGAATGGCACGTAAGCATCCACCCAGCACCTAGCATGGTTCTGTCCTTAGCACCCCCTGCCTCCTTGAGGTTTATAACTGTACCAACAAATACATCAGCTGGCTAGTAAAAATAAGCACAAACTCCCATTTCTTTTCTAGACTGAAGATAAAGAAATTTACACATTGCCTACAATGTAGAAGAATTTTCTATTCTCCCTTGCACCTTTCAGCAAGAGGAGGTATGTTTTAGCTCAACTATAATCTGTATATAGAACAGAACAGTTCATTTGAAAGGGACCTACGAGGATTATCTAGTCCAACTGGTATTTCTAATATCAAACAGCAACTTTAATGGAAAGTAAACACTGGGCTATATTCAGATAAAGAAACAGAAACACTCAAGACACACAAAAGATGATTCTTTAGAGTCAGAGGGTAGAATCTGCTTTCCATTTCACCAATAGAGTTCATTATTGCACTGCAGTTGGCTATACCCTACACCGAAAAGTGGATGATTTGACTGTAACACCATGCTACAGCAGCAAGAACTTGAACCTTCTCGTGGGCCACTCATTGCTAAAGCACCAGATACAAAAGCTGTCATTTCTGTGTCTGGACACTTGAATGTACTGGGAAAATTTAAGCCTGTCAGATGAGTATGTGTATGCTAAGCAGGAGCTACCCTGAACTTCCCCTTCAAAGGATTCAAAGATTATGGTAACCAAATGGTAGTCAAGAAAGTGATAAAACACAGGGGAAGACTGTCACGTGGACAGAGCCAACTGTGATTTGAATCTGCAATAAATGGTGAGTAAGACTCTGCCTTAGGATTGCCTAAAATCAGCTGTCATGCTAGAATGAAGCCCAACTTGATGCCACTAGGCTTTAAGAAACATTGCTTAAGACATTAACTAACAGGAATTACAATACAATTTTTCACAGTGTAAGATGAGTTGGAAGTTTTTCCATTTAACACTTGACACAGGATTAATTATGAGGAGTGTGAGGCCATCAAAATGCCTCTGGTTGTGTTTCAGCACAAAGGGAGTGCCTCTGCCTGCTCGTTCTCATCACGCACTTCTGGTGCGCTCTACCAAGGGCCAGGAGATGTGAACAAACTAACAAAGCTGTTCACCTTGGCTGTGGTTAGTAATGCAGAGAGCAAGAAAGCCAGGGTGGAGGGCATCTGCTTCTCTGCAGAGCAGTAAGCTGTGACTGCTTCTTCACAAAGGGTGTCATGAGCTTTCGTTTACAGAGACAGCTATGGGTACAAAACTTCTGTTGCAGGAATAATTTAATAACTTCATTTAGGAAGTCCTATAGTGACCCACTCTGTTTTTCTCAGTCCTTTATCAGCTGACCGTGGCAACCTGAAAGACTTTTCCTCTGCCACAACTTTTGCCTTGATCATGTCTGCATTTTTCTTTTGGCAAGCCAATTTCCTACAAAACTGTACAAATTCAGTATGTTTTCCTGGATCAGATAAGAGGAACAGATCACAAGCCACTTTATTAAGAAAGTTGGGATGATTATTCTCAGAGGATAATTACAAAGTGAGGAAACTCAAGAACGGCAACATGAAGTAACTTGACCCAGTTCTCCTGGAGAACAGTGGCAGAGCTGGAGAGAGATGACAGATCTGACAGGCCTCGATCCTTTTATTCTCCATCCCTGGGGCATCCTTTATGTTTGTAACCAGGCAGCTCAGGTGTATTGCAGTAGCAGCCATGGCCATGAGATAAATCCCTAACGAAATGAAGAAAACCTCACATGGGCACTGAGAGGGGATGAACCCATACTGCCAGACTCTGAAACCCTTTTGGGGCCCACAGGTGAGTAGAGGCAGCAGCTACCACTGCCATGAATATTCCTGGCTACCACTGCACGTCAGCAATGGGAAGCTCTTTGCTTACAAACCAAGACATGTAAATAGCAATGAGGAGAAAGGGATAAGTGATTCTTCCACCCTGCCAAGAACCACCTGTGATTTGACACATTGACGCACCTGAAGCTGTTTCCATTTTATGCAGACAGTTGGAAAAGCCTCAAAGTAGTTGTTCTCTGCTCTAACTTGCACGCAACGAAGAGGAATGAGGATATTACACAGCATTGGAGAATCAATATGTATTGTGGAAATGATTGGTTTGATGTCAAAGCCAATTAGCTGCAAGTGGAATTCACACATACCCTGTGCAGGAAGACAAGTACATATTCTTCCCTAGATGGGAAAGATGTTGGCCAGAAAGGGACTCCAGAGGTGTGCACAGACACTTTGGAATTAGTGTCAGATTTCCCAGTGCTAACACCTAACAGCAGCTTCTTCTCTCGGCGCACAAAGGTCTGAAATAATGACCTGCTCTGTCCCAAATATGGGACAAACTGAGAGTGGACAAACCTGCAGACCAAACTGACCCTTTGCAATTGGACTTTACACCTAAGAAAGGCTATACTTGGCCAACCCAACTGCTCAGCCCCATGCCAGAGAAACTTGCTGGCTGAGGTCAACTCAAAACGCCCCCTTATGCCAACACCTCCCTCTATTGCCCTAACTTGTACCAATGGGAATGTTATTCCATGTTGCAGGTTGGAATCACTCTGTCGGTTACTATTTTATTCTCAAACCACTTCAGTATCTGTTTTGCTGAAGTGAGGCATCATTGTTGTGGTGGAAAGGGGAAAACACTAGTCATGGCTGTTAGAAACACTGAGACAGCTCAGCTGGGGTGATCACCCATGTCTCGAGCTGCAGGAGTCTCATGTCTGAAACATGTGGAAATCCCACCTCACCAACACTCAGCGTCTACACCAAAATCCTGATGCCTTCCTGCTTTGCATTTTTGCACAAACTGCCCGAAATTCTGAGGAGGTCCCGAAGCCGTGCCTGATGCTGAACTGAATGTAGTAACGGTGCCATCCAGAGGTGCTTGGGTGTAGCACACAGCAAGGACTATCACACAAATGAGAGAGGACTTCTCCATAATCTTTTACAGTAGACTTTAAACCCACCATAAAACAATGACTTTTGGGATATTTTTAAATTTATCTTGCCCATCAGCTTTCACTCACTTGTTTTCTTCCTTCTCTCTCAATGTCTCACTGCGTGTTTTGATTTTACACATATATTAAACCAGCCATTCTTTAAAAAAAATACATCCCTGACCTCTCTTGGCAAACAAGAGCTATTTCATTTTACTCGCAGTTGCTAACAACGGGCCTGGCACCACATGCTCAGTGTAGAGGAACGCTCATCCGTGTTTTGCTGCCACACAATAGTACATGATTTCAGATAACAGCAACGACACACTGGAACAGGAAATCTAACAATGGAAACCAATCTTGCTTTTCCCCATCTAGAACAGCTGATGACTCCCTTTCAGCTGTGAAATCATGACTCAAAACAAGAAAACGTTTTTCCAGCATATGATTATACATATTTGTGTGTGTGTGTGTGTGTGAATATACAGTTTATGGCAGTTGCCCGAACAGTTTGGATGCAGCATCACCTGTGGCATGTTTTACAACAGGCAAAGTGTATTACAGGAGGTACTTGTTCAGTTGCAAAGGTTTAAATTACCTGTGTGCAGAGATACCCGCTCCACTGACACCCATATCTGTGTGGCATGGAGATTCACAAAGTGAGTCCCTTACTATCCAACCACTGAATCCTTATTTTCTCCCTTAGGAAATGAGTTCACACAGATTACAGACAAACTCGACAGCACAAACTGTATGTTTACTTGTTAAATCTTTGAGATGTTTTTAATCTCTGTTCAGGTTGGTAACTGATACTGAGGTGAACTGTCTTAAAGATGCTAAAATACACAAAATACACTTGTGTCTTCTTTTGTGTCTCCTCAGAAATCATCACTTACTGGGTATGATTTTATCACCTTATAAAAACAAAGGAAAACCGAGAAACAGACTGAGAACTATCAAAACAGCTTTTCAGATAGCCTATGGCAAGCACCATTCTCACTTGCTGCATCCCTCCCCAAACCAGTATCTTTAGTCTCAGGATTTGAAAATCAAGAAAACCTGTACAAATATAAATGATGTCAAAGGACAGATGGTGTTGCTGAACCATGCCTAGTACAAAGCAGCAGGGTCATGGCTAAGAGGAGATTTCCAGTGTTACAGAATCCAAATATTAAATGTAGGGACTGCTGTCTGCATTGCCTTTGGAGACTCACCTTGAGCTGATCTCAAACCTAACCTGGCCTGAGCATCAGATGGCAGTTTCATTTTCCAGCAGGCAACCCTGGACCATGCCCTGTTTATAACTGCCCTCAGGTCTCCTGTGAGCAGCTGCACAAAAGTTGGTTCAATGCAAGCACGGGATCGTGGAGACACCTGCATGGAGCAGGGCTTGAGGGGTCATTTGATGAGAGATTTGATGAGAGAGCCTGCAGAAGCCTGCACTCTGGTAAGATGAGAAGTGGAGAAACAGCTCTCACATTCCAGACATCTCAGTGCTGAATCCATGTCTGGAGGAAATGGCAGACATATGGAGTCCTGCATAAAGCTGTGGGATATGACCCACAGAGATCACTGAGTCAACAGGCTAATTTTATAATCTTAACCCTGCTAGAGATTTCAGACATGCCTTGTATCAAGTGGGTAACACTTGCACACAGCAGCAAACAAAACAAGAAACACAGCAGGTCTATGCACTGTGACGAAATAACACCGCAGCAGTAACTTAACAGAGGGTATTTCTTTAAAACACGAATGACATTATGTCTTCCTCTTCCTGACACTTTCATCCACACAGTGTTTTCCCAAATTGTGGTTTGCAAATGTCATCATCCACCCAAGCCCAACTGCAGCACAAGGAGGTGTTTGTTCAGACAACACATGTAAGTGTACAGTGATGGTAAATTTGTGTCACCAGCGGGAAAAGACTTAGAGAAGAAACTGTTTGTGCACAATGGCTGTGAACATGCAGCGGATTCCCAATGTGTACCTCCTTTTCTCTCAGAAATGAAGGAGGTGTCAGGAAATCAGCACAGTGTCGTTTGGCAGAAAGGTGAATACAACCCCCCTTCCCACCACGGCCCTCCCGAGCGAGCGTGAGGTGTCGGATGTGCACTGACCTGTATTTCCCTGTCCGCACTTGCAGGGCTCTCATGCCGCACTGCTGGGCGCCCCCGACGTCGCTCACAATATCATCTCCAATCATGAGGGCCTGTCAAAGCAATGAAATACACCAAAACTGGCCTCAAGTGCATTTGATTTCTGCCATACGTCACGCTCCTGTGACATACCAAACAGCTTGATTTGATGTTTAATACTGCCATCAGACAAATTAAACAAGATAATATTGTCATGGTATTGATTAAAAGTCATCCTACCTTGAATATAATTCATGCCAGAGCTCCTCAAGCAATGCACTAGTGCCATACACATCTGTACAATCTGTAATCAATCACTACAACCGAAGTGATTCGGCACAGTTGGAACAAGAGGCTGAATTTGATGAAGTTGGTCCTATCCTGTTCCTAATGATGCATTTACATTGCAGTTGCAATCGAGCTTAACTTCTGGAACATTCCCTCAGCATTGGTATTCTAGAAGCCAGTCCAAAGCTTAAGCTTGTGGTCATCGAGATGTTTAACTTGGCAGAGCTTAATCCCAACCCCCACTCAGGTTGATAAGAGAAATGTGGAAAATCACTGCAGAATCAAATCCATTGATTTTTGCCCCATGTGATATGACACGCAGAGGCCCAGCGTGCTTTGTGTTACAGTCAGCTTACATCTATGCAAATACCAATCAACTCAACTGAGCAGATTACCAAAACAACTGAGAAAAGACCTTCTAAGATTGTCTGAGGGATGCAAACACATAGTTTGCACGCTCACTTCAGAGCTCCCTTCTTTGTGAAAGATCTCTGTTAAACTGAAGCCTATCAACCAAGGGGATTTCCTCATTGCAACTGCATCTTTGAGACTTCAAGTGCTTGTTACCACCCTGCATCACAAAAATATGACATTTATTTTGGTTTTCAAATTTAGAAATGTTTGAGAAGGGCTCAGTTTATAGTTTCAATAAAAACCAGCATATTTCCAGGGTCTGTCCCATATATGGGGCTTGGGAGGCCAGGCTCGGTTTGCAAGGGGACTGGGATTGCCTTAGACAGTGGCTGGGTTACTGAAAGCAGCACCAAGGAAGACTCTGCCAGACACACACAGAAAGCCAACCCTACATCCTTCCATCTCTGGAAAACTGATAAATAGTCCCTTGTTAGAGAGGTCATGGGAATGAGGTGCCCATGGCAGGAGAAGGGATCAGCTTCTCCAGAAGCAGCAATCTATGGGAACGCTGAGTCTTTTCATACAGCTGGCTACAGCTTTAAACTCAAAACCAGACAGAAAGTCTGCATTGCACATTCCAGTTACCACTTCTGCATAACAGAATCCTCTCCTTCCTTTGCCTTCACATGGCAGCACCTTTCTTTTACACAGCATGCGGCCACACCTGAGCCAGTGCATCTTCTGTTCACACTTCAGTTCCCACCCTGTAACCTGTCTGCTGGGCAGGACTAAAATATACATATCGAAGAAGTCTAAAACACTACAGCTCTAGAGCTAGTTTTATTAATCATCTAATTACAACCAAATCTTCTCCTCCAAACACCCAGTCCAGCAGGAAACTGGGAAAAATATGATGGGTCAGTAATTAGCAAATAAAGCATGTATCTGATGAGGAAAATAGAACAATCCCACTGTTACCTACAGAGCTGCAAAGAATCCAGCAATGCCACTCCCAGCCAACCACCATTAACAATGGCCTCCCAAGCCCATTTGAGATATTTAATCATTCTCAGCCACTGCCTTTAATAGTTTCTAATCCCCTCTTCTTACAAAATTCCTTGTGACACCTTCCTGAAGGGGCCAGGGAATGGTCCCACGAGGGTTCCCAGGAGCACATCTGCCCTCCATCACCCACACCCCCTGAATGCCGATGGGCAGCACGAGATTTGTGAAGTCAAGACAGTTTCAATCCTGGGTTCTCAAAACCCTAAGAAAGAATTTCCTCTGACAATGGGAAAGGGGTACAGACCACCAAGCACTCTCTTGCTTGCCAGGGCACTGATTTCACTCAATCCAGCCAAGATGCCCAGCAGCTCTGTGAGTGCAGCTGCAGCTGAGCAGCGATGCCTGTCCAGCCCAGCTTGCAGCAGACGCATACAGAAATGTACTCCAGCCCCCAGGGATTTCACAGATTTACTATCGGTGAAGGGCAATAATCACTAAAGGAGGAGCAATTATTCCCAAATCATTTAGGATTTAAAAAATCATTGGCAAGAAGATGGAGGTCAAAAGGTGCACTGTCAAGGGAAATAAAAAAACTCTACCTGTCAAATCTGGGTTTAACTTCCTCTCTGACTGCAATATGGAAAGGAGAGAAAGATATAGAATGGAAAGGTCACATACTCACTGAAAGCAAGAATTGAAAGATCCCCATTCGTGTTCACATTTTACACAGGGATCACACCATTAATCTGTTGAATTATTCTACAGAAGTTACTTTGTTTAGATTGGCTAAAAATGTACTAGAAAGAAGGGCAAAAATGTAGTGAGACTATCTCCCTGGTTTTAAGGCAAATCATCAAAGAATGAAAATGGGTGTGATTTATCCTTTCCTAACCCATACAGCTGGTGAGACGGTGTGTGTGTGGTTGGACACATGCAGTAAATAAAACACATGTGTGCCAAAGCTGAGCAAAACCATTGCTGTTGAACAGTCCCCATCAAACTCAGCCCAGAGCAGCAGTGAAAATGGAGGAGATGAATGTGATCTCCAAGAATTTGGGAATGGGAAGGCACAATCCCCACTGGACAAACATCTGTGGTGCAAAGATTACCATCAGAGTCAGCAGTCTTACTGGGAGCACCTAGACCACAGACTCAGGGCTGAATGGTGTCGGGGAACTAACTCCTCTTACCCATCTTTCAGAGATTCTGGTGGGGTAGTGAATGGGAACCCCATGTAACTTTTACCTGCAATCAGAGTACTCATTAAAACTATAGAAAAACCTTTGACCATAACAGGAATTATGGAGTAAGAAAGTGAATGGGGCAGACAGTTTCTCTACTACTCAGCCATGCTCGTGTTGCTAAGCAGTGCTTCCCGGGACAAGCTCAGGTATGGTACTTTAGAGGCCGAAGCAGGATGCAAAGGAAGAGATGCACAGAAGGAAGCGGGTAAAATTCAACAGAATATTTGACCCAGTGACTGTTTTAAGAGTCAAATGTATTTATGCCCAAGCAGATTTTTACTGTAGGTTCAATCACCTTAATCAAGCCAAATGTATCACAGGGTGAAGAAGGAAATAAAGCTTACACACAAAAACCTTTATTATGCATTCAGCCCCTTCACACAAGCAGCATAATGCAGTGACTTTTCTCCTGTGCTTCACAATCCCATGTCAGTGTCATTAACTATGTTTCTATCTTGCAACTATTAAGAAAAGTGAGGCCAGGAGGTCAAGGGAGGTTCTCCTTCCCCTCTACTCTGCCCTGGTGAGGTCTCACCTGGAGTACAACATCCAGGTCTTGCTCCCCAGCTCAAGAAAGATAGGGAACTACTGGAAAGAGGCCAGTGCAAGGCTTCCAAGATGGTCAGGGGACTGGAACATCTCTCTGAGGAGGAAAGGCTGCAGGAACTGGTGTTGTTCAGCCTGAAGAGAAGGCTGAAGGGGGAATCCTATCATGCTGGTCAATCCCTAAAAGGAAGGTGTCAAAAGGATGGAGTTTTTTTTCTGTGGTAGCCAGAGACAGGACAAGGGGTAATGGACAAACCGGAACACAAACACTTCCACTTGAACACAAGGAGAAACTCTTTTGGTGTTGAGGTGAGGGAGTCCTGGCCCAGGTTGCCCAGGGAGGGTGTGGAGGCTCCCAAACATGCCTGGACACATTCCTGTGCCCCCTGATCAAGGGGAACCTGCTTTAGCAGGGGGTTGGGCTGGATGAGCTCTGGAGGGCCCTTCCAATCCCCACCATGCTGGGATTCCGTGAACTTATCACTGTGCAAACATGCAAAGGGCATCACATGTAGCCTCTGACCCGAGAGAAGCTGTACAACAAGGCAGGTGAAACAAAAAATACACATAAAGCTCCCAGGGTAGATTTCCAAAGGCTCTAAGGCCAGACAGGTTTCAATAAGCTTTCAGCAGGACTCAAAGCTTGAAACTTCACTCAGCCACTTCACTGTTCTTTTGGAGAGGGAAAACCTTTCCCCATCATGGCTGGTTGACAAGGAGGAGATGCCAGCATGGTCTGTGCCACTCTCGAGGTGACCTCCCTCTGCTGTCACCTGCCACTGATTCCCACCTGAGACTTGCAGGTGGCAGAAGTGGGAGAGGGTTAACTACAGGTAGTTGATGCTCTCCAGGATGACCTGCCATAACTCCTGCTAAAGCAGGACAATTTGCTACAGAGAGAACTTTTTATGATTACATAAAACTACCGGAACCTTCACATTATTTAGGCTTTATTGTAAAGCTGTAAAAATCATCCACTGTTACAGCTGCCTTAAAACACATGAATTAGGCATTTCAGTAACCTTTAAGATGTGTTATTCTTTGCCATATTACTGAATCGTAAGACAGGTCTGGTTACCTCTAAGAGGTTTAAATTTGCAAGCTATTAAAGTAATACCAGCAATCTGTTATTTCTAGGCCATTGAGGAAAGGTTAAAATGAAAATTGGACTTTGGGGAGTTCTTCCCATTCTAAGTTTAGGTTGAAAACATCTCAGCAGCAGAAGGCAAAGTCAGGGTCTTGGTGAGAAGCAGTTATCAAGGGAAACGACTGGTGATAACTTTATTGATTAAAGCAGCTTGAGAAATGTAAGACTGGCCACTGTCTGGCATTACTGTGGTGAGAGAGCTTTATTAAAGAAATATTTTTCATTAACAGTCAGCTGAAAGAAAATTGGGATATGTTTTCAAAAGCACAGCTCATCTACAGTGGTTTAATGATGGAATGGATGAGCTGCATTCCACTGGTGGCATACATTCCTGGCAAGCATTTTGCAAAAGTACAAGCGAGTAAAACCAGTCCTCATCATGTCATTACAAACACACAAGTGCAGCTCATTCAGGAGACAGATTAAAAGGGAACACAGTGCACCGCTGAGGAACTTACTGAACTGAATATACTGAGGGTTTATTATTATGTATGAGGCACTAAACCAACCCACAAATCCTTTTCAAAAGGATATTAAAGTTCCAAGGTCAAGCACTTAAAAGTTAGGAAGGGACTTTAGAATTAAGGCAGTTTGTTCTGCTCTAATTTGTTCCTCCTGGGCATGTGCATCATGATCCTGCTTTAATACCAGCAGCATGGACTATTTTTTTCATAGTTGGAAGCACGGAGTGCCTGGTGTCACTGTGCAGTGGTGCTTACTGCACTCCTCCCTGGTTAGACACATACTGCCTTTTGTCTCCAATCTGAATACAGAAAAATCACACCTACATATTAGACACGTTACTACAACAAACTGATGGCATTTAACACTGGAAAAAAAAAACAGGAGGAAAGGAAAATCCCAGTGAAAATATAGTCACTAGAAGCACTATGGCAAACAGCAGAGAATGAATAAATGATCTCTGCTGGGGACTATTACTGCTTTTCTGTAACCAAAGCAAATCTTCCTGAAGCTGATGGGAACCATTCCCTGACACTCACCCTATGGGACCATTTTTGCCAGCTTGCTGATGCATTAAATCAAATTTGCTTCCCGAGGCAAAGTGTTTGAGACAGGAGCTGTGGTGTCCTGTCACATCCCTGTTATGACATCCCTCCCTTGGTGCTACAGGCTGACGTGGTCCTGGCATCCCATGAGCTGGGCAAAACAGTGTCTGAGGACAATGGCACCGTTCTGCCTGTGGAAAAGGGCAAGTAATGCCACTATGCAGGGTCACAAGGATAGGAAACTCAAAAATAACATCTTCCTTCCTGCTCTGCACACCAATTGCTTCTGAAATAAGCAGAAATGAAACACAAACCTTCATGCATCTGATTTACACAAACAGTACCCAAGGCCTGAGCCTGGCTTTTAACAAAACCTGGTTTTTTTTTAGCTTTGTTCTTTTTTCTAAATACTTCTTCTTCAAACACCACTCTGTCTGAAATGCATTTCTTGGTTTGTTGGCTGGATGAATGGATTGAACAACTGCCATGGCTGTACCTGGGATATTATGTTCAGGTTGAGCTATCTTGTTACTGGGAAGATACTGACAAACTGAAAGGACTGCAGAAAAGAGCACCACAGTGAGTTGAGGCACTGAGGGACCAGATCACGAGGGAAGCTGCCCAGAGCTGAACACATAGCTTTAGTAAGAGACAACCACTGTAGTAAGAACATGTCTAAGAGACAATCAACAGGACAAAATATCCAGGAAGGCAAATAGACATAGGGAGATATAGGTTAGAAGGGAAGGATCCTGATGAATCCCAGAAAAAGCTGCCTGATCAAACAACTTACTCAGCTCTGAACACTGTCCCGACACAAGTCCAGTTTTTCAGCCCACTGAAAACTACTCTGGACAAAACATTAATAGATGTGGGGCAGGGAACACTCCTGCATGGGGAAGGAGATGGATTAGATGGCCTGCTGGGTCTTTTCCATCTCCCCACTCTATAATAAAGTAAAAGCCAAGCATATACTGAATTACAGGGTCATAATCTCATCTCCAAGCTCTAAGGACCTACAAGCCACCCAAACTTCCCTCTTGTTGTTTATAATGTCACCAACACCTCCTGATGGAATTATTATGTTGTAATTCAGTCTGTCTGTGAGTCATCTCATACTCATCCTTCTGTCTCGTGTGACAGAACAATAAATCAACAAAGAGGATCTGGGCACAGCTACAGAGGTGGGAGGAGAGGGATGTACTAAGCATCACACATTCAGTGCGTGTGGACAGTGTGACGAATCCAATCACACAAGGAGAATTTTGGGGTCAGTCAGTGTTTGCTGCTCACCTAAATTAGAAAGTATTTTAATTTGCCTTTCTTTTTCACTAAAAAAAAAGAGTAGTCAGTGTGACAACAAAGGAAAGGAATAACGTTTTGGCTGCAATTCCATTATGTTGCAGGCTTCAGTTGCCAAGCAGACGCTGACAGGCATTAGGGCACCCTTCATCTTCTGAGGTGCAATATCTTCATAACTCCTTGAGAAACCTAACCCCTTTTGTATTGTTTTCCTCCAATAAAGGAATTTCACAACAGAAGTGCAAGTTCTTTTGAGCCGTGTGGTTTGGGGTAAAGGTAAATACAAAAGTACAACACAAGAACAGAAGTAGGAAGAACCACGGTAGAGAATGGAGGGATGGAAGATTAAACTGGGGAGAGATATGAAGGGCACAAGTCAGAGCAGAGAGACAGAGACAGGGAATGAAAAGGGAAATAAAAGGCAGTCAAAAAGAACTCTCAAAAAAGACAACAGTGTCATGCCTTTCAGGGCAGTACAAAGTAGAAAGAGAGGTAGAAAGAAATAGGGCAGAAGAAACTCAACAGGTCCCACCTGCTAGCATTTACCCTCTTGGCCATTGATTCTCTTTTGTCTGTTTCACATGATTTGATATAATGAGCAAACATGGAGTGGTTTTTCCTTCTGAAGTGTTTGTTTCAACATTTTTTTCTTTTCCTCTTTTTAAATAATTGATGGGAAGATCCTGACTATCAGCATTTCTCTGCACTAACAAATTATCTGTATATCCACCCAAAGTTCACCACGTCCTCCTGACCACATTCTCTACAGTCACCTCTGTGACTTTCTGTGAAAGATAGCAAACCAGACACAAATGCATCAGTGGGCAGAGCCAGTAATCACAGAACCAGGAACCTTACCTGCTCTGCTGGAACACCCATTTCTGCTAAAGCAGACTCAAAGAACGTTTTTGCTGGTTTTCCCACTACCTCAGCTTGGACATCACAAGCATACTGGTACAAAAAAGCAGACAAAAAAAATATGATCAGAAAAGTATTCAGAAAAAGTACATGGTTATTGGTTTTTGTCCTTAAATAATTGAATAGATTAGTAGCTGAAGGTGAATATCAGAGAATTTGGATAACAGAAGTGTTTCACGTCCTCTGGTAGGAGAGAAACACCTCCTAAAATAGCTCAGGTTAGAAATCTGTTACTCTCTCCAACATGAGAGCAGTCTTCAGATGAGTAGCTCAGGAGGGCCTTAAGAGAAGTAGAGGGTTTTTCCAATCACCTGGCATTTTTAATTGTTCAAGTGACCAGCCTGAGCTGAAAAGCTTTGCTCTCCTGCAACCAAGCAGCAGTAGTGTGCTGAAAACTTTGAACAAACATGGTCTTTCTAGCTTATTGCTAGACAACTCGAAGCCAGAACCTATTTTGGGAGGCAAAAGCTCTCCCCAAAACTCACATGGATACAAAAGAATGTGTTGCAAGCATACATTGTATCCTGTACCTTCTGTGCTGCATTCACCCTGGATTCCTTTTTTATCTCCCTGCAAGCCCACAAAAGGGAGAATAACAATTCTCTCCTCCTCTCACCCTTAGGTTGGCTTATCTATAGGGTTCCAGTTCTTCACAGACTTAATCAGGCTTGAAACCAGGATTGCACTTAAGTATCTTGCTGAATAAGGGCCTTTTGCTATAAACTGTTAAGGGTGAGGGCTGTATTAACAATGCTACACCAAACGTAAAATGGACCTTCAGTTATTCTTGGGGACCTTGTAGACAATATCCCACGTTTTTCTTCTCTGCTTCCATCCTTCAAGGGCCTCATGTCCAATACAGACACCACAATGGCAAGAATTCACATTTTAAATAAAGTTTTAAAGACAAATGAAGGCACAAAACAACTGAATCCACCCGGCTTTGGAATGCAACAAATGAGCTACAACCTGTGGAAACTTCCTCCACCAAGGTGAGTAATTACAGAAGACGACCCATATTTATACCAGTTACTCTTTTAACAAGGTGCACAGAGCGAGTAAGCATAATGCAAGCTATAAAATACCTCTAATGCCTTCATATACGCTCCAACATCAAGTTTCAGACCATCGGTTTCTTTATAGTAGCGTCTGGAAATGAAAGTGATAAAGTTCCAATGAAATGGCAGTTAAATACAAAGAAACCACATTTTATTATTTCTGTGCTTATACAGACGTCCATATGGCTGCAACAAAAAAAAAGACAAGTCATCAGAAACTCTGGAGCCTTAATTGAACACCAGGAATTAAGTAAAGGACAGGCTCAGTACCATGCAGCGCAGGGGAAAAGATCTGGCATCTGGGACACAACTCCACTGGTTCAAAGGGATTTCAACTAGCTTATATCAGGGATGAACTTGGCCTGCATTTTATTGCACAGAGTATGAGCTGCTCACAAAGGACAGCAGGTACAATGCTCTTCCTTCAGCAGACAGAAGATGAAGGCTGGCACCAACCAGCAGCTCTAACGCCTTCTTTGGTGTATCTGGCAGAGGATCCCAAACAGTTGGCCATCACTGCTGGTCTCCCACATGAAGAAAGCCAGGGTACTGTTTTATCAAGACTAAGAAAGCCCTCCAAGCTCATTTTTTTCTTTCTTTCTAAAAATGTTTCCATTGCCAGGAAGCTGATAAAATCAGTATCTTCCTGCATTCTTCTGGATTAGCAATTCACATTAACACAGGTCTTCCAAACTCTCCTGGTCAGTGCAAAGACAGGTTTCTATATGACAGGAAAAAAGGTAGGATGAGCAGTCAGTTAAGATTTTATGCCTTACCCTTCTGCCATTTTCCATTATTCAGCACAGTCTCCCTTTAAAATGACCACTTGACCTTTGCTAGAACAGCCATTAACCTTCCATAGTCTAGCGTAAACAGCTTAATTTTCTGACAGTGGCATGACAGTAGAAATTACAAAGCCAATTCCCACTCTCAGCCCAAAACAGATGCTAAATGTAAATCATTCCATTTTCAGGAGCAGAGCATTCTGCTCCAGTGACTCTGACACTTTTGTTTTCTACGGAAGGAACTAAAACTTCAACCAAAATCAACGTACTTGCCCAAGGTAGGCACCCTGTGAAGGTCCATTCAGTTACACTGGTTCTGCACGTTAAAGACAGAGCTGGCTTGTGGCTCCTTTTTGCACACAGCCTTCTGCATCAATGAGGCTTCTCCTAGTTAGGCAAACAATTCATCCAATTCATAATGTCCCTTTCTTCTAGTCAGAGAACTTATCTCCCAGGGCCACTCATTCAGAGCTCACGTTCACATTCCCTAAATGATCAATCACTTTAAGAAATTATGCTCAAGGTGAAAAACGAGCTCAGAATATCAACCAAATCTATATTTCAAAATGAAAAATAACATTTCAAAACAACAACAGCAGATCTGGATCAGAACTGTCTACATCAATGAATGACCAAATAAATACTTTCACGAGCACGAGGTACAATGGCATTTCTGTATTGATCACACTGAAAATCCTAAACAGTGGCTCATTCTGTATTTTATTTTGAAAGACGGTGTTACATAACACAACCTGGTTATTTTATGGACATTAGCCACTCTGCTATTGGCTCAACATTTTCTCCTTATCCCTCTAACTGAGAACAGCAGGGATTTTTCACCTGTGTCATAGGATCAGAGCGTTGAGTGTCAGACACAATAACACAAGGAACTTCACTGCTCCTTCCCATTGGTAAGTTTTACCCAGCTAGATCAATAACCCACAAACTAAGAAGGATTTTATGCCCATTACAGTGTATTGAACCACTGAAAAAAAGTTGTCACTCCAGTTTCCTCAAGCTAAGCATGCATAATGTTTTTCAGGCCCACACATCACAATGGATAACTCCTTCAAGGCCTAAGCATTGTCATTCGGTGCTGGCATTAACCTCCTGTTTAAAACCTCAGAATACATCTATCTGAATTGTTTTTGGGAAAACAGGAAAATTCCCTGACTGTATTTTTCCTGCAAGTGAAAGCAAAGTCCGAGTGAGCAGGAGGATTCAGCATGGTGTGTTCAGTGACTGCCAGTGCCCTCTGCAAATCTGCATCAAGACACGACTGAACTGGGGCTCATCAGGAGCACTTGTACTCCCTTCTTTTAGAGACCTATTTGAGTGTAATTGCCTCAGTTTCCCCTTACACTCCTGGCAAGGCTAGAAATGAGTGATTTGGGACATCAAGCCAAGTTAGATGTCCGAATTACCTACTGAGGACCCTCAATGTCAGGTCCCTGAGTAGATCAACCTCCTGGTCCAGACACATCAATGAACTGCTTAGATGTTTGGAATGTGAATGCTTATACCAATATCCTCCACTAAGTACAAAGACACTGGGGGAGATTAAAAAACACAGAGCCTAGAGGATAAGACAAAGTGCTTAACTCACCCTTTTCCAAGGGAGATCAGAACAGGCTTCTCCATGCCAATCAGAACTCGGAAAGCTTCATTAAGGTTTGCGTAGGTGAAGTTCTCTGCTGCGTCTCCGATAACCACACAGTTTGGGTTTGTTTTGTCAATCTCTGCAAATTCAGGGACAAGATCTACAGGAGGAGGAAAAAACAAAACACACAAATCTCTTACCACTTCAGATCCCATGAGAACTGATGGTTTTCCCCAGATTTGTGTTTTCCTTTGTTCATTCCCCAACACATAAAAAACAAAATAGATCCAAGTCTGAAACAACTGTTCCTCAGACCCTTCTGTACTCCTGTCTGAGTCCTGCTGTTCATCTATCCCACAATGAAAGAGAAAAAGAAACCACTTGCTACCCTTGCCTTAGCTCCTGCCACCCATGTCTCTGTTACACCACATCTCATTATACCCACTCACTGAGATCTGAGGCACATTCCTGGTTGAATGAAAACATATAATAGCAAGGGCAGGATCTACCTCCTTTCCCCATATCCACACCCAACAGAAGAGAACACTTTAAACATCTGCATTGTCTTTTTTATCAGGGCAATGTACTGCAGGAGACCTGCAGTATCAACTCCGTATCAACTGTGCACTTGCTGACCTCCAGCACAACTCCGCGCTTTCCACGCACCACTGCCATAATGAAGATCTCGCCCAAACCAGACCACTAAGGTCTATTCCACAATCTCATGACTAAGGAAAAAGCTTTTCCTGGAAGAAAAACAACTGGGAGCTCTTCCCTGCACGAGTTAGGAGAATTCACTGCTCTACTGCAAACGCCCTCATCTCTCTGGACTGTCCCCCAACATGTCCCAGCATCTGCTGCAGCGTTGTCGCACCGTCGTGCACGAGCAGGTGTGGTCTCAGGCCACGCTCCTTCAGAATGCGGCAGGCGGCTGGCGCGGGGGCAGTGACCTCGCTCACGGAGATGTCAAAGCCCAGGCCCTGCAGCTTCCTCACAAACTTCTCCCGGGTCGCTTGTGTTTCGTTAGTGCAGAACCGCAGCTTCAGACCAGACGCTTTGATCCTGTGGAGGAAAAGGAGATAACCAGCTGTGGAAAAGGAGCCAAGAGCATCAGCTTTGCTGTCCCACTCCCAGCTTGGATAATTACAAACAAAATACAGAGGACATGTCAGAACAGGAGCTGGATCTCCTACCATTATCAAGACATGCTTCCAATGTATTGACTCTGGGCACTAGAGCTGCAGATTTGACATGCAGGGTAACTGTCATCCTGGAGCAGAGAGCCAAGCTGAACACAGCAGCACCCAGGACCCCGCAGTCTGTCAGGCATACACTCCCTCCACATCAAAACCACAAATCCAGTTCCTGTTCATGAAACCATTCCATGGCTGTAGACACACATGACCTGAAAAAGCAAAGCTTTGCCCTCATGTAGACTCCAGTGGCTTTCCTCATGTGGTGGCTTCAGTTACATGCGGCATTCAATGTCTTATAAGAAACACCTTGGCAGGTAAGCTCCAAAAATGTTACTTCAATTAGTTGATTAATAAATGTTTCCAGGTGAACAGTTTCTCAAAGGAAGAAAATATGGCCCTAAGTGCCCAGAGCCAAAAACAGGGTTCCTGTGGATCAGTACTCTGCTATCTTGTGCAAGTCCTCTGCCTCTGAGAGGCTTTGTTTCCCAACCCAAGCTGTGGGGGTGCCACAAGGTGTCTTCTCTAAGGATGAGTCATCAGTTATTTGGGGACCCAATGTATTCCAAAATGGCCACAGAAAATCAGAAGCATTGAAAATGTATCACAGCTTTTTGGTTTTATTTTTTTTTTTTAATATTTGCCAAGGGATTGTCACTCAGCTCCTCTAATACATCAAAATGCCTAATTTTTGTCAGTTTTAGTGTGAATTTGTTCATATTTATCTTTGAGGACCCAAGGTTCAGACACCTAGGTAAGTTTGGGGCTATGCTTACAAATTCTTGTTAGAATATTATTCCTTTTCTTTGTGTTAGGATGAAAAAGGAGTTTTCTATTAGGAAAGCTCCTGCATCGATTCTCACGACAACAAAACACATTGGGTTCCTTTTCTAGGGAAGACAACCCCACTCGGTTGGCGCAAACACCAAAACCACTTGGAGGTAACACGTCTGACAACTAACTCTGCCAAGGGATTCTCAGAAATCCAGTCCTGCCCCAGAGAGCCCCTTTTGCTGAGTTTAACTGCACGCCCGTGTCTTCTTCAATAACGCTGGTGATTCATTTCCTTCTTATTATTTGTCTTTCCTAATCATAGGTATGTGAATTATCAATTACACTTAGTGGTTAATTGCCCTTCATAAAGATAGCTTTTCTATTTTAAATTAGGCAGTTAATATATTGTAACTAATAGCATCCACTTGTACATTATAAATATATCTTCATTGATTGGAGCAGTGAATGTGAGATTCAGTCGCAAGTTAATGAAGCAATTGAGTGAAGAAGTGCAGGGTGTACCCAGGGAATAATTATTGTTAATGAATTATGATGTGACCTTCTCAGAACAATGAACAATTGGTGTGACAGTGGGATGACAGTATTCCACATCTGTTATTCAAAACACGGTTTCAGCTGTAGTTAAAAAGCAAAGCAGTGTAATTTGGATACATAACAAACTTTAACAGAGTGTGCCACGGTTAAAAAATAATCTTATTCTAAATACAAAGCCTGTCTGCACACTCTTAGGGAAAAAAAAATCCCATGACTCATAACTGCCTGGAAGCAGACACTTCTTGAGTAAGGATCTACTCTTCCTAAAGGTCAGCATAATGAATTCAGGAAAACACTAACCACCAGCTCGCTAAGAGAAGCAAACAGCTTGGTGAAAGCAAAGCCTCAGTTTCCCTACACCACAAATTTAACTTCCTCCTTTAAATTTTAGGTGAAAAACAGAGTTATACTTCTGAAAGGCTTGACCAAAGCAGAAGCAGTCAGGCCACATCCTGGACTGCTTCATGCTTTGTAGCCACCAGCAATTACCACCTCAGCAAGCAAGCTCAGTAAATGCTTAGGATCAGGTGAGGAATGCAAAAAGCTCAGCCAAGCTGGTCAGAAAATGGGAGTCCTCTGGTGAAACAATCAAAGGACTCTCACAAATATCCTGGAGCACAAAACAAAAGGAAAATCATCAAGAAGTCCAGAGAAGACTTATTTCTACAAATATAACTCCTCAATGAAAAGCCACCTTTTCCTTCAAAGTTATAATCTCTAGAAAGACCCTCTGGCAAATCCTTCACCATCAGGAGCATTGTTGCACACACACCCTGGGATGAATCCATCCCTCCTTGCCCAGCATGGGAACAGTGAGCAGAGTCTGCAGGGCAGCATGCACCAGCAAACAACTGTTAACTCGGAGCTTAAGTAATTAGGCCTTTAACAACAGCCCTACATGGGGGAAATCCTGGCTCTGCTCCTGTTTACCGCAAAACTCTCCTTGAGTTGTCACAGTCAGGTTTTACACTAGGAGTAACTAAAAGACAGCTTGAATGTCTCTGTCAGACAGAGATGGGATGCTCTGCCCAGAGAGTCAATACTGTACCGGAGGCACTGCTGCTAAACTGCACAGCTCAATGGGAAACCTCAAACTACTGAGCTGACCAAGCTACCAGTGTTCACATTTCAAGAAGAACGTGCAGAGCAATTTATAACAACAGCAAGTGTGGACACATCAGGAGAATAGAGAACAAATTTGTAATGTGATGCCTTATAAGATAAAGAGCATGGGATTAGATAGCTGCAGGTACAGAAGAATGAGGTAACAGCAGATGAAATACCCAGCACACATTTTATCAAGATCTCCAGCATTTTACAGATTTATCAGCATCTCTATTACAGGAGTGCAGGCACACCCAGGAAACCCAGTCAAATCAGGGCTTCAGATGACTTCCACACATCGTGGCTGTGATAAAAGATCCTGGTCAAACTCCAGAAGCATGAGAAATCAATCCTGCTGAGAGTTTGAGCCAAGCACACAGACAGGCAGCATGGCACAGGCACTCTGCACAGCCCAGGTAGCTGCAGACATCCCGAGGCTACTTCTTACTCTCCATTCAGGGCCATCAACAGGCTCACAGTCAGACAAATCTCCTTCATTTCCAGCTCATTCTAATGTCCACAAGTGGGAATGGAGGAACTTGAACTCCACCTGTGTGCAGGGTGCTAGGTGTGAAGGGAGAGAAGCTTTTAAGGCACTACACATGGCAAATTCAGCTAAAAGCATCTCTGCAGAAAAAGAAACTTGGTGAAGCCCCTCTCAGAGGGGATGGCAGAGCAGCAGCAGGGAGCAGACAACTGACCCAGTCACACCCCACCAGTGACAAGCTGCAAAGGCTCTGCTGCCAGTGCTGGCTGTGCCGGCAGGGCAGGCATCGGTTGCCCAGGGAGTTGCCATGGCACACAGGCATCAAAGTGAAGGAACAAGTCACAAAAGAAACTTCCAAGCCCAAAATTATAAGTGGACAGATGGGAGCTGAACTCACATACCAACAGGTGGGCAAAGAGACTTTTCCTAAGCCTTATCAGAGGTGGGAATTAAGCCTACATCAGACTGAAACACACACTCAGTTGCCCAAACAACCCCTAAATGTAGAGCTGGGGCACCCAGCCGGTGCTGGGCACGCTGTGAGCGCATCGAAGGCAGCGATGGGAAGGAGGGGTTTGCTTTCAGCCCCAAGCTGCCCCTCACGCTACACCAGCTCTTTGAACTGACCTTTACCTCGTTCTGCCGGAGCAGGACACCACGCTGAGTGACAATGTCCCACAATGCAATTACCATGCGTCAGATGAGCCGGTCCCTTACAAATCACCTCGAACTTTACACATCTGCTGCCTGTCAGCATCTGCCAGGCTCACTCACCCGAAAATAATGAAAAAAACTCTCATTATTGCTCCATAACAGGTAAAGTGTTAGGACAATTATTAGACATCCTGACTGACCTTGTGCAGGCTTAGCCAACTGCCCTTGCCAACCTTTACTGGCAGCCTTTGGGCGTATAAAACACAAAAACCTCTTCTTTTAGATGACGTAAAGGTTGTGACACCAGTAAGAAAAGGAATGGTCATGGAATCTAGGCTGGAAGTCATCATTCCTTCTAATATTCACATTGTCCTGCACACGTCAGAAGCAACTAAGGACACAGTGTAAGGCTTCAGAATTACCACCTTTGGTCACTCTCTTTTGCAATAAAGGTTTTTCCTTAAGACAGGAGCAGGAGAGTCCTGCCAGCAGTCCTGTGCAGAGGGGCAGAAAGAGAAACCCTGGAAAGGGCAACAAGCCCGAGCTTGGCAACTATCCAACACCAACTTCAAAGGAGTTTGGAAGACTGCTGGTTATGAGATTTCTAGAAATAGCTTTTTATCTTGCTTTTGGTTTTTCAGGGTCGTCTGGGTTGTTGTGTTTTCTTTTCATTTAAAAAGAAAGCAAAGCATGCTAAGCACTTAGGCTGTTTGACTGTTGTACCAGTGAATATCAGTGTGCTTCGCTGTGAACTTGTCAGCACTCTTATTCCATCTCTGAATCACGGGGAAATAACGGTACTAGAGAGTTACCTACCAGCATCTAAACAACAAAGTAAACCCAAGAATGCCATCCTCCCACCCAGGCAAGGCTAATGTTTGCTTATTGCCTTCTGCAAGAGCCTGAGTGCTGGTGCTGCTCTCAAGAGGAGATGACACCGAGCCAAGGAGAAACTGAGCATAATGGACAAAAGTAGGAATGACTTGGCTAGTTTCAAGGTAAATAAAGAATGGGTTTGAAAAGAGTAGAAATGTATAGCAGTTCTTCAGCCTGACCAGCTGCAGAAGAAACACAGCACATGATATGGTTTTCACCAGCATCTCAAAATCACACTCCAAGTGACAAATTAAAAGGGCTTTTGCCACAAGAGATCAGTGCTAGTTCTCAACAGTCTATGTAATGGTGAGCAGTCTCAAAGAGAGATACCAACACCTTCCCTGCACTCAGATACTGCTGAGTAGCAGGCAATGGGATGTTTGTCCATTGCCCAGTAAAGGCTCTCTGGCTGGCCCTGCTGCTGCCAGCAATAACAGAGCTTGCGAGTCACACACTGCTCTTACAAAGAAGGCAAAATCCATCTTCTAGCCCTTGCAATGGACAGGTTACATCTTGAAGTGATGGACTACGTTACATTCCTGAAGCAATGCAAATCCCTGGCCAGATCTTACAAGACTTTTCCCTGGAGAATCTCCTACTGCTGGAGCAGCAGACACATCTTAGAAGAGAATACAAGAAAGTTTTCCAGCTCAGCACTGGTTGAAAATGATAAACCCCTTCTGGGGTCCAGCTGTGGAAATGCCTCTGCAGAGGAGTGTATTTGCTCTGCTTTATGTGCCCTCTGCTCAGAAATTGTTATGTGTGGCAATAACGTATTATGCTTGCTTTGTGAATTTGCCTTTGTGCTATTTTAGTGGCTATTTCAGCATTTTTTCATCTTCAGTTTCAGCTTCTGAAGTAACACCAAGCTAAATCACTGATTCAAAAGTCTGCGGAAGGCCAGTCACAAAAGTCCTCAGCCATCCTTAGTTCATTTATCTTGTTTTTATAACATGAGCCTCCCCCAGCTCCACAGAAACACTGAATTTCCCCACAGTGAGTGCGATGAGATCAGAGGATTGTGGATGAAACCCCCCCAGACAGTCCTGTGACAGTGACCTCTGCTTGCTTTCTGGTTGTTCCTTCTCTAGTCTTAACACATTTCCTCTGATTCCTGATGTCCTTACAGTACATCTGAATAGCTTAAATCTCGCTGTTGCACCACTGATGTTACTTTTGTCCCCTCGTCTGTTGGTGCTTCCCTTCACTGATGTCCTGTCATTGCTCCTGAGCACAGCCAAGCTCATTAAAACTCCTGTTGTTCTCTGGTGGTCCAGCTTTCTGCTCCATATAGTAAGGCTGACCTGACAAATCCTTATGTATGGCACTTTTTGGCCCTGCTCCACCTCACATTCTTCTGTCTGAAACTCATCTCTACATCTGCTATCTCACAAGCACAATTTCCTCTCCAGACCCATATGGCTCACCTCTCTGTATATACAGAAGTGGATAATTTGGAGGGAATCCAAAGGAGGGATTGCAAAAGGGATAAAAAAAAAAAATAGGAGGGCATTACCTTTGAACAGGAATGAAGGGAGTTTAATAGGCACATATGAAGGAGACACAAGAAAAGAGGCCAATGTTATTTAAGGGTGAGCAAGGGTGAAACAAGAAAGGGTACTGCTCTAAAACTGAAGACTCTGGAAATATCCCACAGTCTGACAACAAAAAGTGAAACATTAAATTGTAGCTCAGAGTAAACTTCAAAAACTTACCAACAGCTTTATTTAGGTATTTCAGTCATTGGGAATTTTTCAGTGGTAGAAATATTTACTGGAAGTTGTACACGAGAACAAACATGAAGCCTGTCTTGCCTTGAATTCTCTACAAAGACTGTCTCTCTCTGACCACTGCATACAGCTGGATTCCTCAACTACTGAACAAATTACCTGCTGTCATAAATCATATCCCACCCGCCCGAACTGGAGGGTTGATAACAGGTTTCTCTACAGATTTGTAGACAACATGCCACAATAGTGAAATCCAGATGTCAGTATTTAACTAAAATAATCCAGGCTTTTGAAGTGAATCTGCAGAAAGGAAGCGCGAGGCAGGAGAGAAGAAAAATCTTTCTGCTCCATTATGTTCAGTAATAAGATGCATTTAATCACTGCGGATAACTAAATTAGCTGAAAGTATTATATCCAGCAGTCCCAGACTTTAACCAAAGGGAATCGGGGCTTCTCATCTCCTCTTGCTGTGCCTGGCTGGCTGGCTGTTATATTGTAGCAACACAACACCAACTATGATTCAATTATACAGGGGTATGTTGTAAGAAAAGTAAACTGTGGCAGACTTTAAATAGTTGGTAAATCTTCATTTCAGAGCTATCAAGAAAAAAACCTGAACTTTGGGGACTCGGTGTGAGCAGATCTGGAATACAGACAGTATAAGGTCTTTTTATAGACAATACAATGAACCATACTCCAATAACTTTCATTCTGTGCTAAAAGCAGATGGAGTGGTTGGTTTTTTGCCTCTGAAGCTACCAATTACCCCATGAAAATTCCATTCAAAACTAAGTGATCTTTGTAAAGTGAAATTCTTACTTTGTATACAAACAAACTCGTTTGTAAAGAATGAATTCTGTTTCTCAGAAAACGAAAGTAAATTGCCCAAAGGTTTCATTTTGCTGGTTTTCTAGCAAAAAAAATTCTCCTGCCTACCTGCTCTAGAAAGTACTACACTATTTCATTGCAGCAGCTCAAAGATCAAGCCACATTCTAACAAACTTGGTGTGATTTTAATCTGGAAGCAATTGACAACTAATTCCAGCACATCACTTGTAAAGACAGCACCGGGATAGGAATGGTGATGCTGCTGAGGATATGCAAAGGATCAGGCTTGAGTGGAAGATTCCAGACATTCTAAGAATCACCAAACATGAAAGACAGTGGGAAAAAAATTACTACTGCAATGGTAAACCGAGACAGGGCTCCTGTTCTAAAACACAGTATAAAGCAGAGTGCTGCTAATCCACTTCAGGGATTAATCAATGTAAGATAGTAACAAACAAGTACCTTTAGATAGTAGGCATCACTGTAATATCTTCTATTATTCTTTATTGGTAAAGGAATTATTCTTTATTGGTTAGGAAGGCAAATAAGGGTTAGGAAGGTCCACTGCTTTTGGAAAACTGAGGCAACAGCTCATGTTGCACTCTAGAGTGGAGCTGTGAATTCAGCACCCACTGAAGAACTGGATCTTGTTCTGGCACTGGCAGTGAACAGCTACATGACAATACAGACTGCTTCATCTTTTTGTGTCTGTGCTGCTTCAGAAGGAGCTGGTGACACCTATCCTTTGTGATCCAGGAATTGAAAATGCAAAGAGAATTAAGTGCAAAGACAAACAGATATTTACACAAGAGTTTGTGTCGTGTACTTGGAATTCTTTTTCTAGGAGGAACAACAACGCCTGTGCTATCACATGTCCTGAAGGCACAGCAAGCCTTGAAACTTCCAACACCTGCAGACTGTGCTAAGCCATGCTTCAGTTATCTTCTGGGACAACAAAGATTTCCTACTCCTTGTGCCACACCACACACACTTTCAGATGGCTCTTTGTAAACTTGCAACTGTCCCCCCTGAACCCCCGCACGCTGAATTGCTTTACGGCTCCAGTTCCGCCTGCTCCCCTCCCAATCTTCGCCTTGTTACGCTCTCCAGGTATTTCACTTTAACACGACTGTCCAGCTGCTCCACAGCCTCCTCGCTCCCCAGATTTCCGTTGTTCTTTTAAAGGACTCTGTAGAAAGTTGTGCTAACAGATGCACTATAGTGGCCAAAGAACAGGATGTTGTAAATGTCCAACTACTGTGTGCTTTTCATATGGATATGCTAATGGGCACACTATCGGCACACAGCTGTAAATGCAAATAGCAGAGCACAGGCTGAGCATCTTTTATGGATGTTGAACCACCTTCTGTCTTGTAAGAGACCAGCTCCCTGCTATTTGTAAGATAAAAAGCGAATAGCTCACCTCGTGTCAATGCTGTGTAAATCAATTAAGGCAATAACGGCACGGTACAGAGGCACTGTTAAGGCTGGCTCCAGAAGAAGCCTTTAAGTCACCGATGGGCTTTCTGATCTTGTCCGTGGGCTTTCTGATCCGCTTCACAGTGTCTGCCAGTTAACTGCACCCACTCACAAGTGATGTGCTTTCTTTGACTCCATTATAAGGATTTTTTAAAACAGCAACAAGCAGAGAACACAGTACATTAAACAATGAAGAAATGTAGCAGGTTAAACCTTTTACAGGACCAAAGTGTCTCATCAAGTTGCTTTTGGTTTTCTAGTTACTCACCACTCTACTATCCCCAACAAAAGTGAATGATCTCTGGTGGATTTAATGACATTCCTGGCACCTGCTTCCCGAGTCACATCAGGGGTGCTGACATCCTCAGGTATCCATGTGCCTGTCTACTATAGTCCAGCCAAGCAATAAGAAGGATCCAGATTCACCTTACTATTTGAGGGCAGGAGGTTTGCTCTGTACAACGAATACTTCCGTGGATCACCCTTTCAGCCTCCAATCAGCCAATCCCCTTTCAGTGCATACTGTTAATTCACAGGTAAAAAGAAAATGATTTTATCAGAGACACGTTAGCAACAGATGAAACATTCCCACTTGTAGCACTGGTACCATCGCAAGTTATACCAACTTGGACAGAGACCAGTCATGTTTTCTTGAGGAGGGTCACTACAGCACTGAGAAGCATATCACTGAACATCAGGATGTTTCACTGTTCAGCAGCTTCTTTTGGACATTTTCTGCCCCATCTGACGATGCTACTAACTCAAAACAAACAAAAGAACAACCCCTTTGCAGCCACTCATAAACCCAAACCAGGCCAAAATCTGCTGCTAGAAATTACACCGCTACTCTCTCAAATACCAACTGAAACAACCGCACAGCAGAATTGGGTTGGAAACAAGTAAAAATGATGCAGCAAATGCAGTTTTAGGGTGTCAAATCGGCCTCACTCATATGAAACCAACTGCAAGTGAAAATGTTTACTTATGATTTTTATCGGTGTGTACTATACGTTGCTACACAAAGTTAATTGCTCTAATGGGTTGGGAGATGATGTAGCAAGACAACCTGAAGAGAACAGGTCAGCTGTCATATTATGAGAGTTCATACCTGTAGCATGAATTATGAAAAGGGTATTTAAGATTCCTCTTGGACATTTATATAGACACTGAAAGGATTCAGACATCTCTCTTAGCAAAAGATCCTATCAATTTGAATTAGTTATAAAGTTTGTAGCTATCTGCAATGATGACACTTTAATTAATACAAAGCTTAATTAAAAAATGAGCTGCTTTTAGCTTTAATCAGTCTGCTTGAAACCACTGGGCTGTACTATGACGCAGACACAAATATTAATGACCAACTGGCAATAGGATAATGAGTCAATAAAGATTTAAATGGTGTGAGCTAGAACAATTACCAACCTAACAGGCAGACAAATAAGGCTGCTTGACTTTACCCGAGAAAAATTATTGCTCTTAACCACTTACATTGGATGACCCGAACAAACTGGTTTGTTTGGGTTTTTTCCTTCCTGACACCTTTTCATCCTTCGGCTGTCCCCAATTTCTAGAGCTATAACCACTACTTCTCTCTTGCTTACTGATCTGAAATTCCTCAGGGCCCACACATTATGCTAAAAGCAGCCAGCACGTTCCCTGCATGCTCCCTGGGAACCATGGCTCATGCACAATGCTGCAGAGAGGCCTCAGGTCAGCCCACGAAGCGACGCTGCCTGTCACCTCCCGGAGCAGCACAGGCACCATGCAGTGCTCTGAGACATTCACCAGATCTTGCCCAAATGAGAATGGCTTTCCCATACGCCTATTGCTGGATTATGGCTTCAAATCTTGCTCGAAGACCACTGCAGCCCCCTCCATTTCAGACAGGCAGACAAGTTGGATAAGCTGCTGAGCTGCAGAAACTCCTAACAAAGAAAAAGGGTTTGGGCATTCCCAGTATTTCAAGAAAAAGCCCATAATTTCTTACCTTTATCCAAAGACCAGAGTTTTACTGTTGTTTCATAGAATCATTTTGGTCGGAAAAGACTTTTAAGATCGAGTTCAATAACTCGCCTCACACTGCCCAGCCACCACTAACCCATGTCCCTCAGCACCTCAGGCTTTTGAATATCTCCAGGGCTGGGGACTCCCCCACCTCCCTGGGCAGCCTGGGATGGGCTGATAACCCTTCTCAGGGAAAGCACTCTGCCTCAGCTCCAATCTAAACCTCCCTTGGGGCAACTTGAGGCCACTTCCTCTTGTCCTGTCGCTCATTACTGGGGAGAAGAGACCAACCTTCACCTCACTCCAGCCTCCTGTCAAGGAGCTGCAGAGAGTGTTCATGTCTCCCATCAGCCTGCTCCTCTGCTCAAGCAGGGCTGATACAGACACTCTAGCAAGTCAGCCTAGCTAATTAAAGTCTCTTAAGTTAAATTTAAATCACTGTCTGTTTAGCAGCAGTCACTTAGCTTGTGTTAACTGGATTGCATTACCCAGCTAAAAAGCAAGGGAGCTCACTCTACCTGTGGCCAGTAACTCGCCACAACAGCACTTTGCTTTGGAGTCACCTATAAGCCAGGCAATCATTAACTACAGCGCTGGAATTCTCCACCTCTGCTGGCTTGCAAGTTCTCTGCAAGAAGTCCCAGGTAATTTGGCAGCAAAAGATAACCGGTTTACAAGAGCACCACGCCAGTGCAGGCAATGCTTTAAAATCTGTTACCAGAGAAAGGTGACAGGCACCTTTGTATCTGTCCCACTCCTGCTACACGTGCAGGACGACAGTAAACACAAACCCAAGCGGGATGGGACCCGTCTGTACTGCATCGGGGGCTCTTTCAGCAGTCACCGCGCATCTGCAACCCAGCCAACTGCCTCACAGCTTAAACTAGTGAAAAAAAAACACGTGCCGATGTGAGCCAAGAACGCTCGCGCTTGCTGTCCTGCTCCCCTCGGGTTTACACAACAGGGCAGGAGGCTGCACCGTCGGGGGTTGCTTTAAACCCCGCTCCTCACCGGCCATAGGGGTGAACCCCAAAGCCCAGAGCCAGGCCCGCACAGCGTGGTTTTTGGGGTGCTAAGCCCGCAGCGCCATGTCCTGAGCTCGCTCCCTCGGCCTCCTCTCCCCCGGGGAAGGAAGGAGCAGGAGGGGAAGCCGTGCCGAGCCGTGCCGTGCTGTGCCGTGCCGTGCCGAGCCGTGCCGTGCCGTGCCGTGCCGTGCCGTGCCGAGCCGTGCCGAGCCGAGCCGCGGCACCCACCTGCGCACCGCCTCCACCGAGCCGGGGATGGGGACCCCGCCGTCGGCGCCGCCGCTATCGTACAGCACCCCGCTGACATCCAGCAGCAGCCCCCGCACCGCCCGAGCCCAGGCCGCCATCGCCAGCCCCTCCCGGCCGGCAGAGCTGCTGGAGCTGCTGGGAAATGCAGTCCGACGGGGAAGGAAAGGGCGAGGAGCCCGCGCTCACACTGCGCAGCCTTTAGCGCGGCTCGTCCCGCCCCCGCGCCGCCGCCACGTTGGTGCATTAACGGTGCCTAAAGCACCCGAGGCACGGGGCTGAGTGGAACGAGTGGGGAGTGCGGCAAAGGCTCAGCCTCCCTTCTCCTGCTGTAACTGGCCGCGGTTCCCCGCACCGGGGCAGGTCCTGCTGTAATAAATGATAAAAGGGGTGTATTGATCATAACAGAAAGTATGAATTGATTACATTAAGTGTATGGGTAAATGTGGGTAATAAGTGCTTATTAAAAATAAGCAGCGTTCAGGATCATGAAGGCATAAAACCAGCAGCCCAGCTCGGCAGCACGGCGGGTCAGGAGGCACAAGGGGTCGGTTCCTGCTTTGCTGTAAACGCTCTCAGACAGCGCATCTGAGGCGAGAAACTTCCATCGAGTCCCGGGAGCCCCACTGTGTCAAACCTAAAGGCAACACGCACGTTTTCCTCAAAGTTTAGCCTGGCTTTGCCAGGTCTGGAAGGGCTCCTGAGCCTCTGCAACACCTTCACGAGAGCACCGCAGGCCTGCACTTGGGCCAGGCGTTTGGGAAGCGATGGGAAGCTTGGTGTAGTTCCATCTCTTGGTGTGAGGGCGATGCCTGCCCCGCTCCCCTGGCCGCTACAGAGCTCGGGTTTGCCCTGCACCCCACAGCTCAAGGCTGTGCTGCCGTGGGGCCTCTGCAGGAACTGAAGTAGGACAGGATCTAACCCTTGGGAACCAAGGTGCTGATCCACACCACAGCAAAAGCCTGAGGAGATGCTGAGCTGAGACGCGGCCAGGGCTCTGCCCTGCCTCGATGGTATCTTCTCCTGTGTGTGCAGCGCTTCATACAGACAACCAAGAAAAAACCCCACGGGCTTGTCATACAAGGAATTGAACTGATCCCCTCCATTTCACAATTACGGATAAGATGTTATCAACCATGTTCCAGCTTTGCAGATAATACTGTTTTCTCCCCTGATAAAGCCCAAATACTTTCTTATTGCTAATGCTATCAGTTGCATGCCACAACTCTCGGAATATATAAGCAGCTCTGGCGGTGTGATAGTCCACTTTGTTTCACAAAAAGCAGAGGAGCCCTGGCAGCATTGATTTGCATCACCGCTTCTGGAATAGCCTCTGGCTTCTCCTTAAAGATAATATCTAAACTGTGAAATTCATTAAACGGGCCCAGAAACAGATAAGGTTATTTAAAACAACATCACTAATGGCGCAATATCTCAGCTGTCTCCACCGATCGTCAACATTGTCTTGGGTAGCGTTATCAGTCCAGGACACCCGCTATGAATATTGATCCGCAGCTTGTTACAGCCATCACTTGCCGTCAGGACAGGTCAGGGTTGAAACCCACCTAGCATCAAAGCAATTTAAAGGCAGCACTCGGGCTGCATTTTAATGCTTGAGCTGGGAAACAGACCAACTTCAGACTGCTAAAACTAATCCAGCGGCGTGTGTTTTGTCGTGTGTGACTTTTTCCGTGCGTGTATGTGGGTAGGTCGGCGTGCACGCACGTGTTAAACTGGTGATACTGGAAGATGTCTGCTAGCTCACAAATTAATCTCACTGCTGCAGTTTACCTTCTGAGCTCCTGCAGACACAACAACTCGGAGAAGTTCTCTGTAGTCTCACATCTATCAGATTAGAGGGTTTTTTTTTTTCTTTCAAACATAAAAGGTCTCTGGCACTGCCAAGGCTTGTGAGTGTTCTTAAAATAGCGAGCCACACACTTATTTACCATTTGACAAAAGCTCTGGTTTCTCCATATAGTTTGAAAATAAGGCAGGCAAAAAGAATCTCGTTTCAAAAGCGTGCCTAGGATCTGCACTAAGACTTCATTCTCTTTATTTAATCTCATTTTTTGAAGCAAGCTGTCCAGCAGCTGCAACTGCTCTTCTCCCTTTTTCTTCTGCACCTCAAGGAACTTCAAACACACAAGCAACACTGAAGCAGGACACAGCAGTGCTCTCCAGTTTAACGCTGCCCTTATGGTCACCCAGGCTGCCTTCCCCCAAAACTAAGCTTTATCCATCTGTAGCTTTACTGTGTGAACTCCTTGGGACACAGCTCCCTTCTCTTCTAACACGTGCATGGTATCCCATACCAGAGGCCAGTGCCAAATGGGCTCCGGGATGCTGCCACCACATAATTAACAATTAGTTGTAATTGCATCATCCTGCACATCTTCATCTCATCTTTTTGCTCTCCTGTTGTCTTAAGGCCTATGCTTTCGGAATGGCACAAAGAAAGCTTAATTCTGCTGCGGCTGAGACAGCTGTAAAGAGGAGGAGGGCTGTGGTCTGCACCTTTTACTAGCAATAAAAGCAGGCAGAGTAGCAGATTCTTGCCAAGGGCTGCTTTCCTGGCCTCTGCCAGCTGAAGGGTGCCTCTTCCTCCACACCTCAGCCCGACTCCCGGAACCAACAGAACGCAGGAATGCTAAGAGAAGAGCCAGCACCCCCCTGAGCAGATACAGAAATGCGATACTAGCAAGTTCTTCAGAAGCATGGCTGGCTAGAAGTGGCCATGGAGCTGGTGGAGGGAACGGGCCTGCTGTTGCCTATGCTGTCCCAGCTACAGGTATGATTGGACAACGAGGTATTTCCACTCAAGGCAAGGAGAGTTAGTCAGGGCGCTGCTTGGTGAGGCAAGTACTCCCCCAGCACAGATATAGCTCAAATCCCCTGCCTCTTAACTAGCGTGAATGCCACCGGTGAGCTGCAGGAGTTAGGGCCAGCCCTTGGCCCAAAGCCTGCGCCAGACTGACCCGGAGAAGCTGCTCCCGTCTCCCTGTGCACCACATGGTGATCTCACATCTGAAACAGCGGCCGCTGGCAGAGGGACTGACTCGAGCCAGCAGCCGGCTCAGCACAGCACAAGGATGCAGGAGCCGCTCTCTCCATTCTGGGTCCCTCTAAGACACCTTGCCGCGCCAGACCGCCACCGACCTGCGCAGCTGCAGGTGGGTGAGCGGAGGCCGGGGGGGAACGGCTGGGGGCTTCTCCGGCACCCGAGGGCCAGCAGCAGCCGCCGGGCTGCCGTGTGCAGCCGCAGCCGTACGCTGGCGGCGGACCCGGTGAGGGGGGTCGGGTTGCCAAGGCTCCGGGCCGCCCACCTCCCCGCGCATCCCACCCCCCCCCAGCCCGCGGCAGGTAACGGGAAAGCCCCGTCGGCGGGAGGTCGGGATGGAGGGAGGCGCGGAGCTGGGGCGGGGGGCACGGGGGCTGCGTGCCAATGGCTGCGCTGCCCCCTCCCTCCCTCCTCNCGGCGCAGCCCTCCGCCGGCTCCGCGCTGGGAGACAGCAGGTCTCCGGGAAGCGCGGAGGGTGGGGGGGGAAGGAATGCCGGAATGCCCGGACCGCGGGGCCAAGGCGGCCCCCATCCATCATAAAATCTCCTTCTCCATCTTAGACATCCTGGATCCCCAGAAATTCAGCAGGAGACGCGAAGCGGCCGCGGGGAGCTGGGGCAGCGGCCCCCGCTCGAGCGAGCGGGAGAAAAGTTTGGGAAGAGTTGAAGTAGGAAAGGACGCTGCTGCTCCCGGCAGCGGGAGGAATAAACTAGAGGCACATGGTAGGAACGCGCTCGAGTTTCTCCGGCCGGCGCTGGCGGGGCGAGCAGGTGGAGGAGCCGGCAGACGGGGCCCCCGGCCTCCCGAGCCTGGCGGGCTGCGCTCCCCGTGCGGGGCTGCGCTCCCCGTGCGCGGCTGCGCTCCCCGTGCGGGGCTGCGCTCCCGTGCGGGGCTGCGCTCCCCGTGCGGGGCTGCGCTCCCCGTGCGCGGCTGCGCTCCCCGTGCGGGGCTGCGCTCCCGTGCGGGGCTGCGCTCCCCGTGCGGGGCTGCGCTCCCCGTGCGCGGCTGCGCTCCCCGTGCGGGGCTGCGCTCCCGTGCGGGGCTGCGCTCCCCGTGCGGGGCTGCGCTCCCCGTGCGCGGCTGCGCTCCCCGTGCGGGGCTGCGCTCCCGTGCGGGGCTGCGCTCCCCGTGCGGGGCTGCGCTCCCCGTGCGCGGCTGCGCTCCCCGTGC